>OZ025291.1:112881959-113386959 GCA_964019185.1 Maratus speculifer
TAGAGAAATTCAATGTATAGAATTTCGATCTAGAGAGACTCGACTGTATTTCACATTTTATGAAATTGATATACATTGCTGAGATTTATTGCAAGTTAATTCCTGTATAGTAATAGAAAGCATTTAGTATGTAGAGGGACACACAAAAGATTTTGGATACTGTATTGATACTGAAGTATTGTATATTATTAAAACTTCATTATAGTACAAAAACATCTCATTTGCTATGTCTGACGTGCAAATTTTCGGCTTGTTTTCACATGCCTTCAAAATTTATGATATTTTAACCAATTTTTTTCTTTAATTCTAAACTACATTTATTTTTTCATAGTCTAAAAATCAAAGTTATAATTGGCATTCCTTATGAGTTATGAATTTTTATCTTCATATGAAACATATCTTACGATTTTCTAACAAATATGTATGCAGTAGTCCTTAAAAGAATCTTAATTATTATATATAATCAAAAGGTTTTTTGTTTTAATTAATTTCAAATAATCATCTTGCAATCACCTTATGCCTTAATAAATATTTAGAATATTTAAATTTATTTAATTAAAGATTCTAAACAAGTCTGTCACATATTCAATGTCATTTTTAATGCAATCAGGTTTTAGCGTATTTTTACACCTCTGTTTTTAGTTAAGTGTAATACTAAATCAAATACAGTCGAGTCTCTCTATAATGAAACTCTATCCAGCGAATTTCTCTATTTAACGAATTTTTGGTAGGAACGGTAAATTTTTTTCATGATTACATTAAAAATAATCTCCATATAGCGAAATACATATCTCCATTTAACAAATTTTTTTTCAAAAATGTTCTTTTATATGTTCAGAAATCGCTTCAAATTATTTGTAGAATAATTTTTTTTGTTGATTTCTGGTTTATATTTCATAGCTACATTCCTCTACCTTATTCTTTATGTCTATATATATATATATATATATATATATAAAACTCCCCCCCCCCCCCACCAAAAAAAAAAAAAAAAAAAAAAAAAATCCTTTTTGCATGGTTACATTTGACTTTGTTTTAGCCAAGATGAGCATAAGTTCTTGGAAAAGATTTAAACATTTACTTGCTACTGAACCAATTTGTGGTGATCACAAAGCACCCTAAAAGATATAACTGTTCCATTGTCATCTTGAAAATGTTGTTTTTTTCTTGGTTTGGATAATAAGGCAGGAATAAGGAAAGGATGAGGGGGCAAATGCAGAAAAGGTCGTTTTTTTTCAGCAGGTTTTCATCTACCTAAACTAACTCTCATTACTTTTAGAGTTTAGAATGGATGTTTGTTGTTTGGGGTGACTCGAAGCATTTTTTATTGTGAAGAATTGTTACTAAATTCCATCTATGCTGGTGTTATCTTCTACTGCATCTGCATAAAATCACTTTTAGGATAAGCATAACTCTTTCTGATAAAGTAAATAATTTTGAAAATAAACAATAAGACATTGAAAAAAAAAAGGAAGTGGCAAAAATGTTTGAGATTCTATAAAAATTCAATTAGATATTTCAAAAACTTAATTAAACACCTCAAAAACGATTCTATTTAAAAATTTAAACATTAAATGACATTTAACAAATTTAAACATTAATTTTTTTGCCGTTCTCTAGTCAACGAATTTTTTGACAGAACAATGGATTTCGTTATATAGAGACTCGACTGTATATTAAAAAATCATTCAGACAAATACCTTTTCAGGGAAACAAGTTTCTGTGTGCAGCAACAACTGATTGAATTTATTTGTAAATATAATGCAAAGTGATAGTGACAACTACACTATAAACTAAAACGATTGTTTCATTTTGTTGTGAAATGTTTTCACTATAAGGTTGGCAAAATATCCTGTCATTCAATGAATTGCTTTTATTCCTATTGACTGCTCCAGGCCCGGATTGGCTCCTTTGGTGCCCCCTCGGCTAAAGACTGAAAAGGGGCCCCTTACAGGAAATTTAGTGAAAACAGAATATTATATTTTATTTTTAAATTTAGGATTACGTGGCAAAAAACCACATTTAGGCTATTTTGTCACTTGGAAAATAGCTGAATAAAATGTAAGATTTTTCTAATGTTGTTAACTTACTTTCACAATAAATATTTAACTTTACATGGGGGCTCGGACAGCATCTGTCCGGAGTTGTATGTATTCTCGAACAGATGTTGTCCGAGCCCCCACGTAAAGGTTAAATTATTTTTATACACCATACCTAAACTAATTCCATTCTAGAAAAAAAAATAAGAGTTATTTATGTTGAGTGGTTTAATACTTAAAAATGAGCATCAGATATATTTTAAGTTTTAGGCAACCAAATGACTGTGTTGACATAATAATCTAAATCCTACTGTGATACCTAAGTAAATATTAAAAGTAACATAACAGTAATAAAAACAAGTAGATAAGTATGATGGCAGATTGCTCAGAAAGTTTTGTCTTATATCTTTCAAAACAACTTAATTTTAATTAATAAATCCAAATTGTTAATTTATAATTAGCAAATTTTTACATTGATGGTAGCATCAGTATATTTAATTTAAAGTAAAACGAAGTTATTTATTTTAATTAAATTAAAAATGTTCAAATCAAATTATTTAAATAAACTTCAAAGTTCCAAATTTTTTGAAAACCCGAAATAAAAAACAATAGCGGAGATATAAATAAAATTCTAAATTTCTAATAACATAAAAAAAAAATGTTTAAACGAAATTAAAAATGCTGAATCATTAATAAACCGCTAGTTTTTAAAATAGAAAGAAAAGTGTAATTTAAAAAAAAAGCATATATTATGAATGTTAGTGATAAGAAAATACTATAAACCCTTAAATTGGCGAAAAATACGTTCTTTTTTTTTTTTGATTTAGTCCATCTTAGAATGAAAACTGAAAAGTTCCAGTGTCACTGTTCGAATTACGAACCTTCTGTTTACTAGCCAGACGCTCTTCCTCCAAGCTATGATGTCTACACAAAATACATTCAAATTAAGGTACTCTTTTAAAATTTAAATCATAAAAATGAACGGATGACATTGATAAAATTGATTTCATTAAAATAATAGACTTTTTAAAAAATTGTGATTCTGAAAAGTTCCAGTGTCACTGTTCGAATTACGAACCTTCTGTTTACTAGCCAGACGCTCTTCCTCCAAGCTATGATGTCTACACAAAATACATTCAAATTAAGGTACTCTTTTAAAATTTAAATCATAAAAATGAACGGATGACATTGATAAAATTGACTTCATTAAAATAATAGACTTTTTAAAAAATTGTGATTTATTGTGGAACACAAGGTATTCAACAAAATTTGAAGTCTTTGACTTAATAGTTTTTGTATATGGACTCTGTGACAGATGGACAGACAGAGGACAGAGACAAATAGGATTTCATCAGATGAACAAAACCCTAAACAAAACATATTGAAAGAAACAATATCCTCTTCAATTTAGATTTAATAGTTATAAATTGTTAAGTTGTTTTTACAACAAAAAGATACAATACCCTAATACAGATACAGATTACTAAGAGAATTTATGTTATTATAAATAGTTGTTTACTAACCTGATAGCTTTCTGAGCAGTTTTTCCTTGGACCTGGCTACATAATCTATAATAACATTTTTATACTAATTTTAAAATATGTCTCTTTCTACATTCATGAAAAGAAGATTAGAGAAGGTCTTGGCTTAAAGTACACTGGTAAAGAAATTAGGGGAGTAAGCATAAAAGTAAAGAGGAGACAGCCGTGAATGGGCATAAAATAAAGAATACATGTATATTAATGCGCAATACGTTTTCAATGAAACATGACTTTCGCGAGAATGAGTATAAATGGGCATTATGAGCCGATGCTAGTTTGAGAGCAATCATACAAAAATGCAACATGTTCATCGTAGAGATTGGCACTGGACAGTTATATGGTATCAGAGTGAGGAACTTCATAGTCTTCATAGTATCAGAGTGAGGAGAGGGTTTAATTTTTTCAGCAGACTCATGCCTAAGGCCGAGATCAAGTGTGCACTTTTTTTCTACGTAGTAGAGTTGGGCCAGAACTAGACTTAAATTTTCTCAGAATGTGTGTGGCAGTTACTATGATTTTTTAAAAATATTAATAGCGATAATAAACTTCTGTTAACGGAACTTCCTGGCAAATTAAGCACATACATAACGATTGGTTTCTAGAAGAATGCCTAGATCCATTTTTCAAATACTCAATACTGTACTGCTTCTTTGATTAAAAATTTTGAAATAAAAAAGTTTTCCCTATATAAGTTTAAATAAACTTACTTTTGAACAAATTTATAGATATAACGATTTTTTATCAATTACACTAAGGTTAAAGAAATTTTTACAACTGATTCAAATCACAGGTTCTTTTAAAAATCTTTGTTCAGACAAGTGTCGTCATTACTTCAGAATTTTTCGAAATACAGGTTAATAAAAAAAAATAATTATTATTATAATTATATAAATATTGTAATTATAAATATAATTATTGCAATTTGTTTACTCCACAAATTTTAAATTCATAATGATTTTTAATTCGAGTCATAGCCCTTCTTCAAGTTCCACAGCTATTTTTTGATATTAGTGAAATATCCCCCCCCCCCCTCGGATTTAGTTTGTCTGCATAGATTTCTATTTAAAGGTGCAGTTAAGGTTTTGTCTCGGATTGGGCAAAGTAGAGAAGATAAACTATTTTCATTATATTAATTCCTAAATACGTTGGCATGCCATGACTGCCCCCCTCATTTCTCTCTAGACTCGCTATCGTGCCCTGGAAGGCTCCAGCATCCACTGGGGGGGGGGGGGGGCAGTTCCGCCCTCGTTGGGAACCTATGGCTTAGAGAATAAAAATTCTACTATACACTACAGAAATTTAAAAATAAGTACATTCTAAATAGCTGCTAACCATGTGAATGTTTCAAACATTCTTGCATCTGTAAATTGCAGTGAGATTTCAACTATAACCGATAAATAAAAATTTATGATTGGCCAATGATACTTTGCATACAATTGATGAACAGAATGGTAAATGACAAATTCAACATCATATTTCAGCAAAACTTTTCTCGATTTGGCGATTGATGCAAGTAATTTTGTTGGATTTTATTGGCACATAAATAATGATAAACTGATAATTGAGAAACATTTATCCTATAATTCTTTGTGTGTCTTTGACTATTTCTAAACTGAATTGGTGTTGAGTCAATACTTTTGTGAAATAAAACATATTGCCCAGTTAAATTGATGGTATTGAGCTCACAGGCTATGCATACTAATTGTGTAATACAGCCTTATATTTTCAAGGGTTAATGCTGTTCAAAAAACAATTAAGGGGAGAAATAGCTCACTCTATTTCTTCTTTTTATACTTAATCATTGATTAAGTATAACCCTAAATTAATCAGGGATGCGTGTTATCATATAAAAAATCTACATCCAAAATTCAGAGCAAATTGAGTAATTCTTAATAAAAATCCATTTATATAATTTAAAAGGTGTTATCCACCTCCTTTATACTTAACCATTAAACTTTTAAGACTATTCAGAGATTCGCCTATTCAGAAAGAAACTACATCCAAAATTTAAAGCAAATCGGATAATTCTGCATAAAAACCCATTTATCAAATGCAAGGGGGGGGGGCAATCACCTGTACCCCCTTTATACTTAACAAAAATACACCATGGCTAATTAGGGAAGCATCTTATCACTATGAACTTGTATCCAAAAATTGAACCAAATTGGTTAATTCTGCATGAAATACATTTATCTAAATTAAGAGTGTTAGTTCCACCGATCCCCCATTTATACTTATCTAACAAATTCCCAAAACAAATCATGGAAACGCCTTATCAAAATGAAACTATATTCAAAATTTGAAGCAAATTAGTAAATTCTGCATGAAAAACTCATTAACCTAAATTAAGGGGGGAGGGGTTACCTCCCATTTCCCCCCTCTTAGACTTATCCAATGAACTCGCAAAACTAATCACGGAGGTGCCCTAATAAGAATGATTCTATGTCTAAAATTTGAATGAAATCTGATAATTCTGCATGAAAAACCCATTTATCTAAATTACAGGTGGAGGATTAGCCCCCTGTTCATTTTTATTATTATAAAATTGCTTAATTCTAAAATATGGAATACTCCAACGTTTGATATTCCTATTCTTCTTCATATGTGTTATATAATCACGGTAGAGAGAAAATGAATATGGATATAATCCAAGAATTCGAGATTGCGAGAATAAGAATAGATATGGGTGCCATGTCTTATTTTTCCAATTAAAATTCTTGAGGTCTTTTCTTGATTTTATTCCACAAACTCAATCACAACAATAAAA
This sequence comes from Maratus speculifer, assembly GCA_964019185.1. NCBI lineage: Eukaryota > Metazoa > Arthropoda > Arachnida > Araneae > Salticidae > Maratus > Maratus speculifer. Next base: position 112,888,307 of record OZ025291.1, read on the forward strand.
AAATATCCAAGAGTTATGATCAATATTATAAGTAATTCCGAGAGAGCACCAAGACTCTCTGCATTTTAGAGTTGAAAGTTATTTCATACTGAAGGAAAACAATATCTTTCTCCACAGTTCGGGACTATTACATAACGGAGTGAGACACTGTCAACTCTGCCCACAGTCATGTGATACAATAAATTCACAACATACAGTTTGAAAAACCATATGTGAAGTACTATATTAGAAACAAAACTTGTGTTTACTAATAAATAAAATAAAAAGAAGGAATGTTGTCCAATTGTTTTGTTGATAAGAATTTCTATCTGTCCCCACCCCTCCTCCATCTGAGACAAGTGCAGTTGGACTTTATTACTGTTGAATGACTTATGTCGCAAAAAACTATTATAAATACTTTTAAATAGTAACTATTTCTTTTAAGTGTTATTTGATACAAAGTTTTTTTATATGCAAAGTGATATTTTACTGACCTCTCTTCATTTGAATCATAAAAGTACGTGAAAAATAAATGTAATGGTTTTGTATATCACTTCGAAAAAAAAAAAAAAAAGAAAACAGAATATTTTAACATTTGAAATACATATTTTATACAATATTAATATGCATATAGGAGTTGGATTTTGGAATGGGATAGCAGGATTCATGTTTTAAAGAATGTTGTGGTGAGAGACTAATGTTTCCCAAAAATCATTTACAAAAAAAAAAAAAAAAAAAAAAAATTTAAACAAAAAAGTTTACAAGACTGACTGACAAATTTCATGATATTTTTTGCTATCGATTGGCATATTTCATAGTTTTTTCTTTCTGTTCTTTCTTCTTAAAAAAAAAAAATAAATAAACATTTTGACTAATTACTTGAGTTGAGGATTTAAATTAACGATGATGACTGAAAAGTTTGCAATGAAACAAATAGATCTATCTTATTAATAAATGAAAAAATCCCTATATAAAAGTTTGGAATAAGCATAGAATTTCTCATCATTATTACTGCATTTAGGATCAATCTCTGCAAATCATGAAAGAAATTAGGTAAAATAAAACTGCTTAAAAGTTGGTCATTAAATTTTGATAAAAGTATTTTATTATATTTTCCATTTGGGGCATTAAATATACATCATTAAGAAATAAATATTAATTAATCTTTGATTTTTCCTTAAATGTAATCGCTGACAATGAGGTTTTGGTTGTTAGAGAAATATATTCATAACTGTAAAAAAAAAAAAAAAAAAAAAAAAAAAAAAAAAAAAAAAAAGATTCTTTTTAACCTGAATTAAAAGATTTTTATTTAAAAAATAATTAACTAAATATAAAAACTAATACTCAATTTAAAATATAAAAAAATAAAGGCAGAAGTAGTTTAAGTTATTTATTCAAAGAAAAAACATTATTAATTTCTAATTTATTTCAAATAAACCCATACTTCGTTTTATGTGAATGCGAAATTAAAAAAGGTAAAATTTTCTAAAGTAAATGACAAAGACATTAGATTTTATGTAATATCATATTTTAGTATCCTGAAATTTCTTGTATTTTGTTGGCAAAATTCTTGTAGAATTTTAGCAATGTTTATTATTATGCCTATTTTTTGAGTTCGTATTTCACTTCGCAGTACGATTTATTCTATCGCATATCACTTCATTGAACGTTGAAATGATAAATGATAAACAAATAACTTTGGCGATTGCCAAATACTGCATTACTGCCAAATATGGCGCCGCCTAGATAGTAAGCAGCCTTGTGGGACGTTTTATGAACAACCAATCATGTTCAGACTGCGGATTTGACCATACCAGATTTGAGGCGCCTGTCTCGTGAACGCCCCAAAACCCAAAATGTACCCCAATGAATCTATCAAGAGTCGTTCGGGTTAGAATCATCAAAAATGATTCATGAATTTTTTTATTGTTTTGATTCCTTGGCCTTTTTAGTTGTTATTGTTAATTTAATTTTGTGCTACAAGTCTTTAAAGTGATGAATGTGTTTCTATTGAATAAAATTACATCACTATGTTTAGTGAGAAACTCAGCTATAAATTCTCTTTGGTGTATTAAAGTAAATATTTCCATAAATAATCCCACTAAGTTCAAATGTAAATAATGATACTCTGGCTTGCCAATCTTTCCCAGAAAGAATATCTTCGTTGAAATCCATAGTATATTTGTTCATAAAAATAAAAAACGCATTTTTTTTCTTTTTTTTTCCTACTTGCTTATTTCGTCGACCAATTTCGCCTAATTATAGATATCGCTAAACTAAAAGCCAAATTATACATATTGACATAATTTTTATTTTAAATAACGAAAAAACAAATAATTAGTAGAATACTAATAAAAATACAAAGTCGAAATAAAAATCACTTAATTGTGTATTAAATACCTGTATCTTACTTAATGTCATTGAATGTGACATTCACGATCATCCAATATTGGCATTTAATCTTAAAGTTTGGCGGTAATTTTTTGGCCGACGGAATAAACAAGTAATAACTTTTTTATTTATGTATTTCAGGATGATTTAAGAGACTAGTGATGTAGACTATTTTCAGTTTCATTTTGAAAAATATGAGCTAGGTTTAGCACATTTGAAAAAAGTATACATTTTTCGTCAAAAAAAAGTTCTTTTTTTTTGTATGTGTTTGTGTGATGAATGTTTCAACGTGGCTGTAATTTTATATATTTATAGCCATTTATAAAATTTCATTTATTTAAATGTTTTAAGAGGTGTGTTTATTACTGGGAAGCTTAAATAGTCATTTTTCAGTTATGGACACTTCATTTAGAAATTACTACAAATGCGATTTCAGTAATGTTACATAGAATATTTTGACTTAACTGAAAACCTAAATAGTCAAATTTAATTTTTAATTTACACTCATGAAAATATAATAATACAAAAAAATTTACAAATAGCTGCTTTAAAATTATTGTGTTTGATAAAACTTAAATACTTTAAAATTTTTATTTTTAAATGAATGTAACTCTGTTTTGCATATTTTATAATATGGCAATGAAACTAGTCAGGAATTCAAAAATATTGTTTAATCACAAATTGTTTGTGATGATTAAAGAGGGGCTCATAAAGGTTTTATCTCTCCCCCTTTTCAGTAAAAACAATTAAGATACAACAGTTGTTAAAAATTTATTTTAAATCTTTTTTTTTGCTTATCTCTAACAAAAAAAAAGGGGGGGGGGGGTCTGGAATGGACAAAAATGAAATTGGACAAATTGAAAATCTACTGATTTTCCATATGTTTGACATATAAAATTATTGCTATGATATGATGTAATAGAATTATATTCATACATTTTTATTAATGATAAAATATATTTTTTAATTTATTATTTAATTAAAATAGAATGATTGCATATTAATCAAAATCTAATAAATTTGTAAAAAAAAAAAAAAAAAAAAAAAAAAAAAAAAAAATGGTTTTTTACATGCTTTTACAATTAATTTTAGACAATTAGAGCTATCTGCACAATAAGAAATGTTAGCCTCATTATGAGAGAGATTAGAGAAGTTTCTAAATATTTTACATGTCAGCATGTTGCTAAAGGAAGGGTTTCTAAATTCTTATGGTGATGTAATGGCTCAACTTCCGAAAGAAACTTGATTGAACAATTACTTTATTAACAATTTTACTCTGCTTTTGCTCTAAAATATTAATTTTTTACTATTTTGTAATAAAAAAATACAGAATATTAATTCTGAATAAGTATTTTATTTATCCTATGCAATAGATAAATAAGCTGAAAGTAAGTTTTTATGTACTTTAAATCTAAAATTTTAAAATGAGTATCAAGTATGATATTATAGTAACAAATACTTTGTTATTCATTAAAATATGATAACTGATACCCATAACAGACTAATATTGCAAAAAAATTTTTTTTTTAAAATGCAATTTGTATTACAAATTTATTTTAGAAACCTATGTATTTTACTCCACCTGACCCTATGTAGCCAATTTACTATATGTAAATACCTATTAGAGATGAGTTCGGGCTCGTTTTTCGGAGCCCGGGCCTGCCCGAGCCCGATGATTTTGAATCCGTGCCCGCCCGAACCCGAAAGATTTTTTGTCATCAGAGTCCGAGCCCGATACAAGAAATAAAAAAGAAAAAGAAAAATTCCAAGACATTTAAAAATTGTTTCACATGTGATGTCTCGCTTTTAAAAAATTCTTACACAAAAGTTACTGTTAAATAAAAATTTAAATTCAACCTTAACAAAAGAGCAGTTTAGTATAAAATAAAAATATACTTCATATTTAAAAGGATCCCCATATTTTTTGTCCTTTAATGAGAAAATTTGATGGATACATTAAAAAAGTGTAATGAATAAATATATGAAGTTTACAGAACTATTACTATTTGTATGCTGAAGAATTGGAAAAGGTTTTCAATTTTTTTTTAATATTACATCTTTAAATGTAATCAATTCATTTCTCATAATAATTCACTGTAAATGACATGAACCTAAAAATCAATGCAAATTAAAGCGTTGATACAGTTATCTTAAAGGCCTGATGCTTTTATGGGAAAAGAAGAAACACTAATCGATTGTTTTCTATCGGTATAATATGGAAAATATGTTTACTTATGAAGGAAATCCTCAGCATAAGTAGAGTTCATGGTGAAAAAGAGAAAAGATTAATCACTATGCTATTTTCATAAACTGAACGATTATTACTCGCAAAATTAAATAATTTGCAAATATCAAGCTTTTGGTCCACATAAGAAAACCAAGAAATCATTCTCTAAGTTTTATATAAGTAACTAAATAAATAAATAAACCACTGAGTTAAAAAATATTCTCTGTTACAAACGAAAATCCAACCAGAAGCCAATTTATTGTTTGTGCTTGTTTTGATTGGTGTCATATCAGTAACAGGTTATCGCAGGAAATGCAGCGGACATAAATATCCAATCATCACAAATTTCCTTTTGAAACAGCAATCAACTATTAAAATATAGAAACATGATTTCTGTTCAACTTTCGTTTTGACATAACAGCATTGAAATGATGTGAAAAACAATAAGTACTCTCAAGGTGCGGGGAGTTCTTTCAACTTTTCTGCACTCGAATAAATAATTTTCCGATTTCAGAAAGAATGAGCCCGGGTCCGAAGACTAAAATGAAAACAGAGCCCAAGCCTGCATCAGGCCCGGGCTCGGACTCGGGCTTGGGCTGAGCCCATCTCATCTCTAATACCTATTACAGTGAAACCCCAATCTATCATTTTCCCACATTCATTGTTTTATTTCTACGGTCCCTATACAAATTATACTTAAATAATGTTAAAGAAACCCACAAGCATCGTTCTTCAAAAAGTTGTTTTCCAGCATTCGTCATTGTAAAAATTTTTTCCTCACCGAAATGAAATTGAAAGTCGTGCAAATCCTTATGACATATAAATTAGAATTATTTTCTCCTAAAATAACTCATTTGCGTCATCACTCACTGTAGTTGTTTTAATGATGGCGACAATAATGCAGTGCAGATGAAGAGTGGTTGTGTATAACAGAAGTTGTGATTATGTTTCCATTAATCAAGATGTTGTGAAATGTAGTATTCTAAACATGAGAGAAATATGTGATGATGCCAAAAATGAAAATAGTGGTGAAGAAGAGGAGAAAAATGTTCTTCCCGATGGAGTTCAGCTAGCAGTGCCATGTGTGTCTGATGCAATTACGGCATTTGAAACTGTATAAACTTTTATACATGCATATGAAATTAAAGAAAATTACCAAAAAATGTTTATATCTTGAAAAAATATTTTTTTATTTAAAAAAAATGAATGAAAAACCAAACAAAATTATTGATTTTTTAAATGAATATCTATTTTCTATAGCATTGATTTATTTCTTTTACAGTTTAGTTAGCAATAAATTAGTATTTATTAGTATACTGCTCTAAACATTGCATGCATTAGTAATCCATATAAACATAGTGGGTTTTTTTTCGTGTTTTGAGGTTCATCCGCATTCATCATTTTCCCACATTCATTGTTTTTTCCCATACCCCTTGAAAAATGATGGATCGAGGTTCTATTGTATGTGCTTCATAAATTTTATTTTGAAATTATGATAAATTTAAATATTTTATGGCAGCAGATAATTATTAATCATTCACATGTTTATTAATAAGCTGGATGACATAAAAATTCTGCAAACCAAATAATAATTCAAATGCTGGTTTTAGGTATAGATTAGAACATAAACTTGTTGGATAATTACTTAAAAAGTCAGATCCCATTCTGAATTTTCTTTACTTGTTGATTATTTTTATTTAAAAATTTTACATTAAAAAATGTTGGAGTCTATTTTTTGCTATTTTATTTTTGAAAAGAAAATCTAAGATGGATTCTTTTAAAAAAAATCAGAGCCTGGTAATGTATCAGCTCTATGCCCTCTCTCAACTCTGTAAATTAATAGAGGATTTTGAAATAGCCAGATAGTAAATATTTTCCTACAAGTAAAAGAAAAAATTGTGACATTGATTTTTTTTTCTCTTATTTTACTATCACTCATTGAAGATGTGATGTCATGTGACATGTAATACTATCATAGGTAGGTGGAAAAAATCACCATGAAAAAAAAAAAAAAAAGGCTCATATTAGCTAAGGTGATAGTGGCCCAGTTTTTTAAAGCATAGAGGGTGGGTTGCAAATTTTAACAAGTTTTATTTCTACAAGGGAGAAGGTGGGATTTCTACTGGGGGGGGGGAGGAAGGCATTAATGAAATAGAATTTATAGATTCTTTCAATTTGTTGCATTGCTAAGTAATGTATAAGCAAAGATGTTTTTTATATTTAACTTTAATCGAGAAAGGATTTTGGGTGTAGTGGAGTGGATTGAGCATACAGATTGTATTGTAATGGAATTACATACAGAGCTTTTAAAGATATAAAATAAAGATGAAGAGAAAAAGAATTTTCTTTAGGAGAATCTTTTCATTATTCTGCTTTTTTAGATAATGTTAAGATTTCTGTTGGGAATAGAACAGACAAATACTTATCTATTGTCTATAGGAGTAGGCGAATATGGACAATATGGGGCAAACTAGAAACCGTTATGTTTGGATAGCAAAAGAGCTTGAGTTACAAGAATGTAAAGTTGTATTGTTATTTTGACAAGCTATACCACCAGGGTTGGCAAGTTTTTTCCACAGTGGAAAAACTGTGGAAAAAACCGTCCGGAAGAAATAGGCTTCTTTCAAGCACTTGGAAGAAACCTATTTCTTCCTTGTTTTTCTTTAAGAATTTACCATAGATTTTCAATTTTGCAAAATATAATAAATATCTTCTTCCTATAATCTGATATAAATTAATATCACTGGACAAAAACAAATATAATTAAGTATATATGCTAAATTAATAATTACTTCAGTTTTTTAGCCAAGATCACATACAAAACTTATCTATTGATCTTCAATCATTGGCTAAATGAAAAGAAATTTTATCCAAAATACACAAATCAATCAAATGTTATCCATTTCAATCTAACCAACATATTTTTTTTATTATTTAAATTTCTGAAAGTAGTAGTAAATAATAGAGATTCTTTACTAATGGTAGAATGAAACCCATTTAAATAAAAGCTTTTAATTTACATCAATTTTATTAATGTAAATAATGTATAATAATTACTATATTAAATTGAGATCAATCAAAAATACGGTTTTGTTTTCGGCCCAAAATCGGAGTTTTGCCAAAAATGAGAATGAAAATTCGGCCAGATCGAAACACTTATCGACACAAAAAATCTTGTTTCTTTCTTGGGAAATTTTCAATATTAGTTATTGATTTGAACTGTATCGGCTCAAATGAATGTATTGCAATGAACTTCATTGCTTATAATTATCAGGCATGATTTATCAATCATCTCATAGAAAATTTTTAGTTTAAACTGCATTAGATTTCAAATATTCTTTGAGAAAGTTCTAGAATAACAAATGATCATTTACAAAATTCATTTAGAAGAAAAATCAAGGTCTGTATTCCTAAAACTAAAATATTTTTTAATTAAATGAAATTCGTATAATTAGAAAATCTTTCTGTGTCATGGATGAATTAATTGCGTATTATTGTATATGAAATTAAAGTTTTTGTATTATTAACAGTTTTACATAATTAATGTATACTTCACATATAATCAATTTCAGTTATGTATATTTATGTATGCATTAATTACTTTAAAACATACAATTTAATTACTTAAAATTTTTTTGGGGGTGTTATTGTTTTCGGCTAAAAAGTAGGAAGGTCACCTAAATTCGGTTTTGGCCTTAAAAACCTGTTTTAGTCTATCCTCAGTATTAAAAATAGTCATTTAAATCTTTATTTTCTAAGTACAATGCAACATAGTATAGCAAAAAAGTTTTTTAGCAGTAGGATGCTGTAATCAATTTCTCAACTTAAATTGGATAAAAGCTACAAAAAAAAAAAAAAAAAAAAAAAAAAAAAAAAAAAAAATCAAGTCCTACATTTTAGGATAGTTTAAAAGCATTTTGACATATCCATAGATGTTTTTAGAATACTAATCTTTTAAAATCAGCACTGAGATATTCATGCTAGATGAAAAATGTAAAAAATTACAAATTTATTTATTTACTGTGTTGCACAATTTAAAATAATGCACATTTTTATGAAAATAATGTATTTTTATATGAAAAATAAACAATTTATAGATAGTTTCTTTTTCTTTTTTTTTTTTATAAATGGTGCAATTAATGTTATGTTGATTATTTTGGGTCTAAAATAATTTAATAAAAAAAAATAATAATAATAGGTTATTTTAATTAAATAATTAGTTTTGCTTGCTAATAGGATATATCTCTTTTTATCAAACAATTTAAAAATTACTCCATATAATATCTGGTAAATATGTTTAATAATATTTTAATATTTTTTGAGGGGTTTTTGTTGTGTTGGCCTGGTGCCGGCCGATACAATGATGTTTTCCTCGGAAGATATATTTAAAATAATGTATGTGAAATTAAGATTTAAAATAGTAATGTTTTGGAAGTTTGTAGTGATGTGTAATTTGAAAATATACAAAGATATTTCATATTTCAATATTTTGAGACGCACGTGGTCCGGACATCGAATAATGTATTCATGCACGGCAGGTGTTCAATGTTTTGACGGACAAATTGCTTTTCCTTTCAATAAAAAAGTTTTGATAACAAAGAAAAATTGTAAACGGAAATGCCGTTCAATTGTTTAAATACATGAGAAATTTTGTTGAACAACCCAAATAACTAACAATACATGTCGGACATCAAATGGATTCTTTTGTCTACGCTATGAAAATGGAGTGATTGGGCACGTGGATCAGTGGCGTAGCTATGTTTTTTGGCGCCCGGGGCCAGCAAGAAATTTTGCGCCCCCACCCCAATATAGATATATAACACTTTCTCTCAATTTGGCGCCCCTAGGACTCGGTGCCCGGGGCGGACGCCCCCCTTGCCCCCCCTTAGCTATGCCACTGACGTGGATAAAAGAGGAACGCACGGATCGGAGAGGGGCTTTTTTTTGGATCTGGTCGGCGAGTGACGAGAAGGTTATTGACATCGATGGAGTGAGGAATCGTCAATCGTGACGCGAAGAAGCGAGCGGGCGCTGCGAGGAAAGGAGACGGTCAGATTCGACGATCGTGGAGAAAATTATGTTTAAGAGGATGTCACATGATTATCTTCCTGAAAGAGGAGTTCACTCATCAAGGCCTGGATGTTCAATTATGTTCAATTACTTAATTAAGGTACCTATTTATTAGGGATACAACGGATATCCGGCTGATTTTTCAATATCCGAAATATCGTCGGATATCCAAATCACAATCACCGTATATCCGATCGGATATCCGGAGAATGCAGCAAAGCAAATATAGATAAATAACAGAAATCCTTTGATCCCAAATAATACTGAAAAACTTTTGTTTATAATGCAAAAGATGAAATAATAAGTTCCCTATCAATATGAGTAAAAGATAATTTTCAAAAGCTTAAAAAATTGCCAGCTTTCCTTACTATTTATATTAAAATTCTGTAATAAATTCAAGATTTTACGTTTATATCTTTTAGAAAATTGTATCTTTACTTTCGGATTGTAAAACAAAATTTGAAGTCAAAATAGCAAATAAAGCCTTTTTGTAAAAATGTATAAAGATAGAAAACCAACATTTAGAAATGCTCAAATAATGAAAGAAAAGGTAGAAAACAGCTGTTTCGAATCTATTGTCGAGATTCTTCATCAGTACAAGATTCAGCATGTAGAAAAAGCTAAGCTGAGCAAAGCGACAGAGAAGCGCAGGCTTATATACCATCTAGCAGCCTTTGTCCGCTACGCTGGTCAGTGTTTTTTAAAGAAACTGTGAATCAAACAAAATTTTTATAACATAGTAATTTTTAGTTTTATATCATACTTTAGAGTGTCTGTCATCTAAACGGAAAGTTCAATGTTAGTCACCAATGAATGACGTAGCTCTCAACATGTTAACAGTTTTAATCACATAAAAATTCATTCAGCAGAGCATTTAAAATAAAGCCAACCTTTTGTAATTGGGTTCATCTGATTTAAAACATCTCCATAAGTATTCAATTAAGCAACGTAGAATGCTATATTTCATTTGCTACAAAATTTCAGAAAAATTATCCAAGTAACAATGTTAGTTCCATTAAAATCTATCTAGTAGAACTTAAGTTATAAGCGGCCGGAATGAAATTTCACTTTGCGTTTTATATATATTGATATAATTAAATATAGCTTACATAATCATGTTAACCTGATTATAGAACTCTCTTTCAAAATTATAGGTACAACAGATTTTTTTTGTACAATGATTAATACAAAATTCAGACTTCCTTTTATATAGATAGATTGAAAATTTCAAGTTTTTGCATAGAAGGTATCGCCAAATTAGGAAAATGCAAAGTATTTCACAAACTACTGGATTTAAAAGATTTTGCTTGGTACCATTCGATTCAGCATAAAAAAATACACTAAAATATGTTATCAGTTGAAAAATAACTACAAAAGCCGATTTTTAAGGATTTTTTTTTTATTTCGTTCTTTTTTTCACCTCCCTTGGGGGTGGAATTCTCGAAAATTTCTTCTTAGCGGCACTCAGTATTATGAGAAGTGTTTTTATCCCAATTTTCAAGATTTTTGGTTCGGCAGATTTTTTTTTGTGCTGTGAATAATACGAAATCCAGACTTTCTTTTATATGCATAGATAAAGATTGAAAATGTCAGGTTTTTGCGCCGAAGACATCGCCAAATTAGAAAAATGTGAAGTATCTCACGAACTACTGGATTTAAAAGATTTTACGTGGTACCATTTGATTCAGCATGAAAAAATACACTAAAATATGTTATCAATTGAAAAATAACTGCTAAAGCAGATTTTTAAGGAATTTTTTTTTTAAACTCGTTCTTTTTTTCACCCCCCCCCTTAGGGGTGGAATTTTTAAAAATCTCTTCTTAGTGGCACTCAGTATTATGGGAAGTATTTTTATCCCAATTTTCAAGATTTTTGGTTCAGTAGATTTTTTTGTGCTGTGATTAATACGAAATCCAGAAATTTCTTTTATATATATAGATTACAGGAGCGAATGATAGTAGATTCTAAATGGATGTTTGCTACCTTACATGCATTATTTATGCATTTCTAAATATTGGTTTCTGTCTTTAGTCTTTATAAAATTTGAAATTGTTTAATAAACTATGATTTTATAAATTTTCTTTCTTTCGCTTAGTTTAAATAATGGGTTAATTGGTTTATAAGTTAAACAACCAAACAAACATTTTTTACTTTCTTCTATCCTTGATAGTAGAAAGTAATGTAATCATTTTTTTCGACAAATTTATATGTTTTAGGGATCCAATATCCCTAAAAACATGTTTATTCAAAACCTATCTGTCCCAGTGTCACCATCATATCATCAAAAATTGTATGAAGTTATACATAGAATGAACCAAACATTTTGTACATGTTTTTGGCTGTAGTTTTAGACATAGGATCATTCTGATGAGGACACCTCCATGATTAGTTTTGCGAGTTCATTGGATAAATCTAAGAGGGGGGGATGGGAGGTAACTCCCCCATCTTGAATTTAGGTTAATGGGTTTTTCACATAAAATTTACCGATTTGCTTCAAAATATGGATATAAGTTCATTTGGATAAGGCACTATCCCGATTTGTTTTGAGAGTTCATTGGATAAGTATAAATGGGGGATCGGTGGGACTACCCCTCTTAATTTAGGTAAATGATTTTTCTTGCAGAATTAACCAATTTGTTTTAATATTTGGATACAGGTTTATAGTGATAAGATGCTTCCCTAATTAGCTGTGGGGTCCTTTTGTTAAGCATAAAAGGGATACTGGAGATTACCTCAAACCCCCTTAAATTTGATAAATAAGTTTTTATGCAGAAATATCCTATTTGCTTTAAATTTTGGATGTACATTCTTTTTGATAAGGTGAATCTCTGAGTAGCTTTGGAAGTTTAATGTTTAAGTATAAAGAATGGGGATAACTCTTCTTAAATTATATAAATGGGTTTTTATGAAGAATTATTCAATTTGCTATGAATTTTGGATATAGGTTTTTTTTATGTGATAAAGCATATCCTTGGTTAGTTTAGGGGATTCAATGATTAAGTATAAAAAGGGGAAATGGGGGGGGGGGGAGCTATTTCCTCCCTTAATTTTTTTTTCAAATGTTTTTGAATTGGCAGTTTATGCAGCAATGGGAATTTTGTATCTTGCTAAAACTGGCTATTCGCAAACAGCTGATGTATAGCAGAATAACAAAAAAATATTAATTTTAATAAATAACATGATCGAGATTAACTCATTCTTAATCTAATTGACTGCAGCAAAAATTCTAGATGAAAATCAAATTTGGTATGATATTGAACTAACAATATTGATGTAGTATTAATATTTGTAAATAGTTTTTGAAAATTGAGATCTATGAAATAGAAGAGAGTCTTAGGATTGGTGCATCCAACTAGTTATTTTCGTGACTTCATTATAAACAGGGTTGGTATAAAAACCGGTTTTTTTGAAAAAACCCAAAAAACCGGGTTTTTTTGGTTTAAACCGGGTTTTTTTCAAATCATTATTTAAATAGCATTTGCAAAAAAAATAACTTGAGTTTTAGAAAGTCATGAGGATTTTTTGTAATTAATAGTTAATTAATGTTAAACATTTACATTAGTATTTATTTTTTTGATAATTAAATAACTAAAGCATAAAAATTTATAATTAAATTATCTTATAAGTTTAGGTTTCTATTGGGAAATATTCATTGTGTGAAAAAAAAAAATAAACTATTAATTTATTAGTATACTTATATAAACCTCTTTGATAATAATTTAAGAAATAATTATATGCAGGTTGATAATGAAGAACATAGTAAAGGGCAAACAAACATATTTTACTAAATTAACAGAAATAAGCTGAAATGGAAAACATTTTCTTGTGCATAATTTAGAAATTATTTACAGTATTAACATCAACAAATGATTATTAATCTCTTACTACATATATTTACTTAAAAAATATCAATATGCATTTTATTAATGCTAAAAAATACATGTGTATTGACTTACTTGATACATCAATGAATGTAAGGCTTACACAAATTGACACGTAAGCTTAGAAAAATTACTTTTTTTTTTTTTTTAATACAAACTTTATTTTTTCTGATTCTTTGTTCTTAAAAAGATGAAGATTTAGCATTAAATTTTATCTGTGCAAGCATCGAGTTACTTGGATATTTTTGTTTTGTAAAATTTAATGTATCCTTTTTTTCTTGTTCACATAGTTTACTTTGACTGTATTGTGGTTCAAGCATGTATACCTAAAAGGGCATGGGTGTTAGGGCTATTTTATACCAGGACTAAAAAACTATGAGACTTCTTTATTTACATTTTTTTTTCTCTTAATATTTTTTGAAGACCTGTCCAATTATAAACTGCATTAGTAATGGAACTTATTACTTTAGATATTATCCAGGGCAACTGCAACAGAATTTAACAGTTTAAACATATCTTCAACATTTCTTTTAAAATAAAAATTAGACAGATACGAGCTTTTAAATATTTTTATCAATAACATTCCTATTTTCTACACAAATTTTAAGTAAAGTGGGGCAATTTTTAAGGTCAACATCTAAAGCATCTGAAAATGAATCGCACCTAGTATTATAAGGAAGAGCTAATTTGACAGCATTTACATTGCATGCAATTTTTACATTTGGCTCTTAAACATGTTTTTGATGTATTTCTTATTCCCTCAAATGAAAACCAGATTATATTTTCCTTTCTTCTAGTTTTAGACATTCTTTTATTTCAATATATATAAGTAGCTTTCTTAAAATAAAATACAATACAAAGTAACTAGAAACAGAAAAAAAAAAAAAAAAATGTAAAAACCGCAAATCCAATATAAGAAAAACCAAAGCTTACTAAAACCAATAGCTATGGAACAGAGAAAATTCATAGCCAATCATTCATTAGCATACAGAACAAGAGTAACCAATGGAAAGAATGACTTATGATTATGTCATTATTGATGCTTTGATACATGATGCAATCCTTAGTAAATCATAATCAAGCTATCTAAGCAGTAAAATTGCATTTTTGGCTGGCATATGGCATTTTTGCATTTTTAAAAAAATAAAAGGTTTAAAAAAGAATTAAAACTAACTACCCTTTTTTATCCTCCACAGTTCACTGTAGAAAAATATTTTGCCATGTCAATTTATAGCTAGTAAGAAAAATTAGATTGATTAAAGATGTTTGTCACTTTAAAAATTTAATTTGTTTTAAGCTTTGCTTGTAGCTACTCCATAACTTTGATTTTGCACATTTTAATAATATGTAAAATAAATGAAAACATTAGGAAAAAGGGAAAAAACCAAATTAAAAAAAACCAGCATGGTTTTTTTAAAAAAACCACTTGGTTTAAACCATGATTTAAACCAGCATGGTTTAAACCAAACAACCCTGATTATAAATATTTAAAATTAAAAGTAATTTTTTCTTTTAATAAATTTCAAAGTGATTTACCTTAAAATAAAATTAAATATAGCTTAAGGTAAGACATTTTTGAATTATTAAAACATGAAAAAAAAAAAAAAAATCATCAATTAAACCTGTGTTTGGATATAACTCTTCAACCATTGATATATTAGTAAGACTTTTATGTTTACATTATAAAAGGATGCTATGTATTTCTTTGTGAAAATTCTTTACAAGTATAGACATATTAATAAATATGTAAAATTTGTTCTAAAAATTATCAGCCATTTCATTGTACATATCATGAGCAATTTTCAGCGGTTCAATGACAAATAAGCAGAGTATTTAAATATTAGAATTGCATTTTTTATTCAATATTATTATTATTATACACATACAGGGTTTGAATTTCGGGACGGGATGGCAGGATTCATGCACTAAAGAATCTTGTGTCATTCCTGTTTCCCAAAAAAATCACTTTTTGAAATTTTTTTCTTTGTGAAGTGAGGGTCAAGTCTCAGGACCGACTGACTATTTTCTTGATATTTTCCTCTATCGATTGACAAATCTCACAGTTTGCTCTTACAACAATTATACAAAATTCATGATTGTTTTTCTGCGTTTGACTGAAATGTTTTGTAATTTTTCTCACAAAATTTCCCGTTTGCTGGTCTTACAAAATTTTGCAATTTTTTCTTTCTGTAGACCAACAGGCAAAATTCGTAATTTATTTCTCTCAAATAATTGACAAATTTAGCAATTTTATTCTGCGACTGATTGGCAAATTTCCCTTTTTGTTTTTGTGACATTCTGATGAAATTAACAATTATTTTCCTGTGTCCAGCTGAAAAATTTGTGTTTTGTCCTTTGTTATTGGCTGACGAATTTCATGATATTTCCTTGTGACAGCTTAACAAATTTTACGATACTTTATTGTAATTGATTGACGAATTTTGATATATTTTCCCACTACCCAAGTTCTCTCAAAGTTCAAATTTTTTCAGGCAGGTCGACAATTTTTGAAAATTTATTTTTGCCATGATGGACGAAATCAGCTACATTTTTCTATGACAGATTTATATATTTTGCGAATTTTTTTCCTGTGCCAAAACAAGAAATAACTAATAAGGCAGTAATGGTTACTAGAGTCTGAGCTCTATCACATGAGTCTGGAATTAGCTCTGAACAAAATGAGATTAAATCTTGTGTTGCACATTTGAAAAAAAAAAAAAATAAATAAACATTTTTTGTTTACAATCAGTGGATCAACATTAGATTTTTTCATTTTTCAAAGTCATCGCACATTTTGTCATCAATGGGCTCAATAATCATACCTCCTTTTTTTTATTTAAAAGACGATCTTTCATACAACGTTTCTGTTCGGATTCATTTTTTTCCATATCTGATAATTTGCACCTTCCCATTTTGTAACTTTTCTACTCTCTTCTTTATTAACATTGACATTTTGATTTCCTATTCAAATAAAAATTCTTCTAAATTTAAAGAATTTCGTAAAATAAATAAATAAAATGTGGACATCCATTGCCCAAAGCAAGATGTTTAAATGTTTCCCATTGAGTTATTGAAAATCAGTAAAAACATTTTTATGATGTTCAAAACATGATTTATATAATAAGTCATATATTATGTATATCATGGATTAAACGTTAATATTCCTGGACGAATCATAAACAAAATAAAATGCAGACATCACAAGGCCCATTCTGAACCAAATGATTTAAAAAAAATTCCAAATGATTAAAAAAAAAAAAAAGATGAACTTCAAGGAAACACATTTAGAAACAATAAATACTTGATGTGCATGGTTCACAGAAATTAGGACATGACTTTTTTAAATAAACCATTTCTTATGTAATAGAAGATAGAAGAAACCTATTGACTATGTTCTTTTCAGAATTTCATATGGGTTTAAATTCTAATAAATAGTAGAACATAATTCAATTAGCTAAAATGTCAGGAATTACACATTACAGTATTGACGATAATTCCACTAAATGATATACAATCACCGAAGGATATTGACAATACAATCACCTACATGCATTATTCTTGAAAGCAAATTAAAAATGAATGCCAATCAGATTTTAAGAAAATTAAGAAAAAAAAAAAATAAGATGAAAAAAGCATAACCAAGTATTTTCGATAATTTAATGTGTTAGAAAAGTTGTTCTGTTCTGTTTGTCAAAAGTGTTACCTATAAAAGATTCTAAGCCACACAAAATCGAATAAACATGAATTGAAAAATTCACTTAGCAACTCAGTTATTAATTGCCCATAACATTGAGTGAAAATTGAAAAATGATATAATATATATAAGGTTTGATTATTTTCCTTTGTTTTAATTAAAATAAACATTTTGGATAATTATCTTCAGTTGTTGATTTAATTTATTTCAGTGGAATTTTGTCCTGTCAGTATAATTTGTAAATATTTAAGTGGCATGTAAAAAATAATAGGGTTTAAAAAATATTTTCCCCCCTCTCATATAGTTTAACTCCCCTGCATTTACAAATGTTATGAGGGAAACTCTCTCCTCCTGGGAAAACCTGAATTTCAAGCCCTGATAGTCAAAGATATATAGTTTCTGTAAAATATATTGCAATATATTTAAAATGTTGTAATGGTGTGTAAAACATGTTTGCAATTTATTATATGAGATGGCATTGTATAAAGAAATAAACGAACATTCACCATAACTAAAAACATATTTA
The DNA here is from genome assembly GCA_964019185.1 of Maratus speculifer. Classification (NCBI taxonomy): domain Eukaryota; kingdom Metazoa; phylum Arthropoda; class Arachnida; order Araneae; family Salticidae; genus Maratus; species Maratus speculifer. Next base: position 112,906,076 of record OZ025291.1, read on the forward strand.
GTACCGGATATCCGAATCCGGCAGGCAAATCGGATATCCGATATCTGGCAAAATCAGTATCCGTTGCATCCCTACTATTTATTTACATTCTTCCCTGGGGTCGAATTCAAATGTGTTTTACTATCATGTGTTAAATAGTAATTTGACTTTTGTATTTCTTTAATGATAACTTAATTCTTGTTTAAATTTAAATAAAATGTAATTTATAATATAATCCATGATTTAAGTCATTACTTATCATTTCCCACAGCAGCTTATTTCTTTTAGAATACTTTTGAATATGCAAATGATATGTTTAATTCTCACTATACGATTCTAACTTTTGATATGATGATTGAAGATTTATTTAAGTTTAGTTTATATTTATGTTGAAGTTCGGTAGAATATATTTTATTCTACCACGTGTTAGTGTCTACCCATCTTAATTTAGGGATCGACACAACATTAATAAAAAAAACCATCCTTCTACCTGTAGAGTAGTAAAAATCCATCACCTGAAAATGTCTGCTCTTCTTGAAGTTTGTTATTAAAAAAAAATATTTATTTTTAAAAATATGCAAAAATATTTTTAATAATAATTAAATTTTCCAATTTAGATTTCATGTAATTATACTTTAATTCTTTTACATAGTTAATATACTTAACTTTAAGCATTTATTTTGGTCCCTGGTGGTTTCTTCCAGTTTTTTCCATTTCTTCCAGTTTCTTCTGTTTTTTTCCAGTTTCTTCCACTGTCCTGGAAGAAACAAGTTTCTTCCAGAAGAAACCTAACTCTGTATACCACATAAATAGAAAGACCTTTAGAATAAAAATATGAGCTTCATTTCTATCTTTTTGTAATTGAAGAGAGAAAAGGGATTTGTAATCTGTATCAATGAAACTAAACGCACCTAGGAATGCAATAAATGTTGAAATACAGTAGACTCCCTCAAATCCGCACAGCTTGGGATCAGGGGTTTTGCGGGTTTTAGAATTTTGCGGACTTCTGGTCATTGCTTTGTTTACATTAAAAAAAAAATTTGAATGTAATTAATAATGAAATCAAAAGTATAATGAATGCATACAATATACTAAAATATTAAAAAAAATAAAAAACTAAAATAATAAAAATTTAGATATTTTTTTAAATGATTAAAATACTAAAAGGAAAGGTAGAGTTAATAATCAATAATGTACAATTAAATATTCATTATAAAAGAGGAAATGTTTTTTTCTTAAATTATTCAATGAAACTTGCCTCATAAAGGTACATTACTAATTCACATCAGGATCATAAAATAATGAAACTTTATTTCAGGTTTATCCAGACTTAATAACTAAAAAAGATTGATTAATACATAAATATATTTGGTAAGATTGTGATTACCAATGATATTAGCAATATCTTTATTTTTTCAGAAGTACATTATTCTTTCTTCATGAAAAAACATGAATTCAATAACCTTAACAAAAATTATAAATTAAAAAATGTATGGAAATGATATAAAACTGAAGCAATAAATTTTTGCACCTACATCTGAACTGAATGTTTCATTGTTTACATCCGTAAAATATGTGCGGATTTTAGAGAGTTGCGGATTTCAGGGAGTCTACTGTACCTCAAAACCTCCTGATTTGTCACAAAAGCTTCAGCTAAAGAATTTTTCATTTGTACTTTTCAGGGAACATTATAATGTTTGGGTAGCTGGGAATAAATTTTGCTTTAATGAGAGTTTTAATTCAAAGCTTCTTTAAAAGTCAATAATAATTCTGATGGTTAAAAGAAAATGAATAACTGAAAAAAGAATATCCAATTTAGAAAAATATTTATTTCTACGTTACCTTTAAAATGAAAAGTTTTAAATTTATATTCAATAGTTTTCTATTTTTATTAAAATTCAATATGTATATGCAAATATTTTACTAATTATAAACTAATTCTAATAATAACTTATTGCATGAAATAAAGTCTTTTTATTGTTCATATTATAAAATATACATTATAAGATTGATTGATTGATCAGGACAAAAGATCTAATAATTTTTTGGATGTCATTTAATACAGATTCATTTATTTTTATAAGGTTTTTGGAATCTAATTGATAATTTATTAGTCATTTAATGACTTTGAAATTTATTGATATAGATTCGTGATTTTTATATTGATTTTGGGAATCATAAAATAGATTTATAAGTTTTATAAATACTTGTTGTGATTTAAATGAAGAATTAGATTTACTTATAATAATTTATAGCTAAATTAATGTGTATTTTGAATTAGAGTAATTGCAGATGATTTTGTTAACAAAATATTGTAAGTTAATTTGATGGGTTTTAATTTGTTATAGTATCTTAAAAAAAATCAATCAATCCTGACTCTGTAACAAGAGAGACACAGCATGAAATTTCATGGTTCTGTATCAGATAAAATATGTCAGTTTTATCCTGTATTTACGCAAGGTTCAAAGAAAACCACGAAATTCTGAACGGTTAGGCCGACGGGCACGATTCTATTCGAACACAACACCTTCCTTCTACCAGCTTTGACAGCAAAATCTCTCGGCCACTGATGAGCCATATAAAAAGAAAGGAACAAAACTAAAATGTACACTAAATACGGCGATGTCTTTGTTAAAAATAAACTTGGGGGTGAGGGGGAGGGGGGAAGAAAGCATCGGTTAAAAAAACACTTTTTGTATTTATAAAAAAGGAAATTTATTTCTGTATTATTCTCATTTCTCCGTTATATTTGTATCATTTAATTACTATAAAATATTAAATTCAAATAGTCATAGGTGATATTTTCAATGTAATTATAAAGCCCCTTTACTCTGAAAAACTCATTCTAGATATTGCAGTTCTGTGTTATAGTAATGCTATGATTTGAAACAATGTCAAGAAGATTGTCAACGAATAATTTTTGAAAAGCAACCAAAATATATCATAATGAAGTTAACCAGATAACCACATGATTGTTTCATGGTAAATGAAAAAAAAAAGTGACTGGAAAATACCGAAAAAGTGACAAGAAATTGATAAATATTGAACTTGTCAATAAATAAATGCTAAAAATTAAAGTGGTAACAAAAAGTGTATTTTTTTATCTTCTGATCTTAACAGAATAAATAATGGAAATGTCAAAAACCAAAATGTTATTAGTGATGTTGTGATTTATTATTATTGATGTTACTGTTGCATTAAGATACATATTTCCTTTTTAAGTATTAAAATATAATCCTTAGATGATATTAAATATTACACATAGTTTCATTAAGAAGAATTGATTTAAAAAAAAAAAATGTATTTTAATAGCTGATGGTAAACTAATAAAAATAATTGTAAAAATAAATAAAATTAAATATTAAAAATAGTTTCATTAACAAGAATAAGAAATAAATGTATAATAAATAAAATTAAATGCATATTAAATAAATATAAATAAATAATAATCAGGCATGAAAGTGAGAAATATGAAAAAAGGAGGGGGAAAATGTCCATCCAAACAATATGGCCAAACTCTTATAATTTTGACACATTTTAACAGTTATTCAAACAATAAAATGAATTATAACAGTACATATGATTTTTAATTTATATTTGTAACTTTGAAAATATTTTAAAAAACTAACAATGTATGTATATTATATATTCATTAAATCAAAACATAAAATTGAATACAATTTACACTTTGCTAAAAATATAAATCCAAATATAGTTGATGAAACTCTGTCAAGTACAGAGATTAATATTTCAAAATAAATAAGATTTTGAATGGTTTGACTGTTTCATCACTGAAATTATCCCAATGTACACTTTGGGAATTTGTTGAATAAATAAATAGAACAAAAAACACTATTCCAAAAACAAATTTATGGAAATTTCCTTTCCCTTTTAAGCAACTTTAAAAATAACTTCATTTACATGACTTTCAGATGTTATTATAAAAGCTAGCTTTTGATTTGATGACTCTTCTGTAGAACAATTCAGAAACAAACTTTAAGGATTTGAGTAGACAAAATGTCTTTATTAAATTTTTCAGCCCCCTCCTAGTATGCTTAAATATTTTCTTTGCATTTTTGCATCAATCCAGAGAATGCCTAAAATTGCTTTGAAAAAGGTGGAATTCCTCGTTTAGGAGGAACTCTTTCATGCCTGAATAATAGTATAATTAAGAATAAATATTGTATACAATAATTTATGTATTGTATGAATTTGTTATTTACACAACATATTTATTATATTTATATATTTTATATTTAATATACTTTGTTGTATATTAATATTATATTATATTACTTATGTTTATTTTTTTATTATATTTATTTATTTATTTATACTTTTACTTTATATGTATATATATTTTAATGTTATTTATAATTTTAATTATATATAATAATTTATATGTTATATTATGTTATATATATATTTATATGTTATTATTATTAATATTATTATTAATATTTATTAGATTTTATATTTATATTTTAAGTTTTTATATTATATTTATATATTATAATATATATATATATATATAATAAAATAATGTAATAAATGATAATATAATAAATAAATAATAAAATAATTATACATAAATATAAATTAAGTATAAAAATTAAATTAAAAAAAATTAAAATAAATGTATAAATAAATAAAATTATACATTAAAAATTAGTTTCATTTACAAGTATTGATATAAAAAATGATAATATTTTACTAACTGCTAGAAACTTAATAAAAATAACTGTATAAATAAATAAATTTAAATATTAAAAATTATACTCATTAACAAGAATTTATTTTAAAAATGATAATTTATTATTCACCCTTACTAACATTATTATCATGTTATCCCAACAGACCTGCTATGTATCCCCAGGGGTATGCGTGTCCCCTGTTGGGAACCGCTGGCATATGAGAATGATATAAATTAGACATTTGTTAACATTTTAGTTTTTTGGGGCTATGGAAATATAAAGTTATCAACTTTTACGGATTTTTTACTCCCTCCCGATACTATATGTTATCATCCCTAGAAACCTCCCTCCCTCCCTCTTCCCGGTAATAATATCGTTATCAAAGTGTATTTATCTTTAGAATATCTTCCTTTTATTTAGTGTAATACATTCATTTTTCTTGTTTTTTATTTTTTGAAATAAAGAGAAGTCAATAAAATATAAATTTATATCAAATAACATTTAAAAGAAATAGTTAGAATTTAAAAGTATTTTATAATAATGTTTTGTAACATAATGCATTCAACTGTTATAGAGTTTCGTTTGCCCAGAACGAAAGAGGGTTAATGTGCAGATAGAAATTTTTATCAACAAAACTAGTGGAAACATTTTTTTCTTTCTTTTTTATTTATTAGTAAACACAAACTTAATTTCAAATATGGTTCCCTGAATCGTCATTATATTTGTATACATATTCGAAAAAAATTAGAATGTTAAACATTAAGGTATTCTATATTTTATAATGAAGTAATTTTATAATATTTTATTGATTTTAATAATAACTTTGTATTTTCATATAAATAGATAATTGACAACAGAAATATAACATGCTATTTTGAACCGAATACCAAATTACAAATAAAAAAAGAAAATCTTGATTAGATGAATAATTATATTGACAGCAAAAAGCATCCCCCTTCCTTTAGAGACATCTTACGTTATTATGTTCCAGACCCCCCCCCCCCTTCTCCCTAAAATGATAATATTATATATGCACAGCCCCTTATCATTTATTCATGAACAGGAACAATATTTTAAAAATATTTTGTCACTTTTTTTTCTTGTCAGCTTTTTCCATGTCACTTTTTTCCCTAGATTCTGTAATACATGATAGTTGTCTGTTTTGTGGAAATGTCAAGCCAATCCATAAAATAGATAACCGACTGCAACTGAAAATCCATCAATATTTGGTATCTTAATCCATATATTTTTTAAATGTTAATCTTTTGAAATTTTACCTATCCAATGCATCAGTTTCAATAAATCTCATGTATGACATTTGTACAAAAAGGATTTTTCGAACATCAGACTCTGTGAAGTAGAGCTAATCTTTAAACCCTATTATTCTCTTAAGTCTGTTTCCAGTACAAATGCACGTGATTAGCACGTGGTTTACTTGAAATTATAATTGCCATAATCAAAGTCATCAAATCTTTCTTATTCATATGTGTGAGCTTTTTAAATCTTGATTAAAACGAGCCTTATATTTCAATTACTTTTTTTCAGGGGACGATTTTTTCTGAGGGAGATTTTTACTGGGGCGATTTTTTCCATGATTCACTATCATATACAGGGATTGGACAAAATAATATGATTATCCTTTTTTAAATGTGTCGTTCTTTGACTGTCTAATACCACACTGTCACTTGTTTCAGTCTGTTGCTTAGTGTTGTGGAAGGGGAGGTATGAGTTGAGCATTTGCCGCAATATAAGTTATGTAAGAAAATTTTATTCCCAGCAAAGTGCTATTACGTCCGACCTTTCTGATGTCCAGAGATTCATGATTATTGGAGCTTGCCTTGCTGGAGCACCCGTATCTAGAACAGCCAGACTTATGGGTTTATCATGGACCACTGTGTCAAAGCTTATGACAGCCTGCACAAAACTGGGAAAGGTGTCCTCTGCAAAACAGAACAATAGCCAAAAGTTGAAGTGAACTGACCAGGACAGACAAGCGTTGAAGATAGTCATCCGAACACATTAAACTACAATATCGCTGGTAACCTCAGCGATGTATAAGGGATTCTGAAGATGGATATTCATGTCAGAGGTTATATGCAACAGTGTAGTCTTATGTTTTTGGAAGACTCTGCTCTTCAACGCATGTTTACTCCAGTCAGTCAACTTCGAATTTTAGGTATTGTTCTGCTTTGCAAAAAACACCTTTTCCAGTTTTGTGTAGACTGTCATGAATCTTGACACAGTGGTCCTTGAAAAATCCATAAGGTTGGCTCTTCTGAGTATAGACACTCCAGTGAAGCAAACTCCAATAATCATGAATCTCTGGGTGTCAGGCAGGTTGGACATAATGGTGCTTTGCTGGAAATAGAATTTTCTTATACAACTTTCACACCCGCAAATACTCGACTGATAACCCCCTTCTGCCACTGTTAGGTAGCAGACTGCAACAACATGTGGCAAAGCAATGTAGGATGGTCAAAGTATGACACATTTCAAAAAGGGTGTCATATTATTTTGTCCAATCCCTATATTTATCAATAATAATAGGCTTTCTTCTGCGACATAGATGCTCAGGTTCAGAACTAATGTACTATACATTTCCCATTGTTAACTTTTGGTGTCCTAGGCCCATACATAAATCAAAATGAATGATTGATTGTACTGCTATCAAATCTTTATTTCTAATTTCTGTAATATTTATTAGTATTCTTTCTCATTATAGATACGAGAGTTTAGTAAACGTCAGAAACCAGATGTATCACATATTCCAGAATTGAATGAAGCACCATTAAAAAAATATTATGAAACCTATTACCAACCAATTCAAGGTAGAATTCATGATAAGAAACCATTTAAATTAAGGTGTCAAAAAGGAAAAATTTATTATTGGTGTGTTTGTGGATGGAGTCATGATCAAGTAATTTTTTTTTAGTATTCATCTAATATTTAAATTATATTTCAGATATATGATCTGATTTTTACATGTGGTATGTAATAGTTATAAACTCTATTAAATTTTTGAGTGAAACTTCTAAAAATATAGAAAAATTCTCTCAAATTTTATAAGTTTTTGTGAAACTTTTTTTTTTTTTTTTTTTAAATCTGTTGCAAAACTTGGAGTTTTATTTTCTTTTTTAATAATTATGAAGTCAGCAAATTATTCAGTGACATAAATATCTACTTTATAATTTAATAAATTTTAATGCTTTAGTATTAAATAGTAAAATTTTACTATTTCTAGCTGTAACTAAAGCACTGTTAACACAGTTGGGGGGGGGGGGGGGATATGGACGAATGACATTTGTGAAAGACACTTCAAATGACACTTGTGAATTTTAAAATAATTTTTCATTTATGTTTAATGTACAGAAAAAAAGCACTACCTCATGCTTTTTTTTTAACTGTTTATCATAGAAGAAAAAGAAATAGTCAATATTTATTTTATGTTTTTTAATTTTTCTTTGGTAACTATCTACTTATTAAAATGAACAAAAAAGTTTTAAAATTTTAATAGCAACTTTGACATGTTTCAATCTGAACTCAAGCATGGATGTTTGCAGGTATCAAATTCCAATTTAAAGGCAGATCTAATGTTAAGATACATATAAATTTTTCTAGGTTTAATCTATTTAGCCCTGGTGTGCAAAAGATCTCTATAGCGTATGTAACAAACCAGACTAATAGTAACCATCCAAATATCACAAAATAGAAAACATCTGTATGTAAATCCTTCAATTAACTTAAATAGAAACTTTCATGGTATTTTTATAATTAGTATCAGATATATTAACTATTTTATTCAATTACAATTTCAGGATTCTCTTTGTATTGAAATGCAGTATGTATATTGAGTACATTCCATACATCATCCAAGTGCTTTCCAATCTTTTTTCTTTCACATACCCCTTTCTTAGGCTTTTCATTTGAGAGTACAACCCATTTCTCACAAACATAGCCCCTCCCCCCTCCACTTTTTTTTTTCATCCCTAATCTTATCACAACTATATAATATATTGATTAGTTCTGGACCTTAAATCAATTTAAGTCATTTGATTTAAAGTTAACATTGAAAATCACAATTTAGCGAATGTGTTAAATCGCTATTTAGCTGTTGGCTTTCAATCAATTTAAAACAAAATAATGATTCAGAGCTATTGGAAAACTGATTTATCTACAGTCGAGCCCCATTATAATGAACTTCAAGGGACTGAACTTTTTGTTCGTTATATCTGAACCGTTAAAAAATATTAGCGTTTACAAAATATGTATATAATTCTCTCATACCTATATGATCAATAATGATGTATTAAGAAAAAAAGTAAATTCTATTAGATATGATCATTAATGAATTAAACTGACTAAAATTGATTACATTAAACTGGCATAATACTAAATAAATTAACTAAAAAGGAAGACAAATAGAAAGACAGTAAAGCGCCGATTATCTAAACATTCGAGACCAACTTTAGTTTGGATAAATGTTAGGATAAATGAGCAAACAATTAAGGATCGATCCTGACTATACTAAAATCTTTACACTTTATCCAGGCTTAGGATGATTAACACCAATTATAGGCACATTAAAAATTGTTTTATTTTTATTTTGTTTGTTTACTTTTTTATCATTTAAATTTTCCTATTTTTCATCATCTTGTCAACTCTAGAAAGTATAATTTAAGGAAAAAAGCTTTTGATTATTGCTTGCTTCAAAGAAAAAGTTCTTTTCAATGCTGCCATATCTCGAATTATTCTTAAATACAGTAGTTAAATAAGTTAACTTAAATGCATTACTGAATTTCTATGATAGGAGTAATGGAGAATAACTGACACATGGGCATGATCACACCTGCAGAATATAACACTACCATAAAAGAGAAAGAATGCATGTCTTACTATTTAATAAAAAGATTTATCATTAATCTGCACCATATTTTACTAGCCGGCATGTGTTTTCTTATAAAATTAGAGACGAAAATTATTTTTCACATCAGCAGAAAAATAAAAAGAGAAAAAAAAAATCATGGTCGACTGAAAAAAAAGTTTGTTATAAGCGATTCTTAAGATTCCGGAGGTTCGCTATAAAAGGATAAAATAACATTAAATACAATATGAAAACGGCGGGACTAGAATTTTCGTTCATTATATCCGGGAGTTCATTATAAACCAGGTTCACTATAACGGGGTTTGACTATGTTTTACTTTTATGTATCTGATGCTTTACCAGGATAAGATTTAAGCAAACATCACAAAGCTCAATGTTTTCCAAATTAAGAAATGCAAAGCAAGCTTGTGTTAAATAGATTTAGCAGGGTCTGATTTAAGCAAACATTTCAAGCCACAATTCTCTCAAATTTAAGGAAAAGATGATTTAAGAAAATGACAATTTCAATAAAAATTGATATTTATTTATTTATTTATTTTGTAAACAAGATTCAGAGTTTACGAGATTGGAATGTGTATTTTTTTTTTTTTTTAATTAAGAACTTATATGGTTGAAAGCTGAAAAGAAAAATAAATGTTTAATTCTTACAATTCAAATTCATCTACTTTAAGTTTATATACCAATGCAACCTTTAAATGAAACATTAAGTTTTCACATATTTTAGTAATATTTTAATATGTATTTTTATTTTCTATTGTTCTGTAATTAATTAAAATATTTTAAAGTAGAAACCTAATTTTGTTTCAAGATTGTTTTCCTGAAATTGATTCAGTATGTATGTGATGAACCCGATCTTGGCATACGTTCGTGGGATTACCGTCATCATCCGAGGAGAGGGAGTTCATATCGTAGTCGTGTGGCCGGTGATAGATGTTGGCGTTCTACAGTCGATGCGGTGTTATTTTGTTGAATCATGAGTGTGATTGAGAGACAAATAACGACACAGTATTTTCACTTGGGGCCTGGTTTATTAATCCTTTTTAGCAGATCTTTTGGGTGAAACCAGGTCCCTGTAACTTGACGCTTTCTTTTTAAAAGTTCGTTTCTTTGGGCCGCATTTTATCAGGCAAATGTTAAGGTCAAAAAGCCGCTTGTTTTAGGTGCTCCCGCTATTTAAAGGATGTTAATTCGCATTATTTCTACCAGGTCGCGATACTAAATAATGGGTGTTAATCTAATTTAATTGGTTAAGAAATATCTGGGCAGTATGACGTTGTTAGGCGCGGTTTTCCAGGGCTGCATGCTGATCCTACAACTTAAGAATTGCGTTTACGTCAGCTTTTTTAATCTTAAAGAACATCCTAAAATGATCTCTGAAAGTAATAAATGTTAGGTTGGGAAAGAACGTTAACAGGGGCAAAATAGCTTTAAGTATTAGAATTAAGGTTAAAAGAAGGGGCATTTAAATTTTAGATTAAAGTTAAAAATATTAATTGGGAACTAGTGATGCAACGGATATCCGGTGAACATCCGGTATTCGGCCAACATGCCAGATATTTGGCAGTAGCCGGATATTATAATTATCCGGCCGAATATCCAGCTTGAAAGAAACATTCCAAATGATGAAACACATGGTTTTAATAAATGAATAACTAATGATATTATTTAAAAAATGTATTTTATTTTATTTTTTAAACTAAATTTAATTTAAAAAAATATTTATTTCAAAGATATTTTGCTTCAATAGCATTTTTTAACAGCTATCCAGGGAAAATTTGGAGCCTATTTAGAGCCCCTTCACAAAATTCCATTACATAAAAACATACACTTTATTGATTATTTTTATTAAAATGTTTAATAATTAAACAAAATAAGCTCACCTGCAAGGAAAACTTTAGCTGTAGGATTTAAAGAAGTTATAAACATTTGGTTCGAATTTCAGAAACTGTATTTCATTTTTCGTGACAACATGTTATTTTTTAAAACAATAAGAAATTTCACAAAAATAACTACTATTTTTCACAATATGGGTCCCAAGAAAAAAAAAAAAAACTGTATCGACCTCTGGCTATAGAAAGAAAGACTAGACTAATTAATGAATGATTGCAAAGAAGATTGAATTATAATTTTTTTAAACCATTTTATAGTTTCTTAAGTTACACTACACACATATTTAAAGGATATATAACAAAAAAAAATCATTCATTTTGTATCATTTTTGCTGTTGAGTCATTCCACAAGAAATGAGCAAATCAGGTGTGGCTGACATGTCACAGGTTTTATTGAAAATCATCATATAAGTAGATCACAATGATTTACGAGGAAACGCAAAGTAGTAGAGTTCAGACTAGTTTATTTCAGTATAAAAATTTACATTAAAGTTGATACAAAATCGAGGTCTTGTGTACATGCTTGAAATTTCAAGTTTGATTTTTAGCCCTAGGAATGGAAAGATTGTAATAAAAATTATTTACACTTAAGAATGAACTATAAGTAACAGATTAGCATAATTTAGTAATTGTATTTTTATTTCATAATTTAATAATAAAAAAATAAATAGAAAAAATCACGGAAAAAATGAAATATTTCAGTTATATGTTTTAAAATGAAGGACACTTTTTCCAAATTCAAATTTTTTTGCCATTATAGCTAACTGAATATATTTAATACATCTAAAATTTAATCCTTACCTTTTTCATTCTTTTCTGAGAAAAAAAAATAAATAATGAAAACTGTTGATTAAAAATTCAACATTTTTATCATTTGTTTGGAGACGAATAAAAGGTTTCAAAAGTTTTGAACTGTTTGATATTACGGATAAAAGTGTATATTTTGAATATATGAAGTTTTATTCTTGCTTTCAGTTTATTTTTTCCTCAAGAATATTTTAAATTGGTATAGAAGAAAACCGATTCTCTTGATAAAATTTCTGTATTTTAATCTTAAAATCAAATATTAAATGTAGATGGCAGCGCTAAACTTTTTTTACCAAGAAACTTTCAAAAAGCGCGTTATTTCAAAGAAAGATTGTCCTTAGAATGCCTCAAATATTAATTTTTTGAACCCATTTTTATAATGCCAGGAGTCAAAAAGGCAGTATATAAACTTTTTTAGTGTGTCATGGACTTATTGATTCTTATATATGTGCAATATTGTTGGTGTCGGAGCTGTCCTTTAATTATTTTTCAAGGTTAAATAAGAGGAATAATTGTGATTTTGTCATTTTTAAAAAAGTTTCTAAGTTTTTTTTTAAGATGAAGGAAATAAATAACAATTTTGAAACTTGGAGAATTCGATTTTTATATATAATATTACATCTTGCATGAATTTCAAAGATGTTTTTTAAATCCTTTAATTTTTATAATGTTTAAAATTTTTCAAAAATTTACGAAATTTCAATATTTAAAACCAATTTATGATTAGTTATGGCATTACCAGATTATTATTACTCAATAAATATAAAGATTGATTTCCAGAGATTTCAATATTATAAAAAAACTTCATTTTTGTTAAATAGTTCTCAAAATACTGAACTTCAAACTTGCAACTTTCGACGATTATCCGCAACCCTTCTATATCACAAGTTTTTTAAATGTCCAAAACAGATAAAATAATTTTTTTTTCGTCAAAATATTGTGCAGAACTACATTTGAATATGAAATGAACACGCATCTTAAATCGGCTCCTATGCAGCCACGGCTTTTTTTACATTTTTGCTCATTTTACATGGAATGACCCTGTTTTTAATGATTGGCAAGTTGTGGTGTAAAAACAGCAATTGTTCTGCATTTTTGGGTAACAGTCTATTATGCCTGGTCTCATATATGATGCCTGCTTCTGAAAACAGTCTTTCGCTATAAATGCTGCTTGCTAATGAAGAAAGACATTTTTTCACTAATTTTGATAAAAAGGGAAAATTCAAGAGTGTCCATTACTGTTACATCTATCCTATATGATTTACATTTTCTTTTTCTGTTATTTTACTATTATTATCGTTATTTATAACTATTTAATTAAAATAGTACTAATTAAATAATTAATGATAATGAATTTAATTATTATTAAAAATTCAATATTTATGTTTTCTATAAAATAAGAAATTAAAATAATAAGTTTTTAATTGTTTAACTAAAAGTAATAACTTTAAAAAAAATGTCTAATATAAGTTAGGAGGAAGGGGTAGAAAAGTAAACATACTGCGGCCGGATAGCCAGATATCCGGCTTAAATTGCAGCCGGATATCCGGTATCCGGCCAAATTGACATCCGTTGCATCCCTATTGGAAACTTTAAGTTTTTGAATTTTAATTTTAAGTTTAAATTTTAAAAAGGCTTTAGGTTTTATCCTTTCATTAAGTTTAAATTTTAAAAAGGCTTTAGGTTTTATCCTTTCATATCCCCCCCCCCCCCCCCACTAAAATAAGAGCCACAGATCTTGCTTGCAAGATCTGTGGATCTCAGCTCCCCTAAATATTTTACCTGGGTTTCTTCCTTATTATTAAGTGTTTTTTTTTTTTTTTTTTCTTCAGTTTTACAATGTCAAGCCAGCTGGACCTAGTTTCTATATTATTTACAGGTTACATGAAAAAGGTTATATGAAAACATTATTCTTTACATAAAAAACACTATATTACAACAAAAAATTTGTCAATATTTTGGCATTGAATAACATGAATACTACTGATAATGTTACTGATAATATTACTGATAATGTTACGCATAATGGTACTGATAATGCTGCAGCATTTAAGGGACATTCTCGAGAAGGACAACAAAAAAGAAACAATCAAAATCAAAATATCAACACTTAAAATAATGAAACACATAACATTTTTTAAATGTCTGATGTTTCCTTTGGTTGAAAGTTTTTATGAAGGAAAGTCCTTTGGAAACATTCTTTATGCAAAATTGAAACACTATAATATAATAAAATATTCAAAATTAAAATACCAAAACACACACAAGTTATTGACATTAAATATGGGTAAAAATAGCAAAATACTCAAAAAATATGATATTCAATATTATCAGTAAAATACAATTGTATAATAAATGCACATTTTTTTTTTCTCTGAAAATACTGTATGTTGATACTGAAATATCACTAAAAGTAATTACAACACAACACAATTTTAACACTATATAATATAATCACTATATAAGAAAACACTATATAACATAATACTAATTATAATACTATAAAAACTCTTTTTTTTTTTTTTTTTTTCTACTTGATTCTTAGGTCGCACCTTTTCTAACAATGTACAGTATCCAGCTTTAGACTTAATTCGAGGCTAACTCCAAAATACAAAAATGTCAGACCTCTGAAAATTATAGCTACTAAGTAAAAATATAAACTTGCTATAATTCTCACCATGCCCAGTGTTAGTGGTACATGGGTTTTAATACTTTGTGGTGAAAGATCATCCCAAAAAAAAACGTGCCACTTGCACTATAGAAAAGGAAAGTGGGAAACTGACATTCACCTACAAAGGGAAAGCGAAGCAGTTTTGCCAGATTCTCCGTTCATCCTGGAAAGAGAATCTGGGAAAGCAGTCCGGCTAAAGACGGGTGGTCAAGGAGTGGAGGACCCTTACTGACGTAACACATTTCATCATATACTAACATTAAAAAAAAAATTAACAGTGCTTTTAAACTGTAACTTTCATCCTTTACCGCTGGGGGTTGAGGGTTAAACATCCAGCTGGGTCCTCTTCCAAATGCTAATGATAGAGGGACGACAGAACAGCAAAAATAAAAAATTGAAAGAGATAGATGGGGTTTTATTCATGGTGGAGTTTGAGATTTTGAGGAGAATGGTAGTATCTTAACTTGGATGAATGGACAATTTCAGAATTTCTCTTAAAATGTGGGCTGGGTTTATCAATTTCAAAAGTGACTTCAGAAAGTTGTTTCAGAATGGTGTATGGTCCAGAATATGGGGAAGTTAATTTACGGGTATTAGGATAATGAAATTCTTCATACATTACAATGTCACCAACTTTAAACTTTACAGGAAGGAAACGAGCATCATAGCGGACTTTATTTTTCTTATGGTAAGCAATTGTTCTTTCTTTAGCCAATTTTCTAGCTTCATCAACTGGAGGATAATAACTATTATTTGGCAAAGGAGGATCATATGGCAATTTTCCTAACAATAAATAACTAGGGGTAAATTGAGTTACAGAATGAGGAGTATTGTTATATTCAACTAAGACTTCATCTAACAGTTTAGTCCAGGGTACTTTCTTAGAAGAAGAATTAACTTTACACTTTAATCTGGTTACAATAGTCTGATTTAGGCGTTCAATTTTTCCATTCGTTTCGGGGTGGTGACTACTTGTCAATCTGTGTTTAACATTGTAAGTACGAAGAAATCTCTTAAATCTGGAAGCTGTAAATGCTCCATTTCTGTCAGTTAACAATTTTTCTGGTACTTGTAGTTGAAATAATTGTTTCAAAATGTTTGTATAAGTTTCAGTAGTTACACTTTTTGAAGGAAAGCCCCACACATAGCGAGTTGCATGGTCAACCACCAAATGCAAATATTTTTTTGTAGAATTGTAGTAATTAAATCCGCCAACAGAGTCCAATGCCAAGCATTCAAAAGGTATATCTGTTGGGGGCATCAATTGTAACATGCCAAATCTCTTTTGTTTACATTTTTTGTTTATTTGACATGTATGACAATGTTTTACAAAATTTTCAATGTCCTGATTTATATTAGGCCAATAATACTGTGGGGAAATTAAATTTATCATTTTATAAATACCAGGGTGGCCAAATTGTGTGTGGGTTTTTTCTAAGAGGGGTAACCGTAAACACATGGGGACAACAATTTTATACAAACTTTTCTTTTTAATTACAACAACATCATTTACTTCAGTGTATTTTTTACCATCTGCTGTTACATTTTCCTTTTTCTGGTTGTCTCTTACTTCATTCAAGTCAAGGAGATGTATAAAATGGTGTACATTTTCTGAAACAGGTTGTCTTGATAGCATATCAGCTTCAACATTAGTGGAGCCCTTTTGGTATTTGATTTCATAGTCAAACATACTAAGTTTGAGAGACCAGCGGAAAAGACGTCCTCTTAAATTTTTAACATTTTTGAGCCAGGTAAGTGCCGCGTGGTCTGGATGACAAATTTTTGACCATGTAAATAATGATAAAATTTATCCAAGGCATCCACAATTGCCAAACATTCTAATTCCGTTATTGCATAATTTTTTTCATAATCTCGAAGATTTCTAGAGTGATATGCTATTGGGTGTAATTTTCCCTTTTCATCTACCTGTTTCACAACACACCCTACTCCAAGACTTGAGGTATCTACAAACAGTTCACAAAGCACTTTGGGATCAAACAATCTTAAGATAGGTTTTTCAATCAAAACCTGTTTTTGTTTCTCAAAAGAATATTGACAATTTTGGTCCCATACATAGGGGACATTTTTCTTTAACAATTGGTTGAGAGGATATCTAATTTCGGCATACTTAGGAATAAATTTATTATAGACATTAATAGATCCCAAAAAGCGTTGCAACTCTTTTACATTGGTTGGTGGTTTTAATTTCTTAATAACTTCTACATTTGGATTGTCAGGGGTAATACATCCATTAGAAACTTCATAACCAAGGAAATTAATTGTTGATTTAACAAAATTACACTTTGATAACTTTAATTTGAGGTTTTCTTGGACACAAATATTAAATAATGTCTCTAAATGCATCAAATGTTCTTCCTCATTTTGAGAAAATACAATAACATCATCAAAATAACTACAGGCAAAATTAATTTTGTACTTATTAAAGATTCTTCGGAGTGTGCGGTTGAATATCCCAGGTGCGTTTTTTAATCCGAAAGGTAATCGCAACCATTCAAATAAACCGAAAGTGGTCGCAAATGCCAATTTTTCGGTGTCTCGAGGGTGGATAGGTATATGCCAATATCCACTGGCCAAGTCGAGAGTGGAAAAGACCTTAGCTTGTGCTAATTTATCCAAAAGGGTATCAATTCGGGGTAGGGGTTCTGCGTCTGTCTTGGTAATAGCGTTTAATTTTCTGAAATCTACACATAAATGAGTTTTCTTCCCTTCTTCGCACTTGTAGACTAAAGTGACAGGCGACGAATAAGGGGAACAACTCTCTTTAATGATTCCTGCCTGTAACAAATTTTGGACTTGGTTTCGGATTTCTTCCTCTTCTTTGGGTGATGTACGGTACGCCCTAAGTGAAACGGGAAGGTCAGAGGTTAAATGGATTCTTTGGGGTTCTATATTTACACAGCCTACATCGTACTTATCTTTTGCAAAAATACAGACATATTTGGCGAGAAGAGCAGGTAGTTGTTCTTTAGCCAACTGAACTTTGGGCCCATGGTCAGAGGTTTCAAACAACTCCGGTTCAAAATTTTCTTCAAATATCTCTGCATTTTGGATCTCTGCTTTTAGCAGGTGGATATATGGTTCTGACAAATGCAAAGTATGGTGGGATGATTTTTTTGAAATATTACGCATAAGTGATATTTTTTTGTTATTTTGATGGATTTGCATTTTAGAGCAATCAATATTTAATCTAAATAATTCACAATGTGGTAGCCCAATTAAAACATATGGTAAAGAGTTATGAATTATAAACAGTTCAATGGTTTGAGTTATTTGTCCTAATTGCAAACTGACAAGGCATTTTTCTTTCAAAGCTAGAACACCTTGAGCTTGTGCGACTGAGATACTCTTTTGAATTTTAGATATTTTTAGATTAAATTTATGGGCTAAATGGTATGGCATTACACTGATAGAACTACCTGTATCTATCAAACATAGTAATGAGTTTTCACTTTTTACATGAGTAGCCATTTGACAATTGTTCATTGTTTGTTTGGATCCATTATGTGTTCTGATATACCCGGGTTTTATTAATTGTCATTGGCTCTCTTCTGTATTTTGTTGAAACTCATTATTAGTCTGATTAAGATTATGGGTTGAAATACTTGGATTTGGTGCTAGGGCAGTAACATTCAGCGTTTGTTTACGAAAAGGGCAATCTCGCACCCAATGATAAGCATTCGAAATGCCCACATTTAAACAAACCCGGCACGGCGTTGGTGGCAATGTAGCCTGATAATGTAGGTTTGGGCGTTGTTGATCGGTCTGCATAGATCTTGTGGGAATTGGTTGCATCGGTCTAAATGTATTTCTTTGTGGGTTGGGGTTAAAATGTTGAAATTGAGGTGATTGGTATGGGACACGATAATTCCATGGTCTGTAGGAATTTTGTCCATGGTCAATGTGGGATTTAAAAGGTCTCCATTGTCGATATTGAGGGGGATGCTGAGGGTTGGGCTCAGTTTTCCTGTCTGTTTTATCTTCCTGCTCTAACTGCAATTTACTTAATTTAAATACCAATTCTCTCCATTCATTGACATCAGCAGGCGCATTTGTCACTACTAACTGTTTCATCTCTACTGGCAGTCCATCGGTAAGATCGTCCAAAATAAAACGCTGGTCTAAACCTAAAGTGCGTCCTACTTTAGTTTTTTGGTGGTAATATTCATTTAAGTCACCTCCAAATTTAAATTTGATATGGGAGAAATCTGTCAATGATAGTGTATCAGGAGTAGTGTAGTGTTCGGTGAACAATAACAGTAACTCTGACCAATGGAGGATCTGAAGACAGTTGTTGATATATAAGGTAAGTGCAGTATCTTTTAGATACTTTTGGATGTTGCAGATTTTCCACAAATCATCCTTGTGTTCCTCTACACAAATTGACTCAAAGTATCGCAGCCAAGGAATCCATAACATCTTCGATTCCGGAGAGAATGGCACAATTCCGGGATCTTTTCGACATGTGCCTTCACTATTACCCGAGGACTGAGAATTTGCTGCATTAACTTCCTTTCCCGGAGTCTCGGGAACCACATCATCATTTTTTGGGGGGGTCGCCTGCTTTCTCTGGTGGTGGGGCAGTACTCATGATGTTTACAAATAAAATCTCACAAAATCATAATATATTCCAACATAGTAACACATACAAATAACATTAAATAATTCCAAATAGTAAAATAATAGTAACCTGATACTTAAATCATTTTTTATAATTCAAGTTATGAATCTTAATTTAAAAGATAAATTTTATTTATCTTTTTCAACTTGAAAGGAGCAGAACTAAACAAATGCAAAACGAACTTTACAGCAAAAATTTAAAATTTAAAAAATATATTTTATCATGTTCCTCCTTAGTGCACTCTTCTTTTTCAGTGATTAAAATCTTAACTAAATACTAAAAATAACTTTTAAAATAACACAAAGTACAAACAAAAAAAAATCAATTTTACTTTTTTTTTTTTCTCTCTCAATAAAATGCCTGAATTTGCTCCTTCTAACTTTTCATATTAAATAAAACATCTTACCTTGAACAATAATCCGCGATTGATAGAGAAAAATGGAGAGGAAAAAAAAAATAAATAAAAATACACGTGCACATTCTGTTCTTTCTTTTTTGTCTCTTTAAATGTTCAAACTATCCGAGTTTGATCCGAGATACTTCTTCTTTCCCTTTGAAACAAAATCTTTGCACAACTGATCGGAGCGGCGAACTCACAGGGGTTGCAGAACGAAAGTCACATCACACCCACACAGCCGCCTTTATCGCGTTTTGGCGAAAGAGCACGCCATACTCCGGCACTAGCCTCCGGACTGAGAGAAAATCTGGTACCACTTGTATCCGCGCAATTCGCCGACCATGTTCCTGGAAGCAGAGCGATTTTTCATACAGGTTTCGTTTCCCTTGTCAGGTTTTTGTATCCTGCCGACTCTTTGTGATGAACCCGATCTTGGCATACGTTCGTGGGATTACCGTCATCATCCGAGGAGAGGGAGTTCATATCGTAGTCGTGTGGCCGGTGATAGATGTTGGTGTTCTACAGTCGATGCGGCGTTATTTTGTTGAATCATGAGGTGTGATTGAGAGACAAATAACGACACAGTATTTTCACTTGGGGCCTGGTTTATTAATCCTTTTTGACAGATCTTTTGGGTGAAATTAGGTCCCTGTAACTTGACGCTTTCTTTTTAAAAGTTCGTTTCTTTGGGCCGCATTTTATCAGGCAAATGTTAAGGTCAAAAAGCCGCTTGTTTTAGGTGCTCCCGCTATTTAAAGGATGTTAATTCGCATTATTTCTACCAGGTCGCGATACTAAATAATGGGTGTTAATCTAATTTAATTGGTTAAGAAATATCTGGGCAGTATGACGTTGTTAGGCACAGTTTTCCAGGGCTGCATGCTGATCCTACAAATTAAGAATTGCATTTACGTCAGCTTTTTTAATCTTAAAGAACATCCAAAAATGATCTCTGAAAGTAATAAATGTTAGGTTGGAAAAGAACGTTAACAGGGGCAAAATAGCTTTAAGTATTAGAATTAAGGTTAAAAGAAGAGGCATTTAAATTTTAGATTAAAGTTAAAAATATTAATTGGGAACTTTAAGTTTTTGAATTTTAATTTTAAGTTTACATTTTAAAAAGGCTTTAGGTTTTATCCTTTCATTAAGTTTAAATTTTAAAAAAGGCTTTAGGTTTTATCCTTTCATGTATATGACTAAAAAAATAATAATAAACCTTTATATTTAACCATTTAAGCAGCCTAACTGGGATTTTTCGTTGCATAACTTTTAGACAATTAACAATGGCTGATTTAACACAAAATCAATATTAAAATTAATTTTTTGAAGTGAATAAGATAAATAAATATGTAAGTTTTTCAAATAAAAATTTTCATACCAATATCGTTTATAAATACTATTTTATGAATTGTTAAACATGAATGGAATATTTTGCAGGATGCTTATAGGGTTAAAATCCACATTGATCGACTTTCAGTTTAAATTTTTATGCATTCTTATGCATAAAAAAGTTATGCATCAAATTGAACCAAATTTTTTATGTAAGTGTATGGCTATGGCTAGTTGGTCCTCCCTGAATTTGAAAAAAATCTGCCAGAAGGTGGCACTGCAATCGCGATGTTTCTGCAATTTTCAATATTGTACCGACCAAAAGTGTATGAAGTTATGCATTGAATTGAACCAAATTTTTTGTGTAAGTTATGGCCCATGGTTGCAAGTTTGAAATTTTGACAGAACTGAAAATATTTTGAATCACTCACAACCCCCCCCCCCCCCCAAGTGAACAAATATGCATGTGCATGATTCACGTTTTTTCCATGACTGTTTGACAAAATTCACTTTTTTCCACAATCTTTTGACAGAACCAAAAACTTGCGACTTTCTCGTGATGCTTTGACAAAAATTCGCGATCTTTTTTCAAAATTCGTGTCTTTTCCATGATCTTTTGACAAAATTCACAACTTTCCTCTCTTTTGACAAAAAATCGTGTTTTCTCCGCAATTCTGACAAAAGTAGCTCTTTTTCTGCTATCATTTGACGAAAATCGCATCATTTTCACAATTCTCTGAAAGAGACTGCGTCATTTTCACGATCCTTCGACAGGAATCGCGCTTATTTTGCTACTCTTTGATGAAAAACGCGTCCTTTTTGTGATCTTTTGACAGAAATAGTACTTTTTTCACGATCTTTTGACGAAAAACGCCTTTTCCTCTTTTGACAAAAATCGTATTTTCTCTGCAATTCTGACTGAAATAGCTTTTTTTTTTCCACGATCATTTGAGGAAAATAGCATCTTTTCTGCGATTCCTTGACAGAGACTGTGTCATTTTCGCGATTCTTTGACGAAAATAACGTTTTTCTTGAAATCCGTCGACAGGAATCACATTTATTCTGCAATTTTTGATGAAAAACGTGTCTTTTTGCGATATTTTGAATGAAATAGCGCTTTTTTTCTGCGTGATCCATTGTTTGTCATTGGGGATTTTTATATCTCGCTTCCGTCGTCGGGAGCTTTTAAAAGACGGAATTCCGTCCTGTGGGCGGAACACTTGCACCTATGGATGGCCATGGCTAGTTGGTCCTCCCTGAATTTGAAAAAAATCTGCCAGAAGGGGGCACTGCAATAGCAATTTTTGTGCCATTTTCAATATTTTACTACCTAAAAATGCATGAAGTTATACCTAGAACTGAACTAGAATTTTTGTGTGTGATTATTTTTTGGTATGGCAAGAAGGTTTTCCCTCATACAGGGTTGAAAAAAACCAGGTATTTTCGAAAACCCCCCAAAAAACCTGTTTTTTTTTTTAAACATCCTTTCTTATGACATATACATGCATATTTACTGATAAAAACAGACATTATTGGTTTATAAGCAGTATAATTTCATTTAAAATAATTTAAATTTAATAATTATAGTGAATTTATGCTGAAAATTAAAAAAAATCATTTTTCAATTTAAAAAGTTTCGGCAAACAGTCTTATGTTGAAAGTTTTAACTGTTCTACACAGTGAACCATTGATGCCCTGTAAATCGTTATAAACAATCTTTTGATTACTAATAATAAACGTTTGTATGTAGTTTGATAAATATTCTTTTCCACAATTATTCAAATAATAAATTACAAATACTACTTAGGATTTTTTCTTTCTGAGTGACAATTTGAAGTTAATATTTTTAGTCGTTAGATTTAGCAGAGGGGAAAAAATTATTATTAAAATGCTATAACTAGCAACCAGTCTTTGCTTTTAATTCTTCAAGATAATCTCCCAAAAGAAAAATTTATTTTACAGTTTGTGCAAAATCTTAAAAGGTCATCGTGTTACATTATTAATTGCATTAAATATTCTGCATTATTAAAAAAATTAAAATATTTTATACTAAATATTGAATCTATTTGATCTTTGATCAATTCACATGTTTGAAGTTTTTTCTTTAGATCAATAGATATGTTCACCAATGTGTACTGATTTGAATTCTATGCATAAAAAAATGACGTAAACCCAATATACCTAATGCTTATTGCTGAAATAATATGTTAAAAGTAGAAATTTTTTATATCCAATTATCTGAAACTCATAAATTATAGAGAAAGAACGAAAATGTCATTAGATTTCTTCTATAAAACAAATTGCTTTTTTTTATTAGAAAAAACCAATTGCTTTAATCCTATGCATAAAAAAAGACCTAAACCCACTATATATAGTACTTATTACCGAAATAAAGTGTTAAAAGTACAAATTATTTATGTCCAATAATCTGAAACACGTAAATTATAAAGAAAAAAAAAGAAAATGTCATTAGATTTCTTCTAAAAAAACCATTTGGTTTAAACCGTGGTTAAAACCAATTGGTTTAAACCATGCCAACCCTGTCCCTCAATTTGAAGAAAATCTTCCTATCATTCTATTGTCCATCGTCTCGTGCAGAGACGGAAACACAACTTTACTTTGATTAATTGACTGAAGCAGAAATTTAAGATGAAAATCACAGTTGGTATAGTATTGAATTAAAATTATTAAAACATTAACATGAGTAACTATTTTTTTTAAATATTAAAATGTATGTATGAGATAGAAGAAAGTTTTGGGATTGGCACATCCAACTAGTTTATTATTCTGTAATTAATTAAAATGTTTTTAAAAATAGTCACGCATTAGGTTTGACATCCAATTTCAACGCCAGCCACATAGATTGATTATAAATTGCTGAAATTGACTCGCTATTTACGTTTAAAAAAAAAGGAAGTTTGAAGGTTAAAATCCAAATTCATCCATTTTTAGTTCACATTTTTATACGTTATTTTAATAAAAAATTAATTTTATATGTTTGGGTAATATTGGAGTATTTTAGTTTTAATTTAATATAATTTATAATTAATTAAAAGTACTTTAATAGAGTTCTGTATGAATCAAGTAACTTGATTTTTAAATTTGGGAGGGATGGAGGGGACATTCTTTAGATTTTTCTGCAGATCTGCGATTTTATCATTTTTGACATTTTGTTATCCTTATTACTAACATTACAGGGTGCCAATGGTTGCGAAAAAATCAGCAATTTCAGTAATGGGCTCTAAGGCTCACACTTTCAATGCTTCTCCATCTGCAATATGAATGTCAGTATTTAAGTTAAACAAATTTTATTATAATCTAAGTATTAAAAAGAACTAAAATTTCATTTCATTTCTCATATCTTTCCTCTTTTCTTTAACTGAAAATTTCATCATTGTAAATGAACAGTTCAATTCAATGATGAATTAATGACAATCAGCCTTCTTGTTATTATATTTAGATTTATTTTACATGATTATATGAATTAAAGGATATAATTATTTTTATTTAATCTGTTAGCATATGCATATGGATCAATTCATTTAAAATCCCCCAAATCAACATTTTTAATTTTCCTAATCTTTTAACCAAGTTTTCTGAGTTTAAAAACTTGATTAAAAAATTTTGATCATATAGTTTTTTGGAGGCGGCTATTTCATAAAAAGTCTTGTTTAGATACGCCAATGGCTCTGTCCTTTTACGAGATACTTTATAAAATTTCATTGGTGAGCTTTACTTTAGCATAAATGAAGTAACCTCTTACCGAGTACTTATGCTAATTTCAAAAACATGTCAGAAAAAATTATATCAGGTGTTCTTCAGCTGTGATTGTGTGATCTACACAATTGTGTAAATAATCCTAAAGAAAAAGATTTTTTTTTTTTTTTTGTGATTTAAAGCTGAGTTTGCACCACACAATTGCATGGATTCTTTGTTGACAAAATCTTATATTGGAATTTTTTCTCAATCAGAAATGATCCTGTTAATTAGAGTTAAAAACCAATACTTTCCCGTTCTTAAAGGGATAAAATCAAAGAGCTCTCCCCCCGCCCCTTTTCAAGAAAGTTTTGAAAAGTACCACTATCCTATTTAACTAAATAACAATGCATAAAATTTATTTTTATCGTCAATTTCAAAATAAAAACATAAGCAAAAAGTTTTGCCATTTTGCTCTGCATTTGCAGTTAGGAGGTCAACCAATAAGAGATCTAGTTGTTTTGGAAACCTACAATTCTTGATAGCCACTCAATACCTAAAACCAGGAAATAAATTATAAAATCTTAGTTACTTATTTTCTTTTTAATGACGAATTTTTACACTTTTATTTAAACTTAAAGTATATTAGTTGGTCAAATTAGTTGGTCAGTAAATTAGTTGGTCAAACCTAATATTGGTAAGATAAATAAAAATTTTATGAAATATGAATTGTTTGAAGTTTGAGATCAATTTATGGTACTATTTTTTCATTTTTAAAACTGTTTTAAAAATTTTAATTTTTAAATGTTTGACCTACAATTAAAAGAGTTTAGTTTAATTTGCCAAAATTAAAATGTAAAATAGCTTGAACAGTTCAAATGATGCACCAATTCAAAAAACCTTACCTCATGAAAAATCCATTTATTTATTTATTTTTAGCTTCAAAAATTTATAAGAAAATAATGATACTTACATCTAATCAGCTATGTCAAAGTAGATCTTCCTCCTTTTCAAAAAGTTTCATTAATATTTTATTCCTAATAATACTTTGTAACTGTAAAGCTATTTAATTGTTTTTATAGAATATAGTTTAAAGTAGTGAAGCCATGACACCATTTCATTAAACTAGTTGTCTGAACTTAAATATTAAGTGGAATAAACACTGGTTCTGAAATAATATTCTAAACATTTTAAGGTTTCAAAAAATGGGAGAGAAAAAAAAAAAAAAAAAATTATCATTGGGGTAATAGTTAAAAAATTATATTTCTAAACTAGATTCATTCAGTAATAAATCTGGATTACTTATCAGATAAAATAAAGTGTATAAAGATTTATATTGTATAGGAAATATTAAATCAGATCAGCTAATAAAAATCTAATATGTAACCCACCATTAATTAATTTTCATGAAAAATTTCTTGATTTAATTAATTAAAAAAGTTTTTGATACACTTGGTGTTTTACATACTTTATTTATCATACATAAATTATTTGAGAATGATTTATTGATTAAAATATTTAAGACACACACACTATCTTTAAAAATCAAACAGTCAAAAATGGCAATATTCCAAAATTTTGATTATTTTTTTTTTAACTAATTTACCTATGTGTAAAAATATAAGTTAAAAAAAAAAAAAAAAAAAAAAAAAAAAAAAAAAAAAAAACTTGACTATATTTTAAGACTAAGAACAAACATACCCAATTTCATTTAAATCTGTAATGGTGATTACATAGCCTGTCAGAACTGATATGGAGTTATCCATTTTAAAATTTAGGGGAAAATAATAAATAAAAAGTGGGATTATCAAAAATTAACCTAGAAATGCAAAGATCAAGAATTCTCTATTAAAGCTACAAGACTAAACATCATTAAAAATAACCAATGATATTTACTTCCCATGTTTATAAAGTGATAAATATATTTCATTTGACATCTATTTCATGCATTGTTTTAAAAATAAGCATTTTTCATTGTCTATAATTAATTTTATTGAACACTTTTTGAAATTTTAATTAAAAAAATCTTAGAAAACCAGTTTATTTTGCATATAAACCATTTTATAGTATACTGCCATTAATGTTATCCATATATCTTTTCAGCCTTTATGTGATGGACGATGCATCTATCCTGAAATGAAAATTACACTAAGGCCTATAGTGTTCAAGCCAAAAGAAACAAGAGAATATTGGTTCTGCAATTGTAAGCAGACTAAAAATAGACCTTTTTGTGATGGTAGTCATAACTCAGAATATGTGCAAACTTCAACTTCTGTAATTAAACGTGCAAGAATGATTATAAAAAAAGAATAATTTTTCATTAGTAGTATCAATAAATATATCTCTTTACATTTTTTAGTTTTGAACTTTTTCTTGTGATTATGCATGACATACACTGCCAGCCAAAAGTTTGAGACCACACTAAGAAAAATGAGAAAATTAAGTAAAATTCAAAAACATATTGATATTTTCGGACAAAAGTTTAATCATCATCAAATATATATTCTGAGAAATGAAATCAACCGAAATAAAGATAAATTATGAATTATTCATTTTAAAATGCATTTTTTAAAGGTAAAAATAGCTTAATGTAATTTTTCATTGAAAAATCCCCCTTTCCATTTTATAATTGCTTTTACTAGTATTGGCATACAAGCAATAATTTTTTTCTTATGGTATATTCATGGTTCGTGCGCTCTGGAAAGAATAGAAAAAATGCTGGAAAAAAGTATTCATTTTCAAGGAATGAAAAGTGCTGGAAATTTTTTTTAAATATATTAATCCTTAAATTTTAAAATTTCTAAAAAAAAAAAAATAATAATAAATCTTCATACATTTTATTTTAAAACAATTTACTTCAATTGTGTATTTTCTTTTTCAATGAAATATTGAATCACCTGCAGCCAAAGATTTCCTTATTTTCTCCTAACAACCTTATTGGCACCTTTCATTGGCTGTAAAAATTGATGCATGCAAAAACTGTCAGGGGAAAAAATAGAACGCCGATTGTGGCCCGACCCAAAAAGTTACTATGCACGTGCTGTTCTGTCTAAGCTGCCGGTAATGTTTTTTTTTTCTATAGTAGCTGGAAGTGTTATTTTTTGCCAATGTGCTCCTCCTGCCAGATGAGAGGAGAGAGGCAGAGCTTATGTCACTTTTTACTACACATTAGCAGCTGGGAAGTTCGACTTGGGACAACAAATTAGAATGCATTAGCTTCGGAATAACTTCGCTTATTCAATAGGAAGATATGTTTGCTTTTCCGCATGCATTGGAGTCTTTTTGCTGAGTTGATGTAATTCATTGCTCGTTAGTCGTGCTTTCGAGATATTTGACGTCAACAATTTTGCACCTTTTACAAATCTCTTTTAGTTTGTCTTTCGTACGTGTCTTTGTTTTGATATGATCTATTCCATGATTTTACAATATGATTTTTATGCTTGGTTTTATTTTTTAATTTCTTTCATCAGTCATATTATCAGTAAAAAAATATGGCAGGAAAGTGCGTTTTCAATGATTTATGGATTGAAAAACCAGAATATAAACTGTGACTCGAAAGGGACATGAAAGATGAGCACGATGCACATAATGTCATAAAAACCTTGTTATTTCTTCAATAGGTGAAAGTGCTCTCAAAAGCCACACAAGAAATTCTAAAAAACTAACTTAATTCCTAAACCATCCACTTCTAATCCTCAGACTTCTAATTCTCAGGCTTCTGTTCCTCAACCGCGGATGATCGAGTCTCTTGTTTTAAATCACGATATTCTTGATGCAGAAATTTTGTGGACATTACATACAATTAAATATCATTTTTCGTATAAATCAAACTGAGATATTGAAAAAATATTTTGACATATGTTTTGTGATAGTGGCATTGCTCAAAAGTTTACATGTGGAGAAAAGAAAACTGCATATTATGCAGCATTTGGATTTCTCCCTATCTTCAGCTTAATTTAATCAAAGATTTAAATCAAAAGAAATTCGTACTTTTATTTGATGAAACCCTAAATATACCTAAACAGGAAAAACAAATGAACATACATGTCCGATTTTGGCGCAAGAACAAAGTTAGCACTACTTACTTTAATTCTGCCTTTCTTGGTCATAGTTCATTATCTGATATTTTTTATGCTTTTATTTCTGCAACCATAAAATTAAAATTTTCCAAAGCAATTAGGGTATCTATGGATAAACCAAATGTAAATTTGAAGTTTCATAGCATGCTACAAGATTATTTTTCCAAAGAATTTCATAGAAAATTGATAAACATCGGTACCTGTGGGCTTCATATGGTACACAATTCATTCAAATCTAGCTGCATTAAAACTCGTGGGGAATACCGTATTTTCGGGCGTAAGCGCCGCGGCGCATACGAGTTTAAAAGTTAAAATTATGCTTACTGCGGCGCTTCTGCCGGAGCGGCGGATACGATATATTTTTTTCCTTGCAGCAATATTCACGACAAAAGTGATTCTGATTGGAGTTTTTCTGAAAATTCTGAAAAGTCAATCATAAGGAAGAAAATGCGAAGCATAAAAAATATCACGAATTTCGACAAATGATAGCCTAATATCTGTCAATCATTTGCAGAAAAAGCAAGAATTTTATCAAAGGAATGGGTGAATAAAACACGACTTTTATCAAAGGTTCGCGGGAAATGAATGAATTTCGCCGAAGTATCGCTAAAAAAATCCACATTTCGACGAAAGATTGCAGTAAAAACACGAAATATGTCAAAAAATCTCTAAAAAACACAAATTATGTAAAAGATCGAGGAAAAATCGTGAATTTCTCAAAGGTTCGCCAAAAAGAACGCCCAAAAGAATTGTAAAAAATTTTTTTAGAAAAAACGCAAATATGTCATATCTATAAATAAACGGCAAAAAACGAAAAGAAACGTAAATTCAGGCGAAAAAACACAGAAAAAATGAGAAATTTGAAAAAAAAGCATGAAATCTATTAAAAAATCTAAAAAAAAACCCGAACATTTCATCAAAAATTCACGATTCATTCATTTTATCATGATTTAACCGTTCTCAAAGTCGTATGGGAACGGTGTGAATCATGATGAAATGAATGGATCATGAATCTTTGATGAAATGTGTGTTTTTTCGAGATTTTTTTAAAAATAGATTTCATTCTTTTAATGCTTTTTTTTTTTTTACAAATTTCTCCTTTTTTCTGCGCTTTTTCGACAGAATTTACGTTTTAAAATAAAAACGCAATTTTTTTCAAGTATTGCTTCAAGTATCAAAATTCATGATTCATTTGTCATTCAAATATCCCTAATGCCTCACATTGAGGAACCACCTCTAGACTGGACGTACGGTTGATATGCAACTAGGCCATCCAGAACAAACTTACATTGTTCCATTCAAATATTCATAATTCATTCATCATGATTCATCCCTTGCTCACCCCCCATAAATACGCAATTTTTTTCAAATATCGCGATAAAACCCTGCAAATTTAGTCAAATATCGCGATAAAACCCTGCAAATCTCGTTACAAACTATAAAAAATGTATTAAAAAATCGTGAAAAAAAGGCTGCACGAATTCAAATTTAATTTTATCATAAAAAATATACTAAATTTAAAATTGGATTTATATTACAAATGTTTAAAAAAAACACGGAAAGACACTAAATATAACGCAAATTTTAACATTTTGATGTATTTTCGTAAGTGCGGCGCATACGGCGGTGCGGCGCTTCTGATGAATATTTGTTTTATTTTAATGCATTTTCGGAGGTACGGCTCTTACGGTGGGTGCAGCGCATACGCCCGAAAATACGGTAGATGACTTTGACTGCTTTGTATCATTTATTTAAAAATTCACCCGCTCGCAGGGAAGATTTTTTTTGACCGAATTGGATGGAGTATTGCCCAAAAAATATGTTCAACACAGATAACTAGATAATCTTCCAGCCTGCAATGCTGCATTAAATCTTCTCCCAGCCATAAAAAAATATGTTACAAATGCAGAGAAGAAAAACAATAAGCCTGATTGCAAATGAGGCTTACTGTTTATTAATTATATTTGTGTTAAAAATTATATAAATGATAATCTTCTTTGAGTAAATTTAAAAATTTTCCACTCTATTGTTAAAGTTTTATTACCTTTTTGAAAATTTATCAGACTGACAAACCCATGTTGCCATTTCTGTCAATGGATTTGAAGGTAATATTAAACAGCTTTTTGCAGCGTTTTATATTACCTAAATTTTTAAGTATTGCAACAACTATGCAGAAACTGCAACATTTAGTTATTAATGATGCCAAGAACCACAAAGCAGCTGAATCTATAGATCTTGGATTCTCTACTGAAAAAGAAGTGCATACTTTATATTCTGCAAAATGTATCACAGATCGTCAAATATTGGATTTGAGGATGGAATGCAAACAATTCCTAATTAAAACCACCTCAAAGCTCCTTGACAAATCACCTATTGGATATAGCATTGCAAGAAATTTATCTTGCTTAGATCCAAGAAATATGGTTGCTAATAAAAAGAATTGCTTAAATAAGATGCGTAAATTCTCTGATTGATTCAAAACTTGTAGAAGAAAATTATGTGAGAATATTTTGGTGGAATTTGATAGTTATTTAGATGATGATGTTGTTTTAAAGGTTTCTGATTTTGCTGATTTCTCACCAGAGAATTCAAGAATTGATGAATTACTTTTTGAAACAATGAATAATAGCAAATTAAAAAATTTGAAATTTGTGGAAAGTTGTTGAAATGCTATTGCTTCTCAGTGAAGGACAGGCAACCGTTGAAAGAGGGTTCAGTATTAATAAAAATTTGAAATTGAAACATGAAGGATCAGTCTTAATTTTCCCAGAGACTTATATGTGATTACCTAAATGAATGCAGCAATATTTATGATATAAAAATATCGAATTCTATGCACACTTATGTTTCCAATGCCAAACAACAATATATGAGCTACTTGCAAAACCAAAAATCGACATCTACAAAGAAAAGAAACCGCTGAAGATATAAGGGAATTGATGGTTAAAAAAAGATGTGTGGAAAATTATATCAAATGTCTACTTAAGTCTGCAGATTAATTTGCAGAAAAAGCAGAAGAAAACAGTGACTTACAATCCCTTTGCAAATTCAATAATTTAAAGAGATCTGTTAAAAAGAAGAAGAAAAGATGCAAGATGTTATTAATACACTAAAAGATTTGCAAAGAATTTAACTGAAATTGTCTTTGGACTTATATTTTACTAAGTTTTATTAGCCAAGGACAATTTTTTTTCTTTAGACTTTACTTTTTAATTAATATTTTTTATCCTTTTTCTCTTTTTATATTTTATAAATAAAACTTCATTAGATGAAAATTTAGAAAGTATCTTTACTAACGAATAATTAAACACACATTTAAATACACAGGTAACATGGTGGCAATTTCTTTTATGATATATTCAGGGATGCAAGTTAGTCACTTTTCTCACTTTTAGTCACTTTTTTGAAATTTTGTCACTTTTAGTCACTATTTTTAAAAAAAGTCACTTTTAGTCACTTTTTTGACTAAAGATAGGCTGTGAAAGCAGTATTGTATTCAGAAGCGTTTCTCTGTGAAGGATTTCTTTGGCTTATAGGTAAACATTGTAGAATTCCGCAGTGGAAAATTGTACTTTTTGACGAATGACATTATTCTCCCTCCCCTTTCCCCCTTCCCAAATTCAACACTCTCTGAGAGTGAAGGAATGTGGAAACTGATTCGCTCACTTTTCATTAAAAAATGTTACTAAAATTGACATTTTTATCTTTCAGGCTTGTCGTTATCCCAATATCAATTATTGTTGATATTTTCATTGTTAATGAACTGCATGAAAATTTTTTCACTTGTTATGACATACAAAAACAAGATAACGGCTAATATGAACAAGACAGTCTTCACTTTAATTTGAGTTTCAGTGAAAAGTAGGATAGAATTAATAAAAGAATCCCTTCATATGATTTTAAGATCCAGAACGCGGAACACTCTTCATTGAATTTCCATTTAACATTTCTATCCTTTTTTTTATTGCAAGAATGGAAACAGAAAGTTCTTAAAAGTTAATCATCGCCTTTATGATATTAAATTAATTTTAGCATTTAAAAAATCTGAGTAATTAATGGTATTTATTAATATATTATATATGTGTTTTTAAGATTTCTCATGAACTATGCTAACTCATGAGATTGATTTAATCTGAGATCTGCTTTCTGTATCTTAATCAACTTTAACCCTTAAGTCTACCATGTACTGCATAAGGAAGATTAATTCAAACTCAGCCTATGAAAGTAGAATTTATTGAAGCCAAAATTATTTTTTCATATAAGTTACTAAATAAAAAACCATTATAAAGGAATCTCTTGGGAAAATTTCTTTAAAAGATTTAGTTTGTAATAATGTATTGTCATGGTATTATGGAATTTGGAAGGGATTCCTAGAAAATACATGAAAGTATGTATTTTGTGAACATTTGAATACAATTTTCTGTTGCCTGATATTTCATACCACCCTTAATATAGAATGGTCTGTCCCGACTATTCTTGAGTAGGAGACATGATGACATTTAATTTTCCATTGATGATGGTCAAATGCATCGTTCAAAACAGCTTTGTAGTTATGGATTTTCAATATTTAAATCTATGCACTTTGATACATTTCATTTGTGTTTAATTATTTTTTTGAGATGAATTTAGCTTTAGAATTTTAATTTCTCTTTATTTCCACCATTTTTTCTTAAACATGTTCCTTTTTTTTTTGTATAGTTAGTTGCAGTTAAAATATGAGTTTGTCTCAGAAAATATTCAAGGATGTTACCAGGGTTGTTAAATACCCGGGTTTTTTCAGAAAAAACCCAACCCACTGGGTTTTTTTCAGGGTTTTGGGTTTTTTTCAGGGTTTTGGGGTTTTTTCAGGGTTTTTCAGGGTTTTTCAGGTTTTTTTAGATTTTTGGGGGTTATGGGAGGTAGTTCAGAATGCTTGAAAAAAAAAAAAAAAAAAAAAAAAATGTACTTATTATTAAATTTAAAGTAGCTAATTGATTACAAATATATATAAATCAATGACAGTAATCAAAATTATGCTTTTCTTTTAGATAAATTGATTATTAGTAATAATTTATAAAGTATTTTTTATTATGAATAAACAATAGAATAAGCCAAGTAATTCTACATGTCTACATAATTCAATTGGAATTCTAAGCATATATGGTATTTTGTTATGAGTTTCTATTGTATAACATAGAACGCATTACACATCAAAATATTTCTTTAATGGGAAAAAAATTGTTTGTGTTACTTAAACATGCTACAGAGATTAACTAACAATTATTTCTTTTAAAAATTGTGATGGTATAATTAGGATATTTCTTTTCTTTGGGGTGGGGGGTGATGGTTATAAATTTTATGAGTTATGTACTGATATTAAGAAATATATTACAGTACATTATATATGTAATTTATACATTATATATGTAATTTAAAGTTGAAATTTTGAAAAAACCCACTTGGGTTTTTTCCTGGGTTTTTTCAAGTGGGTTTTTCAGAAAAAACCCACCCGGGTTTTTTGGGCTGGGCAAAATCATAACAACCCTAGATGTTACCAATCTGCTTTTTAATATCACTATTTGCAAGCAGATTTTCCATTGCTAATGGAAAATGAAGATTGTTCTTTAAAAATAGAGGTTATTAAAAAGTGATAGGTAGCATCCCTGATATTTTTTTGTGACAACAGCCTACTTATTATTTTCAATTTTTAAAAAAAATATTATATTAACATTGTATTTTTTGTTTTATATGATTAAAGAAAACTGAGGTTTGATCTTATCTGGCATTTTGGTAGGGGATTTTCATTTAAAAAACAAATGTATTTCATTTAAATGATTAATTTGCAAATTTATTGAAAAAAATCTTTGTCTTGTACCATTTACGTCACTTTTTTTTTTTTTTGCTTTAGTATTTTTTTTTTTTTACATTTTTTAGTCACTTTTATGATACGCTTTAGTCACTTTTTTTGACATATTTTGGCACTTTTAGTCACTTTTTTTGGAATTTTAGTCACTTTTCTCACTTTTTTGGAAGCATTATTACAGTTGCATGCCTGTATATTATTCTAGAGCCATTTTGATGTGTGTATTAAAATAGTCTTTAAACAATGCTTGAATTTTATTTGTTCTCAAGTGTATGAACCATGATATTGTTCCAGCATTCATTTAAATCCTTCCACTTGTCTATATGTGATGAGGGATCATGAAATTTATTTACATATTATTTATACATTCCTTTAAAAAATTCATTTCTAAAAGTCATTTTTTTATTTTTTCCAAGTATTTACCAATAAAGGATTAATATTATGTGCATTTTGATTTTAAACAATATACTTAATTTTATACAATAGTTCTGGACATTCACATTCTAAATACTTACTACTATCAGGTAACCAAGAAAGTTTGTGCGCTTTTTTCGAACAGCTACTTTTGTTGCGTAAGCGTGGTCATACTGATTCTGATGATGTCATTTCTGTACATTGCCTTTGAATTGCAATCAGTAGAGAGTTGTTTAACGTATCTCACGTCTCACTATCAGTTTTGTAGGAAGTACAATCGTTGACATATGATGTCGTTGACAAAGGAGATTTTGAGGCCTATTTTGCTCTACGAGTTCAAATTAGGAAACAAAGCTGCAGAGGCCGCTAGAAAAATATGCACCGTGTTTGGAGAGACTTCAGTGAGTGAACGGATCCTCAAAAGTGGTTAAGCAGATTTTTGTCTGGAGATAAGAGCCTCGAAGACAAGCCTCTTGTTGGTTGTCCATTCTTCTTAGACCAAGTCCATCTGGAAGAAGAAATCAAACAGAATCCTGATTTAACATGCCAGGAGCTTGTGCAAAGGTTTGGAGTATCTGACGAAACCATCCAATCGCATCTTCATAGCCTTGGGATGTCGTGGAAACTTGATAAGTGGGTTCCTCATGTCCTCTGCAATGATTGAACATCTGCTTGTCATTGCTGTCACGCCACAACAAAGCCTCTTTCCTGGATCAGATATTGACATGTGACGAGAAATGGGTAATGTATGATAAACGAAAGAGAAAACATCATTGGTTGACTTCTGGTTCCGTCTCATTGGTTGCTAAACCGGACATCCATCAAAAAAGATAATGCTGTGTATTTGGTGGACTAGCGCTGGTATAGTTCACTATGAATTCTTAGAAAGCGGGGAAAAAATCACAGCCGAAGTCTACTTGTCGCAGTTGAAAAGGGTTTCAGCTGATTTACTCGAAAAGCAGCCAGCGCTGGTCAACAGGAGAGGAGTTCTTCTCCCCCATGATAATGCCAGACTTCATACAGCCAAAGCGACCAGGGACGTGATAAAAACATTGGGCTGGGAAGTTTTGCTTCACCCACATTACTCCCCAGACATCGCCCCATCGGACTATTACTTGTGTTTGGCCATGGATACTCACCTGTGGGAACAGCAGTTCCAAACCCAAAATGATGTCACAAAAACTATAACCCAGTTTTTGGACCTTAAACCAAAACATTTTTTCAAAAAGGGTATTTATAAGCTTGTGTCTCGTTAGGAACATGTAATTGAAGCCAATGGTGATTATTTCAAAGAATAAAATAAATGTTTGAGATTTTTGTAGGTTGTTTTTTATGTCCAATGAAAACCGCACAAACTTTCTTGGTTATCTGATACATATTAAATTTTTGAATAATTGAGTATTAATTTAATTCAGAAATAATCTATAAGTGCAGATTCACGGTTGCCAGTTGCACATGGCGACTAAATTTTTTGACTTGGTGACTAATTTTCGGCATCTAAGTCACCATCCTTTGGCAAATTTTGCATTTTTTCTTGTGATCATTTGATGAAATTCACATTTATTTTGCGATTTTCTGACGAGAATCACTTTTTTTTTTTCACGATTTTCTGATGAAAATCGCATGTTTTTTCATTAACCTTTAACTAAAGTCTCATTTTTTCCGCAATTCTTTTATGCAAATTGTGATTTTGAGCTATTCTTTAATGAAAGTTGTGCTTTTTCAGCAATTCTTTGACATTTAAAAAAAAAAAAAATATTAGCTTTTTTTCAGTGATCTTTTTTAATGAAATTTGCTTGTTTTTCTGATGTTTCTGTTTGTTTTTAATTTTTGCTAGAAATTAAGCCCTGGTCGCAACTGCAATATTTGGATTTAGAAACCACTAGCTCCTTAAAAGTTTTGGTAATCAGCACCTATAATGTAATCTTATTTAACGGTAAAAAAAATTTTTTTTTACACAAATAGTTAGATGTAAAACTCAGATTTTAACAACTAAATATCGGTATTTCAGTGTAAAATATACACATAAAGAACATTATGCAGTAGACTCCCTCTGTATTATTTCAAATCAAAGAAAGTACAGATTTTAGAATTTCGTGGATTTATGATCATTTATTTATTTACGTTTTTTAAACATAATTTGAATGTAATAATATCATCAAAATTATGATGAATGCTTACAATAGACTATAATTACAATAGAGTTAGAGTATTTTACTTAATATTAAAATAATTAAATAAAGATATAAACTAATATAATTAAAAGTTAAGTTGATTTTAAAAATGATTAAATTATTATAAGTAAATGTCAATTTAATTAATAATGCATAATTAAATATGCAACATAAAGATACTTTTTTTTAAAATTTTCTTTGCAATTTGTCTTATAAATGATGCAACTAATTTACATCAAAATCATTAAGTAAGGAAGTTTTAATTCAGGTTTAGCCAGACTCAATAACCAAAAAAGCTCCATTAATACACAAATATATTTGGAAAAAAGTTATGATTACAAAGGTATCAGCAATATCTTGAATGTTTTAAGAAATACATTTATACTTTTTGTCTTGAAAAAACATGAGTTCAATCATATTAATGAGAACTTTTAAAATATATACAAAATTATATAAAAATAAAAAAATCTGTAGTTTTGATCCTACATATGAACTAAAAGTTTCATCAGTGACAGGCTCCCAACACATTTTAGCCTTCAAAATAGGGGGAAAGGGGACTTTGGGGGACCATTTGTTTAAAAAACAGAGACTAAAAAAGAATAGTGAGTGTAAAAACATTCCACCAATTTTCCTAAACATGCAAGTAAATTTTTTAAATCATCCCAGAAATATATTTTAGATATTTACCTTTATAAGTTGTCTTTATACAATGCATACAGCTTTATTTAAAAACATTTAAATATCTTCCTGCAAGAGTACAGAGAATAATCAATATCAGCATCCACTTTGATAATTCCCCTTAAAGGTAAAGAATAACAGTGTGTATTGAATTATAAAAAGGACAGCATAGCAGCGACACATGTTGAACATTAAAATTTGATTAATATAATTGTAAATTATTAAACTCAAACATAAAATTTAGTTTTTTTATACAATAGAAGCTAAGATAAACTATAATATTCATTGGAAAAAGCATAATATAACAAACTCAGAGCTCTTAACACATTTTAGTCCTCAAAAAGGGAGAAAAGGGACAATTTTTATTTAAAAAG
The DNA here is from genome assembly GCA_964019185.1 of Maratus speculifer. Taxonomy (NCBI): domain Eukaryota; kingdom Metazoa; phylum Arthropoda; class Arachnida; order Araneae; family Salticidae; genus Maratus; species Maratus speculifer. The sequence continues at coordinate 112,944,620 of OZ025291.1, forward strand.
GAGACTTTGGGGGACCATTTTATTTAAAAGGGGGACTTTGAGGGACCATTTTTATTAAAAACAGAGACTTAAAAAGAATCATTAGTATAGAAACATCGCACTAATTTTCCTAAATATGCAAGTAAATTTTCATCCTTAGCTTAACTTATTTTTTCTGTACAGAGCCAGGACTAGTTATATTTCTATTCTTCATTGCTCAAAATTTTGAGTCCTAGTTTTGAGCCAGCCGGAATGAAATTCATTGTCTTGTCATGGCCTGGTCCATTCAAAAGGTCAGTAAACTTAGGTGTGGGCCAAATATTTTTGCAAAAAATGTATACATTTTTAAATCGCCCTTATTCTAGAACTAAATATTAAAAATTATTCTTTTTAAAGAATAGTAGATTTCTATGCATATCAAAACATAACTAAATCAAAATACAATAAAATGTCTGAAAAAGAACCTGCTTATAATGGAATCCTGTTTTAAGCTGGAAAGCTGTTGATCCATGCAAAATTAATACACTAATACACCAGGAGAAAATATACATTTACAATATATTGCTAGGGAACATGTCTATAACCATTTTTTTTTTTTTTTTTTTTTTTTTTTTTTTTTTTTTTTTGCTTCTCCATCTTCTTTTCTATGCACCTGAGGCTTAGAAGATTTTGCTGTATAGCATTTTTTAGATTTCTAACACTTCAATACATGGAATATGGATTAAAAATCTTAATGATAATTAAAATATCTACATGCAAGAAATAGGGGTACATTTAAAAAATATTGTACCTTCGGCACTTCTATAAGATTTTTTTTTTTTTTTCTTATCAATAAAATTGAGTTTTAGAAGATTTTACTGTATAGCATGTTTTAGATTTCTAACACTTCTATACATAGAATATGGATTAACAATATTAAAAAAACAAATATTTACATACAAGAAATAAAGATTAATAAAAAAAAAATAATAAATAAAAAAAAATATGTGCCTGTGGCACTTCTATAAGACTGAAAATTATAAACATGGAAAAAAAAAAAAATAATAATAATAATAAATAAATATTTTTAGCCAAGAACTTCTTGTACAAGACAATTTTTTAACCAAATCGACATAAATTTGATATTTTATGGAAATCCACTCAGACTGGGGTAAGCCAAAATTTTAGCTGTTATACTGGCTAATTTTTGTTCCTCTGTCGGACAAGGCCCAAGCCTGAAAATTTCAGTTTGTGCAGATCTCTACTATAACTGAAACATGTCAAAAATGATTTGTTTTTAATGTATTGTGTAACGACTTTTTAAAATAAAATATTTGATTTAATTTTTGAATTTTAAAATGTTTATAAAATGGTAATGCTCTTTAAATTCCTGCAATTAAAAATCTAATCAATTTTTAAAACTTTTAATCACAATGACCGTTTTAAAATGTGATTTAAAATATCTATTGAAATGATAAACATTTAATTTAAACATTAAAAAAAATGTCAAAAATAAGATAAATGCAATCTACACACCATAAGTTTGTAATGCATATCCTTGGAAAAAAAAATTAAGTCCTTATCATAGTTTTTGTTCAGATCACTATAAATTTTTTTTAACAGAATGATTTTGACCAAATTTTAACATTGAATATCTTTTAAAATAATTCCTGAATTTTAAAACTGTCTACATCAGCATGTTTTTCATCCATTTTTATATAACACTTCTGCATATTCTGAGTACTACCAATGTTCATATTTATGTATGCAATAGTTTTCTTAAAATTAGGGATGAAAGACCTTTGGTTACAAAAAAATTCATTAACTGCAGTGGAAGAGACAGAATTAGTTACTTTTTAAAAATATATATAGAAATAAATACTGGGAGCAATGAAAAGTTTCTTAAATAGATTGACTATACTTCTACATTAAAATTGAAAACAAAATTAAAGATAAAAAAAAATAATAATAAATACACAGTTTGTCTTACTAAAAAGACTGTTGCACATAGAGCTACAAGATTTGGCATGAAGGTATCAGCATGTCTAAGTTAGTTTTTATATATTTATAAGACCCTTTTTTATGATTTTTTATTTTTTTTATCCTAATGTAATATTTTTTTAATCCTCTATTCAATAAAGTGTATACAAAATTTATACAGCATTTTTAAAAATGTTCACAAATTTTTAATGCGTGTTTCAGGGTTTTTTTTTTTTTTTTTTTTTTTTTTTTTTTTTTTTTTAATCATTCTGCGACAATTTTTTGACATTCATAAAAGGAATTCAATTTCAAATTTTTAGACCTATGTAATAAATTTTGTCCTAATATGATTGCACTATCAGGTATGAATTTTAAAACCTTTTTGCCTTTTTAAAAAAAATGTATGTATGTGGGTTCCACAGCGATTTTTCCATTTGATAAGTAAAAGTAATCTGATTTCAATGTTTAACCCAATATAATAAATGTTGAACTCCTTTTAATTAAGTTTATTCAGAACTTGTACAGCAATTTTTTTTTTTATTTTTATGTGATTTTTACAATTTTTTTTTTTTCAATTTTGCTGCAATTTTTTTAATTTTAAAAGAAATTGAATTTTAATATTATTTCAATATTTTAGCCCAGTTGAATAAATTTTGTCAACTTTTGAATAGTATTTTTTATTTGGAATTGATGCAACATTTAAAAAAAAAATTAAGCAGTTTAAGAGCTTTCTTTCCTTTTCTTATGCATTTTGCAACATTCAAAGACTGATCATGTAAGCAAATGGCAAAAAACAGGCTCTAGCCATCTTTAAAATTCCTTTTTCTATAAAGTCTTCTGGTGCATACAAACAATGCAAACACCTTACAATTGTTGAACATTCATCTGCTCTGACTCTATTAGAACAAAATGTCCCTGTAAGACAGAAAACTTTAGATTTACAAGCATCAGGGCAAATTAACTATGTCCTAAAACTAGCAAGGCCGATTTACCACATGGCAGTACACCAAATGAAAAATCGATTCAAAAAGACCAAGAAAGACTTCAGCACAGTCTGATAATTTCTTAAAATGTGATGTACTGTTAATATCAACTATAACAACTGCAGAAATAAAAAAGTAACATTACTAGCGAATATATGAGAAAGGATCATCTGTCACAAATTTTACATTTTTCAATGAGTGTCTAGATGTTTTTTGCTGGCGCTGTAGTATGCTAAAATTAAGTTTAGTTATAAAATCAATATTACACTTGAAATTTCCCCTTATACAATTTTTATTAATAAATTTAAATGCACTTCTGATATTATGTGCAGCTCTGTATATGATCAGTTGAATTTGTACACTATCTTCCTGATAATCATCAATGTTTTTTCTCAATTGTTTTGGAAGTGTTCAATTTCTATGAACTTTATAGTTACAAAAATTTGGTTATATATCATCATTAAAAGCTTACGTAGATACAGATGCTTTATTCTGCATTTCCTGCAATTACAGGACTTTATAAGAAAAATTTTCTTTCAACTTGACATTTTTCAAAAAGTGGTTCACTGAAAAAGCAATAACAGCAAAGAAAAAAACAAAAAACTAATCATACAAAGCAACCGATTTTAGTGTTGAATTGTACTTAGACAGACTGTCTCGCCTTATTTTAATAACATTAAGCAGAATATATTGTAGTAGTTAAATTACAGAAAAGCTAGCTAATGATTTAAAACATTAGCAAATAAAGCTAGATGTTGATTTAAAAAAAAAAAAAAAAAAAAAAAAAAATTGGGAAAATTATATTTTTGGAAATTTTAAATTTTAGACTTATAGATATTTAACTATTTAGAGATATTTAATGCCTTAGGCATTTTATGATAAATATTTTTTCTCTGTTTTGTATACTAATTTTCCAAAAGAAAAAAAGTGCATGTAATATAAAAACACAAATTGTGTCATTTCATAGCGTAACAAGTTAATCATTAATTAACAGTTACCATAAAATACCGTTAATCTGCCCCTCCCGATCAAACGCCCCCTCCCCACTTTATAAAAAATTTGAAAATTTCAAAAAATCCCGAGAAAGCAACCCTCCCCTCCCCCCCCAAAAAATCACTAAAAAAATGGAATTACGTCAAAAAAAAAAAAAAAAAAAAAAGGAAATTTTATTTAATGATTGCTTAAAATATGCTAATTTTGCCAAAGAATCACGAAAACTAGCTGCAAATTTCTTCAAAGGGTCACAAAAAAGTCATGAATTTCACTGAAGGATCGCCAAAAAACACACATTTCGTTGAAAGATTGCAGTAAAAACGCGAATTATGTCATCTTAAAAAATGCAATCAAAGGATAATTTAAGAAACACAAATTACATCAAAAAATCCCCCAAAAAAACACAAATTATGTCAAAAGATCATGGAAAAATCATGGATTTCTCAAAGGATCAGCAAAAAGAATGCACATAAATACATAGTTAAAAAATCGTGTAAAAAAACGTAAATTCTGTTAAAAAATCGCAAAAAAAAACACAAAATTTGAAAAAAAAAAAAAAAAAAAAAAAAACCCCGTAAATTCTATTAAAAAAATCTTGCAAAAAACGCACATTTCATCAAAGAATCATGAAAGAAACACACATCTCCACAAAGAATTGTGTAAAAAATGCAAATTTTGTCAAGTATCGTGAAAAAAAATCTGCAAATTCATCAAATATCGCAATAAAACCCTGCAAATTTTGTCAAATATCATGAAAAAATCCCACAAAAAGTGCAAATTTTGTGAAATGATCATGGGAAAATCCTGTGTAAGCGCCTCCTCTGATTATTTTACGATTTTTCATCATGTTTGGGGGGGGGGGGGGTGGATTAATGGTATTTTATGGTAATATTAAAACTGATGAAGTAAAACTTATGATGAAAACCAATTATTAAAATATTTATTCATATATATTCTAAGTGTCACAGTTTGGTGTACATGAAGTATTAGAATATCAAGATTATCACAGAAATAAATGTTAAATGGCAACTGTATGTGTACACACACAAAATACTAGAAATGTAGAGAAGAAAACAAGCTTGTACATGATTCAAATTGATGGTAACAAATCATCATCTAATAAAGGATCTGATTCACTCCTATTTTTCACACAAGAAAACTGATTTCTTCCACAGTTTTTGCAAGCTACTGAATCTATGATCTTTTCAAAAAATGTCCTTTCACCAATATATGAGTCAGATTCATCTTGGAAATCAAAATCAGCAATTTCAACAGCAAGCTTTTTTCTTTGTTTAACATAAAAAGACACACCAATTGCAATGATAACAAGAGCCAAAAGACTGCAGCTGATTGGGATGATAATGGTTGAGAGAGCAGGCTTTATAGTTACTGGAAACAGAAAATATAATATGAATTATATTAAAGAGGTGGTAAAAATAAGTAAATTTTTCATGAATTAATAAGTACATTTATCAACTTTTCCAATATTTCAATACCATTATTTTTGAAAAGTAATTTTTGTCTTACATAATTATAATCACAAGTCTTTGTTGTTAAATAAAGTGAACACTTTTATTCAGAAACAGCGGTATTCAAAAACTGAAAGATTTGGCAATTATGAATGAGGCATTCATTTACAGCTTCCTGAAAAAGCTGTGTAATTTTTTTCAAATGTGTATTTTTAAGAAAAAATATTTTTCAAATTAATTTCTCAATTCCAGATTTAATAAATTATACATTACAAATAACTCTCAACAATCTGCAAATGCATAAAATCTGCATATTACTCATAATGAAAATAATAAAATTTTCCCTTCAAATTAAAAAATCTGTGTTTTATTTGTGATAATGACATGTTTGATTGTGATTGGTGATAATAATTTGGGTGACAACTTGTATCCATGAAGCACTAGATATTCAGCTTATAACAATTGAAGAAATCATAAATAGTACAATGCATATAAGGTAATCTCCAAAGCATCCATTTGATACTGACTTACTTACAATGCCTGTGAAATCTTATTTTATTATTATTATTATAATTGATTGATTTTATATAAATTTACTATATCAGAATGAAAATTGGTTTGAAGGCATTTATTATATAAATCTTTAGTACCAATAATCTTTGTATTATGATTATTATTATTAAAAATCAAAATAGTGGAATTGTGGCAACATGGTGATGTCAAATGCCGGCTTGCAGCATAATTTTAATAATTTCTGTTGGATTGCTCCCAAGTTTTAACCACATATTCTCACCACTTTTCCCAAGATTATTGTGATCGAAAAATATTTGGATCTTAAGTAACATACAAAGTCAAATTTTTATCTGAAAAATCTTACTCATTTTTTGCATATTTGCTATTTTAAAAACTAACAATATATTTTTTAAATAATCCTGTCTAAATATATTCAAACCAACTTTCATTCAATGTGTACAGGGTCTTATTCAGCTATGTGCAACATGTACCACTGCACATCACTGATACAAATTTAAGAGCAGGAAAATTTTTGAGTTTAAAAAAAAAAATTTGAGGGTGATAAAATATTGCTTATAGTGAAATATGTCAATATTTTTATTCCTTATGAAATTCAAGATATATCACATCAACAATCTCATATTCAAATTTTATGGTAGTATTAACACACCATTTCATTAAAGTAAAGGTAACTTTTTGTGCTTTTTGTTTTGATTGTAAAAAACTGTTCATTTAAAACCTTGAGCATTTAAAACAAACAATAACTTTAAAATTCGACTACATTATGTTTGAACTACAGGATGACCATAATTATAATGTACCATTTTGAAGGGCTCTGCAAGTTAAATTATTTGAAGTACTTTTAAAAGTTTTGGTATTTCTATTTTTTACAGTATATGGAAAAGAGTTATGCAATAAAAATTATTATTTTTAAATTTTATAGATAGATGGCACTTAGATGTTTTCATTAGCAAATATTAATAAAAACAAATTTTAAATAACCATTTTTGAGACCACAATATTGTTCCATAGCTATACAGAATTACTATCTCTTAGGTAAAAACAATTTATCATGTGGAATTTTTCATGAAAAAGTTGCAAAATTTAGTTAATAGAAAATTTTCCATTTTTCTATTATTATTACAACATCTCTTTTAAAATTGCCACCTGCTGTTTTAGAGATGGTTGAGGTACAATTGCTCCCTCAAAAAATGCGATATTTAAAAATATATTCATTATCAAAGATCAGGCTACAAAAAAATCTGCACAAAAATTAAAATAACATCAAATTTGACTAAACTGGAAAATTTAGCACTAAAACAATTCTTTAAATCCAGAAATTAATAACTCAAGTATCAATTTTATTTGCTGTTTAAACATTCTCGAAGCAAGATATATTTAACTTTATCAGGAAGTTTAACTAATTTTTAAAACATATGTAAGAACAAAACCATAACAATTTCTTCTTACATATGCACAAGCAAAAAATAAATGCTTGCTGACTTGAAAGCCTACTCATTACCCCTTTCTTAAAAAAATTTTGAAATGGCATCTTTGTTTGGAAAAACTTTATCCCAAAGTTGTCTCTGTTAATCTTACTAAAACTTCTAATTTTCATCTATACTAATATTATAAAGAGGAAAGATTTGATTGTTTGTTTGTTTGAATTGAATAGGCTCCGAAACTACTTGACGGATTTGAAAAACTCTTTCACTGTTGAAAAGCTACACTATTTCCAGTGAACATAGGCTATATTATATTTTCAAAAAAATAAATAAATAAAAATAAAATAGGGATCCTTACTAAAATACCAATAATGTAACCCAACGTGTAGAAAAATGACCTTAAAATTACCTTACATCGCGTCAGCTGCGAATACCATTGATTATCTATACTAATATTATAAAGAGGAAAGATTTGGTTGTTTGTTTGTTTGAATTGAATAGGCTCCGAAACTAATTGACAGATTTGAAAAATTCTTTCACCATTGAAAAGCTACATTATTTCCGGTGAACATAAGCTATATTATATTTTCAAAAAAAAAAAAAAAAAATCCAATTCCTGTCGGCTTGGCCTATAGGCAGAGGTAGATTTCGAAAAGTTTTCATTTCAACAACAAAAAATAAAATATTATTAACAATAAACCCAGATTAAATACTTTATTAAGCCGCTTTAAAAAAAAAATTTAATTTCCGTTTTTCTGTAAAAACTGATTTTTTCAAAATCCTCTTAAACGAAATTCGGCTCAAATGCCCATTTTGAAAACATATTTTGAATATATATTCTAACTTTATTAAAAAATCGACCAATACGCACATTATATAATTCCTAAATAACAAAAAAAAAACTGTCTATTGAATGTGTTTGAGAACAAAATTGAATTTAAAAATGAGTCATAAAATAACCAATTAGTTATTTGAATACATCCATAATTCTTTAATCAAGATCGCTTTGGGAAATTTTGTGTGAAATGCCCAATTTGACAGCTTTTTTTAAATATATATATGCTTTTATAAAAAAAAAATGACCAATATGGCCCATTACACAACTCCTAAATAACAAATAACTGTCAATTGAATGCGTTGTTGAGAGCAAAATTGAATTTAAAAATGAGTCATAAAATAACCAATTTGTTATTTGAATACATCTTCAATTCTTTATCATGATCGCTTTGGGAAATTTTTTTGCGAAGTGCCCACTTTGACAGCTTTTTAGAAAATTATATTTAGCCTCTATCAAAAAATTGATGAATACGCACATTATATAGTTTTTAAATAACAAAAAACTGTCAACTGAATGCATTTGAGAGCAAAATTGGATTTAAAAATGAGTCATAAATAACCAATTTGTTATTTGAATACATCCTCAATTCTTAAATTAAATCATGATCGCTTTGGGAAATTTTGTGTGAAGTGCCCATTTTGGCAGCCTTTTTTGAAATATATTCTGCCTTTATCAAAAAACTGGCCAATCCGTCTCACTATATAGTTCCTAAATAAGAGGATCTATAAATGGATGCGTTTGAGAAGAAAAGTGGATTTAAAAATGACTCAGAAAAAAACGCATTTTGTTATACTTCCTCAATTTTTCAATCACTATTACTTTGGGAAATTCTGTTCAAAATACCCTTTTTGGCAGCCTTTTTTGAAATATATTCTGCCTTTATCAAAACACTGGCCAATATATCACATTATATAGTTCCTAAATAAGAGGATCTGCCATTTGGATGCGTTTAAAATTAAAAATGAATTTAAAAATGAGTCAGAATATAAGCAGTTTGGATTTGAGGGTTTTTTTTTTTCAAACTCCTATTTTTGTTTAATTTATTTTTTATATAAGAATTGGTCCTATGAAAAACTTGTTAATATAAAAGTTGTAGATATTATTGAGAAGATGTAAAATAAATTTAATTAGATTTGATTGCTTAAGAATTGAGTAAGTTATGGATTTTTTTTCTTTTTCCTCCCCCCTTTTTCTTTTCGTTTTTTTTTTTTTTTTTTCATCGGTAAAAATTGATCCTATCAAAAACTTGTAAACACAAAAGTTTTAGATAATGTTAAGTACATTTCTAAAAAAATTAGTTGGATTTGATATCTTGAGAATTGACGAAGTTATGAATTTTTTTTCTCCCAAAAACCCTGTTTTTTTCGCCCCTTGAGCCCACTTTTAACTTTATCAAAAATCTGCCAAGCATAAACTTTTAGCCCACTTTTGAGAAGTAATATAAATTTTAAACCGATTCGATATCTATTTTAATTAGGAAGTTATCGCATTTTTTCAGTTTTCACAAAAACCCTCCCTATTTCCACCCCCTTGGTTCGATTTTGCCCATTAACGAACTCAACCGAGATTTTATACCCCTTGATTTTATGTAAAAGTTTGAAGAAGATCTGAGCATAATTAGGGAAATTATCGTGTCTAGAAGAAAGTGAAATATATATATATAGATAGATGGATAAACTTTTTTACTGATGGCAGTTTTGGGGTCTAGGAGTTATGATCGGTGTAGATCTGCAAAAATTTTTCAGAAATTCCAACATGCAAGAGAATGCAATAGGTAGTATTTCATATGAAATCTACTTAAAAAATAGGTATTCTTACTAAAATACCAATAATGTAACCCAACGTGTAGAAAAATGACCCTAAAATTACCTTACATTGTGTCCATTGTAAACATCATTGATTATCTATACTAATATTATAAAGAGGAAAGATTTGATTGTTTGTTTGTTTGAATTGAATAGGCTCCGAAACTACTTGAAGGATTTGAAAAATTCTTTCACATTGAAAAGCTACACTATTTCCAGTGAACATAAGCTATATATTTTCCAAAAAAAAAAAAAAAAAAAAAAAAAAAAAATTAAATAAATAAAAATAAAATAGGGATCCTTACTAAAATACCAATAATATAACCCAACGTGTAGAAAAATTACCTTAAAATTACCTTACATTGCGTCCGCTGCGAATACCATTGATTACACTAGTTTACAGTACATCTGTTGCCGAAAAAATTTTAGCTGTTGCTGACTACATATGATATGCTATTTTCAAAAATATAATTTGAATATTTTAATCAGCTCTAGTTTCTGAGTTTCAGCTATGTAGGTATTAAACAGAAAAAACATGTATTTACTAGGAAAAACGTTACTAAAAAATAATTAATCATCGAGTTCCAAAAAACTTATTTTTAAAGCTCTTTTCCAATGTGTAGACTTTAGAAAATGACATATGAGAAACCAACAATAGTCAGACATCATATTTGTATCCTAGAAACCCTGATAGAACTCTTCTATGATGCGTAAGTCCTGATGCATATGCTCTCCCTGCTCTTCGCTCATATCTCTTAAATTTTCCAGAAACCTGTCCAGGTGTCTACTGAGGAAGTGGAGTTTTATGCTCATATTGCCTCCCATATTTTTAATCGTAGCAGAAAGTCCTCTACAAGTTCAATATAATTTTTAGATTGTTTATTTCCGAAAAACTTATTTTAGTATCTGCGAAAAGCCAATTTTTTTCTTTTAGTCTTGATGCTAACAATTCTGAAGCTTGTATAGAAAGATTTAAATCTCTTACAAGATCATCTAACTCATTTTGAGAAAAGCATTTTGGCTCATTTGACATATCTTTAAAATTCGCAACATTTTGTGATGAGCTTGGCCCTTCAATGTCTTTTTCTAATGGTTCAGATATATTTTTAGGCTCTGAAGTGTCAGAGGTAAACGCTGCACTGGACGTTGAACACAACTAGTACTTGGGGACTGCCATTTAGCTTGATTTTTAGCATTTAAACCGTTTATATTCATGCTACAAAAATAAGTCTTCGAGATGATTTCGTGGTTCTCGTCAAATAGTCGGTGTTCCAAATATAAGAGCACTACTTTTATCATTTTTCCATAATCTTAAATATCCACATACGATTTACAAACACAATTGGTAGCCCAAGACTTCTCATTTTCATCCAAGAGCATCCCAAAATACTCAAAATAGGTATTTTTCACCAACTCTGATATAACTTTTCTACAATTGTTAAACACATATTCGCCACATATGTAGCAAAAATGATCTGGATTGTTTAAACAACGTCTCCTTGAACTATTCATGGCGCAAAAACTTGAGAAACTAATCTTAACACAGTAAAATACGCCTGTTATTGATTAATATATATGCTTAAATGATAAAAATCAAAAACAAAGTAACACGAGCTGCTCAAAAGATTTTTCGGTTAGATTTGACAAAAACAAGTCATAAGTGAACATTATCAACCACAGAATTCGTAGCAACAGACAAAAAGTTTAATTTTGCAAACTAGTGTTAGCTATACTAATATTATAAAGAGGAAAGATTTGATTGTTTGTTTGTTTGAATTGAATAGGCTCCGAAACTACTTGACGGATTTGAAAACTTCTTTAACTGTTGAAAAGCACACTATTTCGGGTGAACATAGGCTATATTATATATTTCGAAATAAAATAAAATAGGGATCCTTACTAAAATACTAATAATGTGACCCAAAGTGCAGAAAAATAACCTTAAAATTACCTAACATTGTGTCCACTGCGAATACCATTGATTATCTATAATAATATTATAAAGAGGAAAGATTTGATTATTTGAACTGAATATGCTCCGAAACTACTTGATGGATTTGAAAAATTCTTTCACCGTTGAAAAGCTACACTATTTCCGGTGAACATAGGCTATATTATATTTTCAAAATAAATAAATAAATAAATAAATAAAATAGGGATTCTTACTAAAATACCAATAATGTAACCCAACGTGTAGAAAAATGACCTTAAAATTATCTTACAACATGTCGGCTGTGAATAAAATTGATTATCTATACTAATATTATAAAGAGGAAAGATTTGATTGTTTGTTTGTTTGAATTGAATAGGCTCCGAAACTACTTGATGGATTTGAAAAATTCTTTAACTGTTGAAAAGCACACTATTTCAGGTGAACATAGGCTATATTATACATTTCAAATTAAAATAAAATAAAATAAAATAGGGATCCTTACTAAAATACCAATAATATGACCCAACGTGCAGAAAAATAACCTTAAAATTACCTTACATTGTGTCCGCTGCGAATGCCATTGATTATCTATACTAATATTATAAAGAGGAAAGATTTGATTATTTGTTTGTTTGAACTGAATATGCTCCGAAACTACTTGACGGATTTGAAAAATTCTTTCACCATTGAAAAGCTACACTATTTCCGGTGAACATAGGCTATATTATATTTTCAAAATAAATAAATAAATAAATAAAATAGGGATCCTTACTAAAATACCAATAATGTAATCCAACATGTAGAAAAATGACCTTAAAATTACCTTACAACATGTCGGCTGCGAATAAAATTGATTATCTATACTAATATTATAAAGAGGAAAGATTTGATTGTTTGTTTGTTTGAATTGAACAAGCTCCGAAACTACTAGACGGATATGAAAAATTCTTTCACCGTTGAAAAGCTACACTATTTATGGTGAACATAGTCTATATTATATTTTCAAATAAATAAATAAATAAATAAAATAGGGATCCTTACTAAAATACAATAATGTAATCCAACATGTAGAAAAATGACCTTAAAATTACTTTAAATCGCGTCTGCTGCGAATACCATTGATTATCTATACTAATATTATAAAGAGGAAAGATTTGATTGTTTGAATTGAATAAGCTCTGAAACTACTCGACGGATTTGAAAAATTCTTCACCGTTGAAAAGCTACATTATTTCCGGTAAACATAGGCTATATTATATATCTACAGGGTGTCCGAAAAGTCTGGAAACGGTCGAATAACTCGAGAAATACATATGAGATTGAAAAACGTAAATATACGTGTTAAATATTTTTAAATAAGCTACTCAGTAATACCAAATTTGACCTTCGTAACCGACCCCCTGGGGGTCAGAGGGAGTCCAACTTTGAAATCTTAAATTATAACCCTCATTTTTTATTGCAGATTCGGATTCTACGGACAAAAATACGCAACTTTTGTATTTGATATTTATTTCGAATCCTTGTTTATCACGGTGTATTCGATCATGTTAAATTGATACATTTTTCGGCTTTTCCAACGGGATTTTCCCTAATCGAAACTAATTGGGGAGAATTTATGACATCAAATTCCTCGTCTTTTGCAAGAATAGCGTTTCCTGAAAATCACCGGTGCCGATTATTTCGATAGTACTACACACAGTTAAAAATTTGACCCATTTGCTGTATCGTCACTCCACAGCTTTTATAGAATATCTATTTCATGACCAATGAGAATGTTCCATAACATAGTAAAGTACACTGTAAAAAATTGACATTTTTGCTGCATCGTCACTCCACCACTTTTATAGAAAACGATTACTTTACTGTGTTATGGAGCACTCTCATTGGTCACAAAAGAGATATTCTATAATAGCTGTGGAGTGACGCTGCAGCAAATGGGCCAGATTTTTAACAGTGAGCACTATTGAAATAATCGCCACGGGTGATTTTCAGGAAACGCTAATTTCTGCAAAAGACCGGGAATTTGACGTCAAAAATTCTGCCCAATCAGTTTTGATTAGGGAAAATCCCGTTGGAAAAGCCGAAATATGTATCGATTTAATATGCTCGAATACACCGTGATAAACGAGGATTTGAAATAAACATCAAATGCAAAAGTTACGTATTTTTGTCTGCAGAATCCGAATCTGCAATAAAAAATGGGGGTTATAATTTAAGATTTCAAAGTTGGTCCCCCTCTGACCCCCAGGGGGTCGGTTGCGAAGGTCAAATTTGGTATCACTGAGTAGCTTATTTAAAAATATTTAACACGTATATTTTCGTTTTTCAATCTCATATGTATTTCTCGATTTATTCGGCCGTTTCCAGACTTTTCGGACACCCTGTATATAAAAAAAAAAGTATCCTTACTAAAATACAAATAATGTAACCCAATGTGTAAAAAAATGACCTTAAAATTACCTTACATCGCTTCCGCTGTGAATACCATTGATTATTTATACTAATATTATAAAGAGGAAAGATTTGATTGTTTGTTTGTTTGAATTGAATAGGCTCCGAAACTACTTGACGGATTTGAAAAATTCTTTCACTGTTGAAAAGCTACACTATTTCCAGTGAACATAGGCTATATTATATATATATATAAAAAAAAAGGTATCCTTACTAAAATACCAATAATGTAACCCAACGTGTAAAAAAATGACCTTAAAATTACCTTACATCGCTTCCGCTGTGAATACCATTGATTATTTATACTAATATTATAAAGAGAAAAGATTTGATTGTTTGTTTGTTTGAATTGAATAGGCTCCGAAACTACTTGACGGATTTGAAAAATTCTTTCACCGTTGAAAAGCTACACTATTTCCAGTGAACATAGGCTATATTATATTTTCAAAAAAAAAAAAAAAAAAAAAATAGGTATCCTTATTAAAATACCAATAATGTAACCCAACGAGTAGAAAAATGACCTTAAAATTACCTTACATAGCATCTGCAGTGAATACCATTGATTATCTATATTAATATTATAAAGAGGAAAGATTTGATTGTTTGAATTGAATAAGCTCCGAAAATACTTAACGGATTTGAAAAATTCTTTCACCGTTGAAAAGCTACATTATTTCCAGTGAATATAGGCTATATTATATATATATATATATATATAAAAGGTATCCTTACTAAAATACCAATAATGTAACCCAACGTGTAAAAAAATGACATTAAAATTATCTTACATCGCTTCCGCTGTGAATACCATTGATTATTTATACTAATATTATAAAGAGGAAAGATTTGATTGTTTGTTTGTTTGAATTGAATAGGCTCCGAAACTACTTGACAGATTTGAAAAATTCTTTCACCGTTGAAAAGCTACACTATTTCCAGTGAATATAGGCTATATTATATTTTCAAAAAAAAAAAAAAAAAAATAGGTATTCTTATTAAAATACCAATAATGTAACCCAACGTGTAGAAAAATTACCTTACATCGTGTCCGCTGCGAATACCATTGATTATCTATGCTAATATTATAAAGAGGAAAGATTTGATTGTTTGTTTGTTTGAACTGAATAAGCTCTGAAAATACTTGACGGATTTGAAAAATTGTTTCACCGTCGAAAAGCTACATTATTTCCAGTGAACATAGGCTATATTATATTTAAAAAAAAAAAAAAAAAATAGGTATCCTTACTAAAATACCAATAATGTAACCCAATGTGTAAAAAAATAACCTTAAAATTACCTTACATCGTGTCCGCTGCGAATACCACTGATTATCTATACTAATATTATAAAGAGGAAAGATTTGATTGTTTGTTTGAATTGAATAGGCTCCGAAACTACTTGGCGGATTTGAAAAATTCTTTCACTGTTGAAAAACTACATTATTTCCGGTGAGCATAGGCTATATTATATTTAAAATAAATAAATAAAAATAAAATAGGGATCCTTACTAAAATACCAATAATGTAACCCAACGTGTAGAAAAATGACCTTAAAATTACCTTACATCGTGTCCGCTGCGAATACCATTGATTATCTATACTAATATTATAAAGAGGAAAGATTTGATTGTTTGTTTGTTTGAATTGAATAGGCTCTGAAACTACTTCACGGATTTTAAAAATTCTTTCACCGTTGAAAAGCTACACTATTTCTGGTGAACATAGGTTAAATTATATCTATACTAATATTATAAAGAGGAAAGATTTAATTTTTTGTTTGAATTGAATAGGCTCCGAAACTACTTAGTGGATTTGAAAAATTCTTTCACCGTTGAAAAACTACATTATTTCTGGTAAACATAGGCTATATTATATTTTCAAAAAAAAAAAAAAAGGGGATCCTTACTAAATTACCAAGAATGTAACCCAACTTGTAGAAAAATGACATTAAAATTACCTTACATCGCGTGCGCTGCAAATATTGGGTTGGGGAAAAATAATTTTGCTTTTTTCATATTTTTCAAACTGAATTTATTTATATAAATTAAAAAATACTGTTCAGTAATGTAGATACTGTTTTGTTCGATGACCTTTTGCCAATCTCTGGCAAAACCATAATTCCTTCACTGTAGATCTTCTAAGAGTTCTGGGCAAAAAAGTAAACAAGTTGATTTTCACAAGCCTGTTTTGAAGCAAGCTTCACACAATTAAGAGAGTCCCGCAGAGGGCGGAACAAATGGCATTCGGTCGGATCTAGGTCCGGACTATACGGTGGGTGCATGAAAACCCCCCAGCCAAGCTCTCTCAGTTTTTGCCGAGTGACAAAAGATGCATGTGGTTTAGTTTTTTTCGTTATGAAAGACAACGCCTTTCTTACTGATCAATTTTGGCTTCAATCGCTTTAGTTGTTCACAGTAGATAGTTAAATTAATGATTTGAACTGGTTCGAGCAGCTCATGATTGACAATTCCTTTCTAATTCCACCAAACACTCAGCATGACCTTCCTTGGCGTCAATCTGGGCTTGCCACCGTTTGTGAAGCCTTGACTAAAGATGAAAAAATGCACTCGCCAGTCGCCACTCGGCGACTAAATGTGAAAAACTGGCGACAAAAAATGTGGAAAGTACCGGCCAAATGCAGGATTCTCCAAAAGGTGTTTTGTGAAAAGCATCGCGGAAAAAAAGCTGCAAATTTCGACAAAAAAAATGAAAAAACCCCAAATTTAGAAAAAAGATCGCGGAAAAACATGAATTTTGTGCAAGTATCTCGCAAAGAAATAGTTTAAAGATCGCAAAAAGAATGCAAATATCGTAAAAAAATTGCTAATATCGTTGAAGAATCATGAAAGATATCATTAATATCAGAAATCATAAATATCATTAGAGAATTGCAAAAAAAAGAATTATCGTAAAAAAACCCTGCATATTCTGTCAAAAAGTCAACGAAAACAAATGAGGGTTTTGTCAAAAAACGTAAAACAGAACAAAAAAAAAACGTGAATATTATCAAAGAAACGTGTAAAAAATGTGAATACTGTCAAAAAATTGGATAACAAATGCGAATACCATCAAAAAATCGCATTAACAAACGCGAATACCATCAAAAGATCACGATAACGAACGCGATTTTCGTGAGAAAGGTAGTAAAACACAAAAAATGTGAATTTTATCAAAAAAAAAAAAAAAAAAAAAAAAAAAAAAAAAAAACACGGGAAAAGCGAATACTTTTAAAAAATTGCGGTAACAAACACAAATTACCTGTTGGGTCTGCTCTAGGTAGTAATCATGTCTAAGTCTATATTTCTGGTGTATAAAGCCATAATTGAGGAAGCCAAGTTGTAGAACTTTAACAAATTTATTAATTCAAAACAAAGTAGTTAATTCAGTAACAAATGGTTTAATAAAAATAATTAAAATATTCCTTTAACTGCATGGGTTGGCTAGTATCATTGCTAAAATGTGACTAAAAAGTAAAAACTTGATTGTGCCTGACAGCATAATATTACATTCATCATTAAACAATCAGCCAACAAGGAGCTATAAACAAGTGCATTCTCTATTGCACTCACTTCCCATGCTGCTTATAAGCAAAGCATTACAAAAGATTGCTGCTCAGAAAACTAACTCCTGGCTTAAATACAAAAGAAAAGAGGTTAAAATATACAGTTAAAGATTAATATGCAAATTTAATTAGTAAAGGAGAAGCTGCAAAACCAATTAACTGCAGGTTAACTGACTTGAAAAAATTTCCATAGCACTCATCCATTCAACCATGAGTCCAACCAACCATTTCCATAATTTGTCAACACAGCAAGTTGTGATGTTGCATGACAGGCTTAGTTAAAGTACACACTTTGTACTACACCAATTAAAGTCCAGCTTCCTTTTAGTAAGTAATTAGCATTCAAAAACAATATATTGAAACTTTAAAACATTTTGACAACATTAAACAACTCATTGAAACTTTACTGGGAAAACTAACTGGGAAAAATATTTAAATACTTTTTATACTAATAAACTTAATTGAAAACTTTAAATATTTTAAACTTAAGTCAACATTACCATCAAAAAATCGCGATAACGAACACGAAAACTGCAAAAAAATCACGTTAACAAACGTGAATACCGTTAAAAAATTGCGATAACGAACATGATTTTCGTCAAAAAACATAAAAATGAACGCAAAAAACACAAATTTGATTTTTAAAAAAATGTGAAAAAAGCAAATACCATCAAAAAATTGTGATAGCAAACGAATACCGCCAAGAAATTGCAGCAACAAACGAATACCGTCAAAAAATCGCGGTAACGAACGCAAACTACTGTCAAAAAGACGTGATAACGAACGAGATTTTTGTTAAAAAGTTTAAAAAACAATCATGATTTTCTTTAAAAAGTCATGAAAACGAATGCAAATTTTACCAAAAGATCGCAAAAAAAGAAGAAAAACGTACATTATGACAAAGGATTGTGGAAAAAAACGTATAATATTAGTTTCATGAAAGCCGCCCCCCCCCCTTTTATTTTTTAAAAAATTTGTTGTGAATTTCAGTTTTTTTTTTTTTTTTTTTTAAATTAAACCTGTTTGTTGGTGGATAAACATTTTTTTTTTTTTTTTTTTTTGGGAAGGGGAGGGGAGGGGGGTTGTTACATCTTAATTCTAAACAAATAATTACAATAAATTTAACTTTTTCAAAAAAATGTATAACCGACTCAAAAAAAAAGTGCTAAAAAGAATTAAATAATTCTATAAAATTCTCTAATGACAAATCGTTATCCAATAACCACACATCGACTATCATGTACCGGTATAAAACGGTTAAATTTAATATGTAGAATTTAATATCTACCAAACATAGATTTTCCAGAGAATATTTTTTACAAGAGATTAATTTAAATATTTTTGATTTAATTTTTGAATATATACATATAAAAAGTAATGAATTACTTTTTGAAGTTGGTGCCAAACAATTATAATCGATAATGATTTCCCCATTTTATTTATGGTACTAGACATAATATATCCATAATTCTTACTATACTTAAGATAGTTTGGCACCAACTTCAAAAAGTAATTCCTTACTTTTTATATGTATATATTCAAAAATTAAATCAAAAATATTTAAATTAATCTCTTGTAAAAAATATTCTCTGGAAAATCTATGTTTGGTGGATATTAAATTCTACATATTAATTTAACCGTTTTATACCGGTACATGATAGTCGATGTATGGTTATTGGATAACGATTTGTCATTAGAGAATTTTATAGAATTATTTAATTCTTTTTAGCGCTTTTTTTTTGAGTCGGTTATACATTTTTTTGAAAAAGTTAAATTTATTTCCTACTTTTTAGTTATTTATACCGTAATATATAATTATGTGTACTGACATATGATGGCTCTTTGCAACGCATTACTAATGAACGCATTTTGCTGAGTTCTGATGTATTCGCTTTACTTGTCACTGTTTGATTGTCAACTTTTCAAAAGACACTTACAATATCGGTTAGTATCGTTGTGAATCTTTAGGTTTTCTGGATGTGGTAACTTCTTCAGATCTGGCAGGACGAAAAGCTACCGCATTCATGAATGAAGTCAACATCTAATCGTACGGACATCGGAAGTGGTTATCGAAAGGTGTCAATGCCTCAAGTAAAGTGTCCTAACACATAAGCGCGCGGCAAAGCTCTTCCATATATGAGTAAACAGCAAAATGACTCCATGTATCAATGAATAGTAAAATGCTTTTCTAGTGTAGTCAAAAGTACTCTCCCTTCAGTCAGAAAAAGCAAAAAGAAAGATTTTAACAAAAATCGCTCTATGATTCAATAGATAAACAACAACAATCTAATTCCTATAAATGCAGTAAAGGCATCGGAAATGAGCGGTGATGTTTCGACGAGGAATCCGAAAATCATAACCTGTGCTTGGCTGCATCTATAAGAGAGTGACAGCATTCGATGCCCAAATACTTTTTTCACGGACGCTTTTGTTTCAACTAAACTGTTAAAAATTTGAAATTCACTCTACCGCTTTTATGGAAAACGATTATTTCAGCCTATCATGGAGCATTCTCATGGGTCAAAAGACAAATATTTTATAAAAGCGGGGGAATGACGATGCAGCAAAAGGGTAAATTTTTTTACAGTGTATGTATGAGATGTTCCATAAAAGGGATGGACTGACGATGCAGCAAAAGTTAAATTTTTAACAATGTATCGCAATGCTAAGCATTTTCTATTATAAAATTTGATGATGATTTCCTGGTAGAATTCGATTGTACGCCGAATGATTATTTATTTCTACACAGACATAAATACATAATCCATGTTATTTTACAAATTCGTGGACATACAAGGACAAGATAGCACAAGGAAATATTACGACACACGAAAAGTATAACTGGGAGCTACACATAAAGAGTGTGTGCAACAGAGCCAGTGGGATTCGAACCCACAATCTCCTACGCTCTCAAGAGATTATCAGCGTGGTGTCTTAACCAATCGGCCACAAGGACCCCCTTGATGACTCATTTTTGTCCAGAATCTTTTCAATCAATCGTATACTGTGCTTCATGGGTCGTCATATTCACATTGAGGAATCCTACATGAACAAAATCTGAAATCATTCTGGTGTCTAATCCGGTAACCAAATCTGAAGTTTAAGATAATGTTATTACACATATCTATGCACTTTATTTTGCATTGATATGTAGAGATAATTTTTTCCTCTGGAGCAAGATATATACTAAAGGATTTTCATCTTTTCAACAACTTAAGGATGTCGATTGGTATCGATGTCTATTTCCGCTTTTGTGGATGCGAGAGCCGACCCAGTGGCGTGGGTGGTAGCGGAGGCTGCTCCCACACCGCTGGTCCCTGGTTCGAGTCCAGCTAGCGGCATGGGTGTCTGTGTTGTCCCTGTGAAAATGTATGTACTGGATATTCTGCAATAAAGTGTTCTATATGGTTTCTTGTGATCATTGGAGGTTATGCCGGCAAATAGCTGTAGCGCCTACCTCAAAGCAAATAAATACAAATAAATACAAATAAGATGCGAGAAGCTGTCCATTTAAGCTTTAACATTTCGGAAATTTATCGCATCCAGCAAACTTTAAGGCCGCAACTAGGCACAGAAAAAGATCCGGATGATAATGTGAAGTCTATGGGGGCGTTCTTTTCAAATATCTCGCTCAAATTTAAAAACATTTACATGATTTTTTTTTTTGTATAGGATAGCTGAGAATATTCCACAACTGGCCTAGTTTTTACTTTTTCAATTTTGGTTTCAGATTTAAAAAAAAAAATATTTTAAACCGGTTTAAACGGTTCTGAAATTGAAACTATCATTATATAAAACATACATAAGCAAAATCGAAAAAGTAAAAACTAGGCCGGTTGTAGATCATCCTCGGCTATCCTATGCAAAAAAATATCATGTAAATATATTAAAATTTGAGCGAGATATTTGAAAAGAACACACCCATAGTCTTTACACTAACATCCGGGTCTTTTTCTGAGACTAGTGTAGTGCCTTAAGGTCCACATTGAAATCTATAGACTTCGTAAATGGGCATTGAAAAGCTGACAATCCATCAGTATACGTTAAAATTATTGTGAAAAATTATCTTTGTTTTTAAAGCTATCTATTTTCTGACTAATGAGAGCGATCTAAAAACGTCTATGGAGCATTTTCATTGGTCAGAAGTTAGTCAAAAGATAGTCTTTAAAAACAGAGGTAATTTTTCAAGATATTTTAAACAGGGTACACTGTTAAAAATTTTACCCTTTTGCTGCACCGTCCCTCCACCGCTAATATAGAAAACGATTACTTCAGCCTATTATGGAGCCTTCTCATGGATCAAAAGTGAGATATTCTATAAAAGCGGGGTAGTGACGATGCAGCAAAAGGGTCAGATTTTTTACAGTTTAAAGTACGCGTACACAATCAGAGCGCGTCAAGTTGCTTTTATGATTCAATGCATAGCAAATTAATTCTAAATGTTCGTATGTATTAAAATACCCTTTTCAGTCCTAAAAACTAAAAAGGAAGATATTATCAAAATCACACCATGATTCAACATGCGTCTATATGAAAGTAGCAATATTTGAAGTTAAGAATGGTCTTTGATAAACGCGGTTTTTCAAAGTATAGAAAATTTAAAAATTTTTATTTGGCGGTAGTCGCCTGAACGAGTTTGTTTTATGGGTGAAAGAAGTTAACTAGCTTAACTTTAATGGTAAGCTTATCAAAATTTTTTGTCATTTATATTTGTCCAAATGTAAATCTAGCACATAGCAATGTACTTTAATCACTTTGTGAATCTGGCATAACAAGCATCCTGATACACAGACACTCTTGCTTTAACGTGCAAGGCTCTTTAGAGATGAATTTTCAGCTTTTTGATATCGAATTCTCATATCTGGATCGATGTGGGTCTTTCACTTTGGTGGATACGAAAATTGTTCCAGCTAAGATTTCGTACTTTGGAAAAAAACTAGCATCTCTGCAACAGTGGTTAGGATCCAGAAGGATTATTCGCTGTTAAGCAAAACAAGATTGACCAATCATAAGCCTTCATTTTTGAGAACTTTTCATTGTTCGAAGAAGAGAGTCTGTAATACATGGAGTAAAAATCTGCTATCGACACTGTAAAAAAATTTACCCTTTTGCTGCATCGTTACTCTATCGCTTTTATAAAATTTCTTTGTTTTGACCAATGAGAATGTTCCATAATAGAGCGAAGTAATCGTTTCCTATAAAAGCGATGGAATGACGATGCAGCAAAAGGGTTCAATTTTTTACAATGCAAGGAGTTCTAAAAATTTGTATCCTTTAAATGTGCAACAATGCTACTGAATTCCAAAGTTTCGATCACAGCGACATCTGCGTGATACATTATCTAGACTAGCAATATTTCTTGCAATTTTAGAAATTGCCCTGCAGATGTCGCTTCTATCTTTAAATTTCATTAGCATTGTTGCACATTTAAAGAATAGAACATTTTAGCGTTTTTTTTACGTGTTACAGATGGCGTGTTCAGCACAACTTACCGGTTACTTACCGACCACTTACCGATTGTAGACAAGTACGAAATGAAAATCAAAGCGAAGTGTGACGTCAGCTACAATTCAATAGAATAGTTTTCATTGATGCCACAATTTGCTTTCGTACTGCCCTACAATCGGTCGGTAACATTGGTTACTTTTGTAAGCTGCTCTGAACACGCCCTGCGATAGCCGATTTCCACACTATATCCCCTAGATGCTACATTACCGGTTTCTTGCATAAGAGAACTTGTCCGAAATCCAGGTAGAATTTACGATGTTAGCGAAACCAGATTAACGAATCAGAAGCCTGAATTTTAGCAAATTTTTCAATGTTTTAAATAAATTTTCTTGTTAATAAATCTCCTTTCGCAAACAGCACAAAATTTATATGAATCCTGGCCCTCATCCAGTTAGGATTTTGCACTTTGAATACTGTTAAAAATTTGAAACATTTACTTTATCGTCAATCCATCGCTTTTATAGAAAACGATTACTTCATTGTATTATGGTGAATTCTCATTGGTCAAAACAGAGATATTCCATAAAAGCGATGGAGTGACGATGCAGCAAAATCTTCAAACTTTTAACAGTGAAAAGATCGTGTGTCTTTGTAAGTATAACATAAAAGCATGCAAAATGAACACTTCTAATAGGTCGATTGCTTCAAAATGAATTTGAAATTTAAAGTTTTTATTTTTAAAAAAGTTCTAATTATCAGATTTTTATGAAATTCGAATGGGACCACATGGGTCTCATACGCTTTCAAACAAAAAAAGAATTATCAAAATCGGTTGGTATTTGCAAAAGTTATGCGTGAACAACAAATACATACAGGTCGAAATCATAACCTCCTCTTTGAAGTCGGGTTAAAAAAAAGGGTTGTGGTTATTTTTTGTCGTTAGCTACACAAGTTGCTAAGCATAGTTGGACTTGTGTAGCTGTTAATTTAAAATAGATATTTGAAATTAGTATATCAAGTCTCAAGTTTATTTCAAACAATATAAATTAAAATATTTTTAACTAGTTCATATATTACTTATTTAGTCTAAGCTCGTATATATCTTGTAATTAAATATTCAGTAACATAAATGTACTTACTGGTTACTAAAGAAATTATACTCACTAGTTAATAACTGGCTACTAAAAAAAGACAACCTACCGGATACAGATAATGAATACAGATAATGTATTGACGCCAGTGGATAATATTGACCAGGACTCGTCACCTTTGGTTTAATTTTTCTTTTTTTCTTTTGAATTTTTCCATAAATTAGTATTTTATGATTATTACTTAAGATGTATCTGCTTACAAAAAAAAAAAAAAAAAAAAAAAAAAAAAATCAAAACAATTCGAAAGCTTGTAAATAAAGTTGGACGATTATTAATTTATCTACTTTTTTTGACAGGGGAGGGGAGGCACAAATGACACAATTTTAAGATATAAAGAATTCTGAAATCTAATACAAAAAAATTTCAATAATATGGCTTTAGATATGTTACTTACTTTTATTTTTTGCCAATTTTAAGATTGTTTAAAGTTAAAGAATTATGAAACCAAATAAGAAAAAAATTTTAATAATCTGCGTTACGTTACTTTTACGATACGTTATTTTTATTTTTCACGAAAAAAAAAAAAAAAGCAATCTTGCTCTAATTTTATTTTTTTAATTTTAATAAGGAGAAGGAGCACTGCACTGAAACTAGATAAAATTAGTGAGATTTCAATTTTAAAAATCCGATTTCAATTAAAAAAATTTATTTTATTTTAATAACCAAATAATTAATTAAACATAAAATAAAAATGACATCTTCAGTGTTCCGCTAATGTATTTTAATTTCAAGTTGATAGATGAAGCCACTATTTCAGTTAACTGCTCTACCTTTCTGTACCGATCACTCCCTCCTACCTGCTAAAAAATGGAATGATCCTTCCTCATAGAAAGGGAGTTTGTCATTGAAGGGCTAGTCTAATTTTGTGGGAGCAGGCCATGTTTTTAGATCAAGACATTTGATCGCTTCACTTCACTTCATAGACATTGCGATTCATCTAGTTTTCACAAGTTGTGAAATGAGTTTTTTTTTTGTAGGTATTAATTTATTAAGTTTATTTTCAACATTTTAACTGATTTAAGTTTCAAATGTTTAAATTAAATTATCTAGCTATTTTTAAAAGTAAATTATTAGAGAATCTTTTTGTAGGCAAATTTATTTTATGCAAAACATCTGTTTTGCATATGTCAAGAGTTTTTCGTGAATGTTTCGTGATTCTTTGCCGTGATTGGCTGGAAGGCTTCAGTGGGCATTTAAATAGTATTTACTTTTTGATAGGGGATATGTGTCTCTTGAGTGTGAGAAATTATGACTAGTGCAAGTTTCTTGAATTTAGTAGGATATCCATTTAGAAATTATGTGATGGTGAAAGCATTTGGAATGAACTGTGTCAGTGTTGGTTAGAGGTAAAATATTATAAAAAGTTTTTTTTTTTTTTTTTGCTAAAGATGACACTGTATCTTCTGGAAAGATTGAATTTATTATGTTTCAAGAATTGCAACCTTTTTAAGGATCTACAATAAAGATAGCTTTCCAAGGAAACTTCATGCCTACTTATTGTGAGTACTTTATTTCATTTTCAAACCTTTAGAAAAATTTTATTGTGTTTATCATCATACTCTGCTAATGATTTAAGAGCTAATAGACTTAACATTAGTTAAAAGGTAGCATCTACAGGATCCTTTCATTGATGAAGATGGAATACTTCACATTGGTGGTAGATTAATAAATTCTCACTTGCCTTTTGATGCAAAGCACCAAGTAATTTTACCCAGTGATCACAAGATCACTAAATTAATTTTTATCATCATACAGATACATTGTACCTTCATAAAAAATACTTCCATATAGGTGCTCAGGGACTAGTTCATCAAGTACGCATGAAATATTGGCCCATAAAGACTAAAAGCATTGCCTGGAAAACAGTACACAATTGTGTCACATGTTTCAGGCACAACCCCATGACGTTAGATCAATTGCTGGGAGACCTCCCTTCGCAACACGTAACACCTAATTGCACATTTTTCAATTCAGGTGTAGATTTTTGCAGATCCTTTCAAATCAAATACAAAAATCAGAGAAAAGGTAATTATTCCAAAATTTATGTGGCTATATTTATATGCATGGCTACTAAAGTCATTCATTTAGAGATAGTAAGCGATTTGTCCGCTGCTGCATTCAAGATTTTGTGCCAGGAGAGGCAAAGTAAACATGCTAACTTCGGACAATGTCACTAATTTTAAAAGTGCGTGAACCGAATTAAATAATTTTAAGAAATTATTGGAAAAACCTAATGAGGAATTATCAAATTTCTTTGCAGAAGAATTCATAACCTGGAAATTTATCCCTCCTCGATCCTCTAATTTTGGTGGTCTTTGGGAAGCTGATGTTAAGTCCTTCAAACATCATTTGCTCAGAGCAGTAGATAATAATAAAATCACTTTAGAGGACTTTGAAACTCTGGTAGTCCAAATCGAAGGGATCTTTAACTCCCGGCCTTTATTTTCCCTTTCTGGTGACATAAATGAGTTGAGGTACTTACACCAGGCCATTTTTTAATTGGCAGACCAATCAGCAGTATTCCAGGGCCTAATGTCATGAATATTTCTGATAATAGATTAACCCATTGGCAGTTAATTACCAAATATGTTCAATGCATTTGGAAATGTTGATCTGTTGACTACCTAAATCACTTGCAGCAGCGAGGTAAATGGCAATTTAAAAAAGAAAACATTAAGCCAGGCTGCCTAGTATTACTAAAGGAGGAAAATCTACCGCCATGTAAGTGGGCTCTTGCTTGGATTATTGAAATAATTCCAGGCAAGGACCACAAGGTTCGCACAGTCAAAGTAAAAATTGCTACTGGTATTTTTTTCATGAGGCATTTCTAAAATATGCCTGTTGCCCATTACTGATTAATTTTATGTATCATTGTATTATTATTATATTATTTAAAGTAATTATAGTCATTGTTTATGTATTAAGTATTTGTATTTAAGTCATTTTTATTGTTAATTAATTATTAATTGTATTATGTTTATTGATTGCTGAAATATTTCATATTTCATCCCCGGGTGGCATGGTCCATTCTGGAAGTGTTTGGTTCCACCTGGCGAGCACTTGTAAAGAAAGGACAGTTAAGCTATTGATCGTCAAAGCATCAACACGTATTTATATAACTAATCATCCATACATCTGTTAAGCTATGGAAATTATTTTAAGGATTATTATTGCAAATTAATTCACCATTCGTGGTTTCGTGTGTTTTAGAGGTCTGCACGGGCCGAAATTTCCAGGCCCGGGCCCGGCCCGAAAGTTAAAATTTCGGCCCGAGCCTGGCCCGGCCCGAACAAAAAAATTAATGGCCTGACCCGGCCCGGCCCGAAAGTTAAAATTTCGGCCCGAGCTCGGCCCGGTCCGGAAAAAAGTTTAAAATTCGGCCCGAACCCGGCCCGGCTCGAGTGAATTTCTACAGTACATTGATCTTTAATCTTATGGAAGAGTTCTGAGCAAAAAAAAATTATATTAGTCTTTTTTTCCATGTTTATAATCTCCATTTATGCAGAAGTGCCGTAGGCTGCAATATTTACGCTTTTAAATGAATCTTTGTTTGCTGTATGTAAATGTTCCAGTTATCACTAGCATTATTAATCCATATTCCCTGTAATGGAGACAAAAAATCGAAAAAGGGACCGTTCAAGTATTACGTAAGCACTACAGGGGGAGCGAGGGGTCCAGAGTCTGCTTATTTTTTCTGACAAGGGGGAGGGGGAGTTCACGACAATTCTTACGTAAGCTTTAAACAACGAAGCAACTGCAGTTCAAATTCAACAAGCAAACAAAATATGATGAGGAAAGAGCGTTCTACAGTCTGTTCGAAATTCGCCGTTTATTTTCGATTTTATCCTTTGCTTATCCATCGGCAGTCGCGTGACCCGCATCACCCACTCGCCCTTTGTCTTCATTGTTGTCTGTTAAGTTGTATGCCAAGTCAAGTACATTGCAAGACTAGAAAAACACAGGAACCGGTGTGGCTGGGTTCTTTTGCCAGGATAACTGGTTAGTTGACTTTATTTTAGATAAGTCCGGTATTTTCTTTTCTCCCGTTCAATCGGTCATGGGATTCTGGGAATTTTTGCAGAATTTCTGGAAATTTTTGTCTTTCTGCTCCTATTGTCGAACTTCCTTCTTTACAGGTTTTGGAACTTTAGAAAGCAGAAAACCTACTTTGGGTTTTTCTTGTCTCGAATACACAGCACAGATATTTGTTTTAGTTCAGTTGCATAGTGAATTTACATAGTGAATTTTTAGTGAAAGAGTATTGCTTTTAGTTGCATAGTGAATTTAGTCGGATTTAATTATGGATACTAATTATGGATATAAATAAGCAGCAATATATTAAAACCATTTTATATATTTTGATATCACAATCCCTATATGCCTATATAAATTTGTAGGATTAATAATGTAATTGATTGGTAACTTTTTATAAGTCAAGAAGTATTGATGTATAAATCGTCATAAAATCTTACGTAAGCAAAAAGGGGGGGGGGGGGTCTAGCATTTGCTTATATTTTCCTAAAAGGAGGGGGGAGGGGTACAAAATGACTAAAAATATGCTTACATAATACTTGAACGGTCCCAAAGCGGTATATGGTAAAATTTCCAAAGACGAAATCGCTTTGGAACGAAAAAAAAATCCATTCTCTTCTTAACAGATGTAAATGTTTAATATATTTTTTTTCTCCCGTATTGTTGTATTCATTTTGCATGGATGAACATTTTAAAAGACACTTTCAGTTTTCAGTTTAAAAAAAAAATTCCGTCATAATCATGTTTTTTTTTTGTGTGTGTGTGTTTAATTCTATTTTAAAACGCCTAATAATCTACGATTTTTTAAAAGGAATAAATTCTAATGTTTAATTGTAGAATAATGACGGCTTAAAAGTATATGCTTTTTTTGCAGAAATTTTTGGACAAAGCCAAATATTACTGATTTATAAAAAGTCGAGAAAAGGATTTTCATATAGGAATATTCAATAGGAACTGATTATTTTGGTCCATGAAAACTAGGAAGAATGGAATCAGTCTCGGTTTCGTACGGAAAAAAAAAAGTTAGGCCCGGCCCGATACTCCAGCAAAAAAATTAAGGTCCGAGCCCAGCCCGGCCCGAAAAGATTAGTGACTAGGCCCGGCCCGGCCCGAAAGGATTAGTGACTAGGCCCAGCCCGGCCCGGCCCGAATACCATTATTGGAAATCGGCCCGAGGCCCGGCCCGTGCAGACCTCTAGTGTGTTTATGTGTTGTGTGTATTTGTTAATGTGAAATTAAAAATTTTAAAAACAATATCAAGAATTCAGTCCAATCTATCGACAGAGCTGTAATTTTAGATTCACATATTTGAAGCGTCTAGAAATCTATTTTTATTTAAAAATTTATAAATTATATTTCATAAATTTTTTAAATAGTAATTTAAATATACATGCTTGTCAAAACTGGTGAAATGTGTAATGGTGTTTTGTGAATTGAAGATGAAGATTACCATATTTTTTAATAAAATTCTGCATGAATAAGTTAATGATATAATAAAAGTATGCTATTGTAAATTATTATAATTACTGAAAATTAAAATTATAAATGAATTTGGGGAAAAGTAAAAGAAATGAATGGATGACTTTAATAAGTGGGTTCATTTGACAAGATCGTAGAGGTAAAAAAGCAATGAGAAAATTGCTGATTCTTTCTCCATCAATTTTTATAGTCAGTTAAAAGAAATTCCTTCTATTCAAAAAGTTTAATTTTAATTCTTACCATGTTACAGCCATGAGTAACTTTTTTAATGCTTTTTTGACATGCAGTTTTTTCCCTTCCTTTATCTTTCTACCTCATTCACTGATGACAGTTGAAGTTTATCAAATTGTATGAAGTTTATCTTAAGTTAATCAAAATTTATTTACAGATTTTTAAGTGATCACATTATTTGCTACCATTATTTTCAAAAAATAATCTTCCTGGCACATTTTTATAGCAATTATTCTATAAATTTATTATGATAATTACAATATGAAAATAGTTATAGAATAATAATAAAAAAAAAAGACTTTTGAGAAACCTGTATTTACAAAGCAACATGTAACAGCATTGCCATAGCTAGTTAGCTAATTCATCAATTGGAGAGAGAAAAAAATAGTTTAACAAATTGAAGAAAGTTATTATTGACAACATTTTACAAATTAAAATGTAAGATAATAATTTTTTTTATTTAATCATTTATTTTCTGTGTAGATGTGGAAACTAAACAAGCACATATTTTCTCAATATTTTTACAAATCACATAATCAGAGCCAGGTTTAGATGCATGTCACATGAACCCAGAGCGACCAAAGCTATGGATACGGAAGGGGGGGGGGGGCAATTCTAATGTTCTGTGTATTACTTTTGGGATTTTGAAAATATGGCAAATTTCTAACATAGGAATTATAAGCATTTTCATTCAGAAAGAGAGAAAAAGTTTATGATCAAAACAGTTTTTCAAAGAAATTATTGATATAATTACTGTTACATGGTTACAATGAAGTGTCAGTCTTATGAAACACCTTGTTATTGTTGAGATCTAATCGCAAAATTTTATCTTTTTATCAGAATAAAATCCTTGGTTTTGTTAAAAAAAAAAAAAAAAATATATTTATTTTATTCTTCAAAATGAGCTTTTACATTTAAAGCATTTTTCACATGGTTTTCAGAAGTTTTACTTGTGGATTAGTTACCACCAACAAATTTTCTTCATTTTATTCTAAATTTTTCATGTTGTATAAAGGAGAATTTTGGGACGGCTAAAAAATATTCTTAGAAAATGTCTTAGTAGTTTGCCTAGACTGTAATCAGGCAGTGCCTCTCTTTTCCCCATCCATTATCACACATCAGTAATCTAATGAAATTTTAAATTATAAGATAAGATAAAAAAACACGGTAATTTTGAACAATATATAAGATTGTCAATTCTTATCGTAGTATATTGGCCAATTTTTTAAACCAATGGCTTCACAAATATAGTTCCAATAGCGAAAAGTTTCCAAAGTTGTTCTTCCAAAGGTCAAAGTAATTATTTTTTTAAGTTGAAAAATACAAATATTTATATGGTCTCTAAAATCTCATAAATTATAGTTAGAAAACTTTTTCTGCACTGTAAGTAAATCAATATTTTTATTTATTTATTTATTTATTGGTATGACCCAAATTTATTGAATTATGATCATTTGAAAAACACAATCTGGCCCAAGAAATCTAAAAACTCAAGTCAAAATTAATAATGACTTGAGTGTGTATTTCTTTGTTAACATTCTACATAATGCTTCAAAAGCTAGAAGAGAAAAGCAATTATTGTGGGCAGCTCATTGTAGTGGCTCCATGGGCGCATTTAAAATAGAAATTTCATCCAATCCATAATATCACTAAAATAGCTTGACTGAAAAAAGAAATGTAAGGTTTTAAATCGCAGTAAGAATTAATATAGGATTTTGAAATTTCAAAGCAAAGTTTGGCAGAACTTTTTCAACTGACAAGGGACACATCAAATTCACTTGCTGGATGAAGATTATTTAGAGGCCTGCTGCTGCTACTAGCCAAATGTGCCACTCTTTTTACTAGAAAATCTCAAAAAATACTTACTAGATTAAAAAAATAAAAAATATACTAGCTAAATTATTTAATTATTTACAAGATACAAAAAAAGGAAGAAAGAGAAGAAAAATAAAAAACTTCTTAAATTATTATCTGAAATATAAAATCAGAATGCTGTTTGGTTTTCCCTAACTAAACTGAATATATACTTCGCTTGTTCTTGAGCATTAATGTGAGAAAACTTCAAACAAGTAAACTTTTAATGCATGTTATTAGCTATATCTTAATTCCATTTTGTTAATTAAAATGAATTGAAGCACAAATTATATCTATAAAAAGTAGTTTTATCAAAAAAACATGCATCTGATAAATAAAAGGCAGCAGTTAATAAAAATCAGCTTTCAATTTTTGATCAGGACTATTACTTGTAACAGAATAGCAGATCTGTTAATGTTTCTTTCAGCCAGTAGTAAAAAAAAACTGACCTTTTTTTTTTTAAACATAAATATTATAATTTTAAAATGGAGGTTATTATTGTTTCTTCTTTGTTGGTCAATTGAAATATTATAGAGATGTTTTATTTATACATCTAAGTAGAAAATATCTTTTAAATGAAAGGGTATTTATGAATTGCAGCCATACTAGTTACAAAATCCACCAACAAAAAAGAAAGGTTGTTTTTATTATTATCAGTATTTATATTTTTTTAGAATAATTTTACATGAATTGGTAGCAAAACACAGACATGAATTACATACCTGGAAATACTCTTATCTGTATAACCCTCCTTACTTCTGTAACATCATTTTCAATATAAATTCCTAATTGATAAGTACCATCAGTGAGAAGTTTCTTAATTCCAAATTGACAAAAGTTAAAGGAAGACATTTGGCGACATGTAAAATTGTTAACAGTGACATTTCCTTTAAATATTTCAAAACAAGACGAAAAAGGTGGCCTGTAATGGGGAAAAAAATACAAATTAATAAGGCTAAATTTTCTATGCAAAAAAAGAATAAAACAAAACTCTTATAATAATTTATATATATATATATACATTAAGTGTTATAGAAGTCATATAATAACTTTAGAAGTGTTATAAAGTTTCAGTCCATGAAAAAAATGACAGTATTTAAAATAATACAAATTATGTGTTGTACTCAACTATGCTGTAAATAGTTAAAATGTCTAATAAGTTGAAATTTGACTTTCAGAAATTTATACCTAACAGATGGTAGCATCTTTTAATTCTTTTGTATAGCTATGTATTTTCTCTACTAACCTTACATACATATATACCACTATTTAGCTAAAATTTAATTAAGACTTAAACACGCTTAAATCTAGTGAAATCACAATTCCAGAGATTATCTTCTATAGACAGTCATGTGTCTAATTCTTTGTGTGGCCCTGGATATCATTTTTCTACATTCTATAAACATATCTTGATTTACTAAATATAGTTCAGTGTAAAAATACATAATTTATTTAAAAATCACCTTTAAGTTACTTTTGTTCAAATTTTGCAACCTGTGCAGTTTCTGTTATGCTAACTTGTATATGATCTGCAGAATTTATACACACAATGCAATATTCAAAAATTTAGTTTAACTTAAAAACTCATATCACAACTAAAAATGCACTTCTAGCAATCATCTCTAATGTACAGCATTTCGGTTCTAATATAGCATCCGAAAACTTTTGTGTGCCCCAGTAAATACTATGCACTTTCTATGATACAGGATATAACTCATAGTAAACCTCAGCAATATATATCAATTTCATTATATATACTCAACACAATTTCATTATATGTCATATCATTATAATATTGAAATAATTTAACATTTTTAAAATATGCTGAAATCAAACTTCCCAAGTCCCCTCACCCTTTATACCATTATGTAACAAAATTCTTTTGTGTGGCCCTTTAAATGAATAATAAACATTTTTTGACCCACATATTGCAACAGAGTGTACATTTTTACACTTCAGTAAATGTATATCAATTTCATTTTGTTTGAAAGGCTGTAACACCGTTAAAATGCACTTAAAAAATTTTTTCCCATTGACCATAATGTAACGAAAAACTTTTCATTGTCCCCGTAATTAAACATTCTGTTGGGTAGTTTTTACTCTGATATATGCAGATGGACAGACTGAACAATGACTATAGGTGCTACATATTTATATGAATGCACATAAAAAGCTTCATAATACATGAATATATTTGGTAAAAAAAAATTGCAATTATCAGTGATGTCATTAATATTTATTTATTTTTTATTTATTTATTTTTCTTTTTTTCAGAAATAAGTTTATATTTCCCACATAAAAAAGCATTAGTTCAGTCATATTAACAAGAATTCCATATTAATTCCATATTAATACATATGAAATGATATAAAAATAGAAAATCTATAATTTTGTCTCTACATTTGAAATGGAAATTTCATTGTTTTATCTGTGATGATGTGTTGATTTTAGGCATTTGCGAATTTTAAGGTTGCAGATTTGAAGACATCTACTATATTAATATTTTATTTTGCATTATAAATAAATTTAATGATTTTTAAACTCTGTATAATTTGCTTATAAAGATACTTTTTCTATTTAGTACCACTGTAGACAGATTCCACTCTACTTATATAAAGTTTTTTTTTTTAATCAACAAATAAATGAAATATATAAAAATAAATATTGTTACAGATCTACATTATTAATATTTTTTAACAGATACTATAACAACAGATTTTTTTTTTCTAACAGATACAGATTTAATACTTTTTTAACAGATTATCCAGAGATATGAGAAAATACAGCACATATTATATAAATGGAAAAAAAAAAATTACAATTTGAATATAAGAAAACAAAAGAATTATACTAAAAATAAGAATAAAAATTAGTTTGAAATTATATTTAATTTACATGAAAATCAAATTTTAAAGTGTTAACTTGTCCCTACTTAGTTATCATATTTATTATGTCTTTAACATTAGAAAAATCCTTTACTGGCTACATATACTTTTGAACAAAAAGAGATTTTTAAAAAAATCATGAGACCAACCCACATTTTATGGGGGGTTACAAACATTTTGTGGAACGTTCTGAACGAAAATTGTAATCAGAAAAAGAATCTGAAGAAATACTGGGACAAGATACTGATACCAAAATATAATAAATCTCTTTATTACTGGTGAAAACAGCATATTTAAAACACATCTATTTTCATCAGTTCTGAATGTTTTAAATAGTAATTTACTACTGGGTCATTAATAAAGCTTGACAATTTAATTACAGAATGCTTTCAGATTTTTGTAAATTGTGTGTTGTTTTGCAAAAAACACATAAGAATATATGCTACAATATATCATAAAATTAAGGAAAACAAACAATATCATGAATATTTACTTAATTTAGAAGATAACAATAAAGTACTTACGTTCCAAGACAACTGACATTCACTCTTAAAAACTGACCATGTTGTAAAAAGAAATTTCCTGACACATTAACATGATTTACTGGAACTAAAAAGACAAACTATGTTTATATATATATCAGACTGGAAAATATGCTACACACAAAGAAAATTTTTATTTATTCTTATTACTGGTGAATAACAGTTTAAGTAAACAATTAAAATACATATAAGTTAAATCTAAAAAAACAAAAGTAAAAATCTTTAAAGCAAAATATTTTTTTAAAATAATAATTCAATTTTTATCTTGAAAATAACACCCAATTTTCTGACAAAAATTCATATTTTTTCTAAAAAATTTCTGTTTTACAATATGTTAACCTCCATTACTCGCCTAGAGGTTTTTAACACCACATGAATAAAAACACTTGCAGCACAAGTGTGGAACTACTCAAATTCAATACAAATACATTTAGTAGTTGCATTTTTCTAGATGCATAGCCTTCTGACAACAGATGTTCACTATACCAATTTTCTTGAAGAAGAATAGACAGGAAATTTTTAGTTGGGGTGCTTGCTCACAATAGTGAATAATAAATTCTTTTTATATTATTATTATTATCATTATTTTTAAGTGTAATATATGTAAGTCTTCTTTCTTTTCTATCATTTAGAAACAATCATTATTAAGAATAACTTATTTATTTATTTTAAGCCTTTTACAATATTCTACCTTTTTTTTTTTTTTTTCCCCTAAAGATTATGTTGAAATTTTTATGGGAAATAGAGCAACATTTGCAGAATCTTTTGGGCATTTTTTTTCAACAGATTCTGATCATGATGAGATAACAAAAGCAGATGACAACTTTCTGGGGGGTTACAAACATTTTGTGGAACGTTCTGATCAAACACTGGAATCAGAACAAGAATCTGAAGAAATACTGGGACAAGATACTGATACCAAAATATAATAAATCTCTTTATGCTACTTAGGAAAGCATGACATCACCAAATGGTACAAGGAAATAGATAAAGTTTCAATACATATTCTTTGAACATACTTGTCAGGTACTAAAGTATGTAAGTGTTGCAAGGCATCCATTGAATTTTTCAAACTATTTATACCAGATAAAATAATCAAAGTTAAGCCCATAAATATAGATAAAATACAATTTGTTGTTGTTATTTAGAGAAATAAATAACTTTAATCAGTAGTAAATTACAAAATGATTATAATTTATTATAATTTAAATATTATGTTAAAAACTTTGTGAAATTGATACAATCTTTCATAGAATCGTTCACTCTCATGAGTGATTGTGTCACAAAAACAAGTGTGACTAATGGCATGTTATTTTAGCGCAAGCACTAAGCTTCATTATAAAAAATTCAATACTCATTTTTATTCTTGGAATAAAGCAGGAGCAAGGGAGAATATTGAAATATTATTTACATATATTTCATTTAACATTAAAAATTTTATTTTTTATTTCAATTTTCAACTTTTTAAGCTTTTAAAAAGTTTCATTAGTGCAATTTCACAGTCATTGGTGATACTTTGGCAAAAATACACTGAATCAATAATTCAATCCTTGGTGTTTTAACTCATGTACATTTAGGAAAGCATGAAATCACCAAATGGTACAAGGAGATTGAAAAAGTTTCAGTATGCATTCTTTGAGCATACTTGTAAGGCACTAAAGGTGGATAAGTGTTGCAAAATATCTATTGAATTTTTCAAATTATTTATACCAGATAAAATAATCAAAGTTAAAGTTAAGCCCATAAATATAAATAAAATATAATTTGTTGTTGTTGGTTAGAAAAATAAATTACTTTAATCAATAATAATGTCAATAATCAGTAGTATGGGTTATACAGGATATTTAACTCTTTACCACATGTCATAGTTTAATGAAAAAAAACAGTTAAAATTAATTTTATAGTTAAATTCTATACTTTTTTAATTTTGAATTGTCATCGGAAAAACACTTTTGTACATCACTTTTATAATTGTAACATATCAGAGAATGAGTGAAAAATTGATTATAAAAGTCCATTTTTACACACAAAAAACAAAAGTGTTAAATGGAAGAAATGTTAAATAAGAGTTAAATAATAATATCAAGTTTAAATAAAGAAGTAAAAAAAAAAAAAAAAAAAAAAAAAAGTAAAAACTTACAGTTTTTCTTTAAAAAAAATAATAATAATAATAATAATAAAAATAAGAAATAGGCAACTTATATCAAAATGAATTTATTCATTTCCAATAACAATCTTGAAAATCAAACAAAACCTGCAAAGTTACACAACCATTGAAAAATTTAATTTAACCACCTTGCTACACACAAAACAAAGATCTTTAAAAGTTTTTAAAAACATATATCCAAGTGATATATAATGCTTTTTACACTCTTTTACTGCACCCAATCTGGCTTTTGTATGTAAAGACGCAATTTTGTAATCATCTTTTAATTTATTTCCTAATATGCTAGAATCAGAAAAAATAGATTCACAGATGTGTGTTTACAATGAGAGTATAATATTTTTGAATTTTTAAAACTTACTTATAAATTAATACAAGAATTTTAAACAATTTTTTTCCATTAGCACACCAGAAATGATAAATCATCGAATATTCTCTGTAAATCATATGATTGTACAAGTTGAAATAATAGTTTTCATGATGCCAGGATGCCCAATACATTTTAGTCCTCAAATAAAATGAAGTACATTTCTTAGAATTCAATATAGAATAACAGCAATCAGGGAATAAAAAAAGCACAGCATAATAGGGAGTCATGTTCAATATTAATTTAATAAATTTGATTATTATTAATAATAACTGGTTATTATAAATATTTATTGCAACTTTGGTAAATTTGATAAATATTGAATATTAATCATATTTACTGGTTATTATTAATAATTACCAATGAAGTTCAGTCAGCATGATTAATAAAGCATTGTAATGAATATCTCCTTCATTGGATATGTACTATCATTATTCTATGAAGCTAATAGCAAAAATATTTGTTAGGAGACCCTAATACTCAATTAAATGACATATCCTTTTCATAGGACATCAGAATCAGAGAGGTTAAAAATAATTATTTTTAAAATTACTGAATTAATTGATGAAAATTTTAAACAATGAAAGAATAAATAATACAATTTTAAAATACACAATTTTACCAAAGAATATTAAGAAAAATGTAGCATAACTAGAAAGTTTTAAGTTTTGGTTCATAAATTATTGACCGAATGGGACAATTCTTACAAAAATCTAAAAGAATAAAAAATAAGAAAGAAAACATTTTTCAAGTATAAATTATGAAAAGTATTTCAACACTTCCAAAATACTTTTAAAAATTTGGTAATTTGAATAAGATACTTCACAAAACATTTTAGAAAACACATTACACATTTCACTATTGCAAAGAGCTGGAAAAGTTCAACAGTTCTTTTATGTAGTTCTGTATATTATTTATTGGTTTTATATATTTTAAATAGTATGTTGAAATTTAGTATAATAAGAAAACATATAACACCTGTATATTATCTATAGCTTTTTTATGTGCTATTAGAATTTTAAACAATTTTTTTCCATTAGCACACCAGAAATGATAAATCATCAAATATTCTATGTAAATCATATGATTGTACAAGTTGAAATACTAACATACTAAATCAAAATTTAATTTAGATAAAAACACTCTTAAAAAAACTAAAATCATACTTCCAAAAATTCCCATTTATAGGTACCAGTGTATCTAATTCTTTGCAATGCTCTATATATGGTTTTATTTATATTCTACAGGCACCTCTTAAAATACTAAACGTAGTTGAGTTTAAAAAGCATATCTCAAATTAAAAAACATCTTTAAGCAACCCATACTCAAGCTCAGTACTGTTTAAGAATATTTTTATGTAGTCCTGTTTATAAAATTTATACATACAACGTAGCATATACAAATCAGGGTTGCAAAAAACCCAACCCAGGAGGGGTTTTTAGGCTTTATTGGGTTTTTTGTTTTTTAAAGAGGTGAGGGCAGAGAAAGTCCCTTATTTATAGAAAAGAAAGTATGTAATAAAATAAAAAATCATATATTTTTATTAAATAACTTAATATATAAACAATCTTCATTTAAATTAATACAAATAAATCAATGTAAAAGGCTGTAAAAAAGTTTTTATTTCTGACATCATATGATATTATATAATAACCACAAATCACATATTTAAAAATTATTTTAATATATTACTTTTCATATGCATTCCCCACTAAGAACATATTATTCAAACAAATATTTAATCTTTTATCAATCAAAGGATGCTTGATAATAATCTCAAGATATTTATGGTTCACTGTATAAAGTAGTAGTTTTTTTTTTTTTTTTTCTTTTTTTTAATGAAGTTATAATACTTACATAATATCCAACAATGTTTATTCTTATCAACAATGATGGATGGTATAGTATGTAATGTAATAGGGAAAAAATATATTTAAGAGAAACAAAAAACAAAAACCTGATTTAACAAGACAAGTTTAAAAAAACAAATTAAAAAAATGTTTAATTGGGTTTTTTGAAAAAAGCCCCACCCTCTTTCTTTTTAACAACCCTGATATGAAAGTGGATTGGCAAATTTGTATTCAATTGAGAGCTTACATTATGAAATTTTATATTGATCTTGATATCTTATATTGATTGATTATTGATAGCTTATCTTTATATTGATTTTAATATCTTGATATAAAAGATTGTCATTTTTCATCTATGTGAAAATGTTATAATTAGCTATACATATTGATTTTGGCTTTTTTTAATACATAATATTAATAAGGTTTTAAAAGAAATAAGCACAGTACAGTCGATTCTGTGAAATTTGCAATTATCTATTATTTGCACTACATGTTGGAATGTAAACAATGAAGATTGTTATTAATAGTGTAACACAATTTTTGTTTTTTGTTAGTTTTCAATTTTTTAGTGAATAAATAATTTAAGTTTAAATTGAATATAAATATTTAAATTTTCTTGAGTAGCAAAATTTTACCTCTGTGCAAGAAGTAATGAATGTTCATAGCTTACAGGGGGAAAAAAAAAAATAAATAAATAAAATAATAACGAGAACAAACAAAACTAAAAATACAATTTGTGTTCTGTCAACGTTTAAATTAATGAATAATCAGCAAAATGTGTATTGTTTATAATTTAAACTTTCTTTAATCTTAGTTATTAAATATATCATACCAGTGTTGCATCATGTTTTTCTTTTCCATTGTAATTTTTATGTAGTTGACTCTAATTTACAGTCAG
Source organism: Maratus speculifer (assembly GCA_964019185.1). Taxonomy (NCBI): domain Eukaryota; kingdom Metazoa; phylum Arthropoda; class Arachnida; order Araneae; family Salticidae; genus Maratus; species Maratus speculifer. The sequence continues at coordinate 112,985,450 of OZ025291.1, forward strand.
ACGTAAAAAAAAAAAAAAAAAAAATTGTAAGCAAAGAGATGGTCTATAGTCCACCAAAATGTACAATCCGTAAAATCCTCAGTCCCTAAGCGTGCAAGTTTCACAGAGTTGACTGTATGTTATTTAGAAAATTTTGGTTTTGTCATATTTGGCAGTGCACCCACAATATGTTTTGATTGGTGTAACTCTTTAAACACAAAGCTTAAAAAAACCTACCCAGATTTTTTTTGGGGTAGGTGGGTTTTTTGCAACCCTGGTACAAATTTAGTTAAACTTAAAAATGCTTATCATAACAGAAAGCATTTCAGCAATCTTTTCTGACAAACAATATTTTGTATACAGCATTGTATCTGAAATCTTTATATGTTCCCGTAAATGAATAATAAATGCAATGCACATCATATTCTATTCTACTGTAAGCATCATGTAGTAAACCTGACCAATGTATATCAATTTCACCATTTTTGAGATAGGGTAACATAATTAAACGTGAATTGATGTGAATATGATGCAAGCAATTTTTCATTATATACCATAATATAACAGAAAACTTTCGAATTTTCCTGTATACATACAGTAATTATCAAATAACAGTTACATATCTATTTTAATAAATTCATTTGCTTGTGCTTTTTACATAGCATAAATAAAAAAAGCAGTGAAATCTTTATAATTGATTTTGGTGTCTACACTAAATTAATATATTATAACAGAAATTTTGGGAGAAAAATATGAGCTGAAGTCAAAAAAATAGGTGTGATTTTTAACATGAACACTGAATGCTCATAAAAGAATTAAAAAAAAAATCTATTTTTACATACATTTATATTTATTTAAACTAGATTAGGACAGTATAAAATATCCAGGATTTTAACAAATGAGAAGATACTGCATAGATGTCAATCTCAAAATGACAAAAAATAAGAACACAATTCTTAAAATAAGAAAATAATTAAGAACACAAGTCCAAACAAACAAACAAAACAACCAAAAAAAAAAAAAAAAAAAAAAAAAAAAAAGACCAAAGTTTTAAATAGAGAAATAGAGTTAATAGATGATGCCTAACTCATCATTGTTCTCCAGGTATTAGTTGAAAAAAAAGGGACAACAGAAATAATATGTATGATGATGATGATGATGTTTGTTTCAGTAGGAAGCTGCATGGAATCCTGGATATTTAAACAATCTATTTTTATTTGGAGAGAAAAAGAGGTGGAAATCTTCATTTACTGCATTGTATGAAGAAGATCTGGTATGTAAATATCATTTACAGTTTTCTTCAATTTCAATTAGTGAATTTATTGTAAAAGCCTGACTAACACCCTGCAAGCCAGATATCAAAGTCTAAAATACACAGGGCAATATCTTCTGATGGACATGGTATGATAACAAATTTGCTGTAAGTTGCAGCTTTGTATCATTTTTGCAAATTTCTTTAAGTTTTGAAGCATGAATAAAGTCGCTAGTTCTGGATTGAAATCATTGGACGATCTTTTTTCATTTATTTGTTTAATTTTATATCATTTTTATGCAATATTTTTCTCTTTTTTTATTTTATTTTATTTTTTTTATTTTGTTAAACTTGACAGATGAATTTTGTTGTAAAACACTCTTTTTAAACTGCATTTTACAATTTTGATAAAAGTTTGTTTTTAATAATCTTTCTTATATTTTCTACACTAAATATTACTCATTGGGTACATTAAAAAAAAATAATAATAATAAATGCATGTAGCTTAAAAAAATATTTACTTATTAAAAATAATAGTTTTATAACTGCAAAATATTCTGAAATTAAATTTAATTTTTATTATCTTTTTGCCAATCTTTAAGGTCTTTTAAATAATAGATATACAGGGTGTCCGAAAAGTCTGGAAACGGTCGAATAACTCGAAAAATACATATGAGATTGAAAAACGTAAACATACGTGTTAAATATTTTTAAATAAGCTACTCAGTGATACCAAATTTGACCTTCGTAACCGACCCCCTGGGGGTCAGAGGGGGTCCAACTTTGAAATCGTAAATTATAACCCCCATTTTTTATTGCAGATTCGGATTCTACGGGCAAAAATACGTAACTTTTGCATTTGATGTTTATTTCGAATCCTTGTTTATCATGGTGTAATTGAGCATATTAAATCGATACATATTTCGGCTTTTCCAACGGGATTTTCCCTAATCGAAACTAATTGGGGAGAATTTATGACATCAAATTCCTCGTCTTTTGCAATAATAGCGTTTCCTGAAAATCACCCGTGCCGATTATTTCGGTAGTGCTACACAGTTAAAAATTTGATCCATTTGCTGCAGCGTCACTCCACAGCTTTTATAGAATATCTCTTTCATGACCAATGAGAATGTTCCATAACACAGTAAAGTACACTGTAAAAAAATTGACCGTTTTGCTGCATCGTCACTCCACCGCTTTTATAGAAAACGGTTACTTTACTGTGTTATGGAGCATTCTCATTGGTCACAAAAGAGATATTCTATAAAAGCTGTGGAGTGACGCTGCAGCAAATGGGTCAAATTTTGAACAGTGTAGCACTATTGAAATAATCGCCACGGGTAATTTTCAGGAAACGCTATTCCTACAAAAGACGAGGAATTTGACGTCAAAAATTCCGTCCAATCAGTTTCGATTAGGGAAAATCCCGTTGGAAAAGCGGGAATATGTATCGATTTAATATGCTCGATTACACCGTGATAAACGAAGATTTGAAATAAACATCAAATACAAAAGTTACGTATTTTTCTCCGCAGAATCCGAATCTCCAATAAAAAATAGGTGTTATAATTTAAGATTTCAAAGTTGGACCCCCTCTGACCCCTAGGGGGTCGGTTTCGAAGGTCAAATTTGGTATCACAGAGTAGCTTATTTAAAAATATTTAACACGTATATTTACGTTTTTCAATCTCATATGTATTTCTCGAGTTATTCGGCCGTTTCCAGACTTTTCGGACACCCTGTATATTAGCTAAAATTTTACAGGACTTCTTAAGTACTCCAAAAGAAACTTTTTAGGGAAAAATCCAAATATTTAAATATGAATTTTTTGGGATATACAATTGTGTTTTCTTGCTGACAGTATGATATTTTCATAATTTAATTATCAATCAATGGATTAATATTAGTTAAATTATGATTATGTGTAAAGAAAACAATTTAGAAATCCTGAATAGATAGTTTTAAAAATGTTTTTCTCTTTCTTGTTGTCATACCGAATTAAAAAACTGAACAATAAAATAATAATATAATAATAAACTCCATAGATTGTACTTTTTATCAGGCATAAATAAAAACAAAGAATTTTCTATAATTGCACCCCACACCAAATTTATATATTGTAGTGAAAATGTTCTAGAACAACGAAAAATTGCATGGCATTAGGCTTTTTTTTAAGATAAAAATTAAATAATTTTTTAAAAGGCAAGATTTTCAATTTTTTTTAATTACATTTATATTTATTAAACATAATTCTAACATACCTTCTGCTTTCAATTGTTTGTAAAAAAAACCAGAAATAGTCTGGGAATTTGGAAGTGTAGCTTTAGGCTTTACAATTATAGTTTTATCACCAACATCAGAGAAATTATAAATAAATGAGTTATTTGATGTGAAATACTGATCCATATCAAAGCTCCATGTATAATCAATAACTGCATCTTTCAAATAGTGATTAGGGTCGTGCAGAGAAACAACAGCAGTAAAATTTTCTCCAACAGCAATTTCTTTAACATCATCATTAAGTCTCCTCATATTACCTTGATAAATAAGAATTTCACCAATAAGAGATCCTAAAAATGAAAAGAATTTTGGATTAACAACATAATAGAAATAAAAGTAACACAAAATATGGAGAAAAAATCAGTACTATAGTAAAACTATGCTGATTCAGACACCATTAATCCGGATCTCTGGATAATCTAGATCTCCGGATCGGTTTGGTCTTTTTTTTTTTTTTTCAAGTTTGAGAAGCGATTGGCTAATTTCCATAACATTAACTTGTTTCATCATCGTATTCTAAATAACTAAAAAAAGACTTTTTCTGAAATCTTTTCGAAAGAATCAAACAAAATAAACATTTTTACTGACTGTAATTATTCAATACGTTTAAACATGAATGTGATTTTCTGCAAGTATGTTTTACTTTATTTCTTTTTTTTTTTTTTTTCTAATTTTCTGGATAATCCAGATTGGGTCTAGTCCCAATTAATCTGATTTATCGGGGTTTTACTGTACTAAGCTATTCCGTCAACCAAAAAACTATAGCCAAACTATAAGATTAAATGCCAATAATGGATGATCGTGACTGTCACATTCAATGACATTAAATATGATTCATGTGTTTAAAATGTCATTAAGTGATTTTTAATTCGACTTTTTATTTGTATTTTTATTAATATTCTACTAATTATTTGTTTTTTCATTGTTTAAAATAAAAATTATGTCAATATGTATAATTTGGCTATTAGTTTGGCGATTTGTACAATTTGGCAAATTGGTCAATGGGATAAGAGAGTAGTACCAAAAAATCTTATTGTCTTTTCAAAAAATGTGAATAATATACCGTAATTTTTGGAAGAAACACCACGACGTTTACGTGTTTTAAAATAAAATTTCAAGCGATGCAGCGTTTACGCGCATTTTTTTTTTCAAACAAGCGTGATATATTTTTTTAATTTTTCCGAAAATTAAAAAAAAAATTGGTCATAAATTTAAAATTTCAGACATAAAATGTATCGCGAATTCTGACAAATGGTCATGAAAACAAATTAATTTCGATTTCGTTAATCGTTCAAAGAAAAATCGCCAATTTTAAAATATTTTCGTTATTAATTAGCCGATTTTGTTCAAGTTTTCAGCAATTGGCAACAATAATAATTAAAATATATTAAGTTTTAAGGATATTATAGATACCCATCAAAAAGCACAATGTTTGACTTTATCATGACCTGTTTGTTTATTTAGCTGTGGCAACATCGTGAAAATCCGATAAGTGATTCATTGATAATGTTTTGCTATGCAATAAGAAACAGTAACTTGCTTTTACTGCGATCTTTCATGAAGCTAGCTATTTTTTCTGCGAATAAACTTTTTTTTTATGACCATTTGTTGATTTTCGCGATATTTTTTTACATTTCAAATTTTTGTATTAATGACTGCCTTTTTACACTTTTCGGAACAGTATACCCTCTTTAATACACATTGCTGTAAGGAAAAAAATCACCGTGTTTGCCTTGCCACACTAAGCATATTTTTAACTTTTAAACTTGTATGCGCCGCGCCGCTTATTCCCGAAAATACAGTATTTAAATAATATTATCAATTTCGAAATTTGTATTGAAATTATTATTTTCTGATTAATAATTTCATTTTTATGCATTCTTAATACAGTTTATTAATGTGTTTCTGTTTAGCACATCAATCGCGATTACCACGGAAATTTCAACTGCAGCGTTTACGACGATGCAGCGTTTATGAGCATTTTCTAATTTTTTTTGATCGATTTTAAGCGATGCGGCGTGGCGTTTCTTCCAGAATTTACAGTAGCTTTTATTTATGAAGAGTATAATTTTAATATGATATTTTCACCCTAAAAATTATAATTGTAAAAATATTCTAGCAAAAATTACTGTTTTTTTTTAATTAATATTTTTCTTTATCTTAATAAGAAAATTTTATCTGGCCGAGCAGAAAACTGCTGCAGAAAGAAAATGAAAGGACCACCTTCAGAACAAAATAGCAATTTTGAATCTGTTAATGATAAATTTGTTTTATCTAGCATTAAAGATGATGACAATATTGATTATGACCATATCACAGATGTGTTAGAAGTAAGAAATCAAGAAAGTAGATTACTTTCTTACAAGACTATCTAAAAAAGTTTTTTTTTCTCTTCCAAGCATCTGAATTTAATGTCCTTGCTAATGATAGAAATTTGAGTTTTATTTTCAATTTTTTGGAAAATAGAAGTTTTATTGGAATAAAATTAGTTACCAAAATTCAACTAAACTAGTCAACAAAATTAGTTAACAAAATTAGTTAACAAAATTAGTTAGAATAACAATAACAAAATTAGTTATTGTTATTTCACAAAATATTGTATTAGTTATTGTGCAAAATTGTTAATTAGTTACATGTCTTCACCTTAATTATATAATATGTCCCAAGTCCCAAGGTACAGCATAGTATTTTCAAACTGCTTGAATATTTAAAAATATATTATAGAGAAATATGTTGGTGTATTGAAATGCTGCCTTTAAATTGGATTATTATCTTTGAAGTAAAAAATTAAAATGTGAAAACTGTCCCACGGTACAACACTCTCCCCTATACATATAATTCAAGGCTGTCCAACCTTTCAGTAACCAGGGACGCATCTGGGCTCTTAGCACTTAATGAAGGGCACCATTATTTACATGACTGAAAACAGGTGGCAATATTATCGCATAGTATTTGTATACATGCATGTCTTAACCACTTAACTGCCGAAGCTTTAAAAAAAGAATCAACATTTTTGCTAAAAGAAATTTGCCACCACAAATTTTGGAAAATAATCTTCCCTTTATTTAATGCTCAAAGTTTCTTTTTAACTCAAACTTAACTTTTAGCAAAATTTTTAACTAAAAAAAGTTGCTGTTCGACATTTAATTTCAGAAATATACATTTATTTGAGCGAGACGTATATATACGCCCGGGGCAGTTAAGGGGTTAATATAATGCAAATGAATTGTACAGTAGAAAATAAAAGATCCCTACAGTTTTGGAGTTACCCGTATTAAATTTCAAATTATAAATTTTTTTTATGTGAAATCTATATCAAAATAACAATCTATAATAACAATTATAAATAAATATGAAAATCAGATATATTGCTAAATTTCTTTTAGGATGCGGAAACACACTGGAATTGTTTTGTTTTGAAAGCGTGGATTAGTTTATGAAAAGTAGAAAAACGGAAAAGTGTGATAGTGACCAAATCACGTGGGTGGTTTCAGAGGGATAATCTGGGAATGCTGTCATAGATGGTAATCATTCTGCATTGTTTATAATTTTTTCTAAACAAAATTGTAGAAAAAAAATAAAGAAAAAAAAATCTAAAATTTCAAAAGTCACGAAGGAAAAATTAAGCCCTTTAATCTTTCATATAAAACAGCCAATGGGTCAGAGTAAACAACAACAGTAAAAAGAAAGAAAAAAAAAAAAAAACTGAGCTTTCATGCACATGTATCTTCAAAGGGGAAGGAGGCAGGTGAAAACATTCATATTCCTCTTACTTCTTAAGTATAAAAAAGAGCTATTACCAATTATTAAAAATTTTAACTATCATATTTACACTATTTAAGCAATACTAAAAATTGCAAAAATATGCATAATTAAATTTTCAGAGTGTGTTTCTGGTTTCTAATGTACAATGACAAGTCAACAGCATTCCAAATACAGGTTTTAAAAATATCTCTGATAAAATATCAATAATTTTAAAGAAAGCATTTTTTATAATGGAATTTTACTTCTAAAATGTTTAATAACAGGAAATCTTCAAAAGGGCGACAAGAAAACCTTCAAAGGCCGTCATGGCACCCGGGGGTTCCGCGTTGGACAGTCCTGATATAATTCAATATACCAATACCAATTTGAAGCTATTTATCAAGTGCCCAGAATTAGAGATGCACTGAATATTGATTTTGATTGAATATTGAATATTTGGTCCATATAAATGAACTGAATACGAATATTTGGCTAGCCAAATATTTTTATATTTCAAAGTTCATAGGTAGTAAAATATTATCTTTTAAAACAATTTTATATCCAGTAGCAGAAAGTTATGGTAGTGTCTGCGACAGCAATGCAGCAGGATGAAAATTGTCTGTAGGAATAGCATGTTACAATTTTCTTATATATTATAAATATGATCCTTATTGATTAATATTATAAAAATACAATTATATTCCAATTATAATATAATCTAAATAAGTAAATAGCAAAATTATATTTTTTGAAGAATTAGATAATAATGAATATGTAAAGTGGTTCTTTAAATTTGAAGCTAAGGCTGAATATATTTAAATTAAATTGAAATGTAGTGTATGTCTATTGAAAGCAATGTATAGTTTCTTACCTTGCCTAAGTATTCAAATCTACAGAAAAAAAAAAAAAAAAAAAAAAAAGATATTAAGAAAGAAATGATGAAATGAAGAGAACAATTCTAATTCCATTGATCAGTATATGCTATATTGCATCCTTAAATTCTTAAAACAACTCTTTACTTGTTAAATCAGCAATACAATAATAAAATGTTAAAATGTGCTCTGAAAATTTAAAGTCACTATTTCTTTATCATAAAGTATATATGTTATAGTTTTGTAGCAGTGACACTGTGAAATATCAAGTAAACACTATGAAAAAGAAATAGAAATTTCTGAATGATAATTTTTTAGATAAACTGAATGTGTATCTAAAATTTTGTTGAAATTTGAAACACTAATTTATGGTATTAAATGAAAAAAAAAAAAAAAAAAAAAAATCTGTATAAATAGTAAAACACAGTATAAATAGTATTAACTGGATTTTGAATAAAGGAACATCTAGCTCGTAGTTCATTAATTATGAATGAGACATTTCCCAACGCATCATATTTCACAAAAAATGAACAAGTCAATTGAAAATATAATTATATCTTCACTATTGTTGTAAGTAACAAACAAAAATTCTCATTTGACCTCAAGTGAAATAAGATATAATGTATTTATGACTCAATAAATTGATTAAATTATGATTTCCTGAACAAAAATTGTCTGGCTTGATACCTATTATCAACACCAAAAGTTTTTCTATTTTGATTAGAAACTATTACATGTGATAAAGCAAGAAATAGATTATTTATTAAATAAAATTTAGGAACTTGCATTTGCACATTATTAATTCCTATATAAATCAAAATTAATCATGAAACAGCAAATAAATAATCTAAAAACATTCTATTTTATTTAAACACAATTTTGTTTCTAATTATTTTAAATATATTTATAAATGGACAATTGAAAATAGAAATTGTGAAAAGTTTTTACAAACATATTTTAAAAAGTCTTTTTAAGTATTCGGTTTGCTTAAATAACTTTGATGTTCGACCAAACCGAATATTCAGTCGAACCAAATATTCTGTAACATGGCTGAATACCAAACAGATATTAAATATTCAGTGCATTCTTACTCACTTTTGATCAGATGTTAAGCAAAACCACATTCAAAGAATCCAAGGCAGGTTGCAAATTATTAATGCAATCTAAATGCTAATTTTGTTGAAGTTATCTGAAGCCAAGTAGAGAGTCCAAAGCATTGATCACAGAGATAATGTCTTTGTGGATTATTGATTTTATTGTACAATTAGGGCATTGTCGTTAATTTATTAATCACCTCTGAATTTAAATATTGAGCTATTGACCTGTTTATTGATATATAATTATTTGTAAGTATCTTCATAGTAACATACTAAATCAAAAAGTTACTTTAAATATTTAAAAGTAAAATTAAACATTTTATTTCTCCTTCGTCACCTGCAAATCCTATATTTATATTAAAAATTCATATATAGTACAAAGTCTCAAATCCAGACATCCAAAATTCAGAATTCTCCAAAATCCAGACGTTTTGCTAACTGTTTTTTTTTTTTTTTTTTTTTTTAATATATGTATTTTTTAAAAATATATATAAATTTGGAATTCTTAAAAGCAGTTCAAAAACCTCTGCACTCTTCTAAAATAAAAAGAAAAAAAAGAAAAAAAAAGATATTTATATTCTTTTTATTTCATAAGTCAACGACAAAATGATCATATGATCTGCTCTTGTGGCTTGCCTTAATGATTCTAGACTAAAGATGAAAATAAGGAATTTTGCTTAGTGGCCACATGCCGGTACATTGTCTTTTTTTAGTAGCCAGTTATTGGCTAGTGAGAATAATTTCTTTAGTAGCCAGTAAGTACATTTATGCTACTGAATATTTAATTACAAGATATATACAAACTTAGACTAAATAAGTAATACATGAACTAGTTAAAAATATTTTAATTTATATTGTTTGGAATAAACTTGATATACCAATTTCAAATCTATTTTAAATTAACAGCAAAGTTATATGTAACATGCTTATGTAGTTAGCTACACAAGTCCAATTATGTTTAGGTACTTTCGTAGCTAACGACATAAATAAACCCCAACGCTCTTTTTTGTAATTATTTGTCTGGAATTAAGCTGTAACCCCCCAAAAAATGTTTATCCACCAACTAGCAGGTTTAATTTAAAAAAAAACTGAAATTCACAACAAATTTTCTAAAATATAAAATGGGGGGGGGGGGGTGCTCTTATGAAACTAATATTATATGTTTTTTCCACAATCCTTTGAAATGTGTGTTTTTTTCTTTTTTTTTTTTTCGATCTTTTGATAAAATTTGCGTTTGTTTTCGTGAATTTTTATCGAAAATCGCTTTCATTTTCGAAACTTTTTACGAACTCGAGTTTTTTATCGCGACTTTTTGACGGTATTAGCGATCATTATAGCGATTGTTTGCATGGTATTTGCGTTTGTTATCACGATTTTTTGATGGTATTCGCATTCGTTATCGTGATTTTTGACGGTAATTCGTGTTCGTTATTGCGATTTTTTGACGGTATTCACTTATTTCATGTTTTTTTTAAAAATAAAATCCATGTTTTTTTGACAAAAATCATGTTCATTATCGTGATTCTTTGACGGTATTCGCATTTGTTAATGCAATCTTTTGACAGTATTCTCATTTGTTACTGTGATTTTTCGAAGGTATTCACATTTTTTGTGTGTTTCTTTGATAAAATATGCATTTTTTCCGATTGCTTTTACATTTTTTGACAAAAAACGTGTTTGTTTTCGTTGACTTTTTGACAAAATACGCAGGGTTTTTTTTTTACGATAATTGCTTTTTTTTTTCTTTTGCAATCCTCTAATGATATTTACGGTTCTTTCGCGATTCTTCGTCGATATTAACGATTCTTTGATGATATTTCCGATCCTTAGACGATGTCAATTCACGATACTTACACAAAATTCATGTTTTTCTGCAATCTTTTTTCAAAATTTGGGGTTTTTTTTAAAATTTTTTTTGTCAAAATTCGCAGGATTTTTTTCCCGCGATTCTTTTCACAAAACACCTTTTGAAGAATCTTGCATTTGGCCAGTACTTTCCACATTTTTAGTCATCAGTTTTTCACATTTAGTCGCTGAGTGGTGACTGGCGAGTGCTTATTTTCATCTTTATTCTAGACTATGTTTTTTTTCTCTTTTTTTTGGATGGGGGGGGGGGGAAGGGAGAAAGAGAATTAACTATTTGAAGTCTCTTATTTTACTTATAAAAATGAACCTATGAATGTATCAACCAATTTGCGTTGCTTAAGTGCAGAAAAAAAAATTATTGAGCTAAAATGCTATTAAAATAAAACCCAATACAGAAATTCCACCTAAGAAAGAAATTACCATTTAAAAGACCACTTTTAAGTTATTGATATCAATTTTTAACAGTTGTAGATAGTTGAAACCAATTTGAATCCTTAAAATTAATTTTGACCAGTCAAAATTACAAACATGTGCAGTATACTTGTAAACCAGAATAGCAGTTTTTTTTTTTTTTTTTTTTTTTTTTGATAGAATACTTCAAACGACATCAAACAAAAATTGTTATTCATTTAATAAAAAAAGCAAAGATAAACTCTATAAGAGAAAATATGCAGAAAAATAGAATTACATACTTTTTAAATCAAAATATGTGTAATTAGCCGCTATTTCTTTTTCTAATATCACAAGTTCAGGAGCTTTAACAGTCACATTCATTCGGTAATGTCCTTCTGCATACAATTCTGATGGAAATGCCAGGCTTATAGATACATTCGAGCTTTTAGAATCATATGATACACTCTTCACGCCAATACCATCATTAAAAATGTAGGTCAAAGAAGATCTTGGTGAATACCCAGATAGCAATGCATAAAAGGTTATATTTGCTCCAGTTATTGCAGGACTATCATTTGAAAGGCTGAGATATGGTTCACACAAAGCTACATTACAGAGAAAAATAACATTTACTTATGAAAATAATAAAAATAAAATAAAAAGTATATATAAAAACAATTTTGTATATGCAGCCATCTAGAACGAAAATCTATCTCATTGAGTAAAATTGAAAAAGTATTCCAAATACCGTCTATACTCGCATATAAGTCAAGAAATTTTAGGCAAAAAAAAGAACTTTAAAGTAAGGGGATTGACTTGTACGTGAGGCCTAAAATAAATAAATAAATGTATATATATATATATATATATATAAAATATTGGAAAATAGTTTGCTAGCAAATCGGTGAAGCAGCACTCCATTGCATGTGTACAGTACATAGTGTTCACTCTAGAAATAAAAAGGGCATGGTGCTATTCGCTGAAAAAAGCACACTATGGCAGCAGAAAAGGGCACTTTTGCAAGAAAAAATTTATTGCCTTTAGAAGGGAAAAAAAAAGAAAAGAAAGAAAGCTTGAAAATACATAATTTTAAAGTAAGATAAGTCAAGTAATATTAATTTTGAATGATTTTATGATATAAAAATTAAAATACAATTAAATTAAACCATAATTGTATAGTTAGATGTTTTTTTTCCTAAAGAAATGAAAAAATTTTATCATTTCTGGACACACAAATTTGGAATAAAATAAATATTTATTAGAAAATCTCTGGGCAAAACCAGCGGTGCATTTTGCTACTTTTAAAAAGGGCAGGGTGCATTTTGCAAATTTGAAAAAGGACAGGGTGCTGCACCCTTCAAAAATAGCCTAGAATGAACACTACAGTACAAAATGCAAAATCTGGAGCCCTCTAAACCTCAACAATTCCGAATTTCGGATTATTTTTAGCTTATTTGTCAAAAAAATAATCTAACCTACCCGACTGCAGAAAACAATTCTTTAAAAAAAGTATGTGATTTATGTCAAAAATGCATTTCCAATACTAAAGAACCGTTGTCATATTGATTTAAAATACTGATTAAAGTTAATGTTTAAGTAAGTTTAAAATAGGTAACATGCATACTGTAGCGTTTACTTCCTCCAAATCAACAGCAAACTACGTTGGAGTGCCATTACTTCTCGCTGCCAGCATGAAGATACTTCAAAATACGCAACTTCGTAGTGTTCTTGAGCTCTCTCTCTCTCTCTGTGTGTGTGTGTGATCGCTAGATCACTGGTTATTTCGCTATTCAGGGCAGTTGATCGCACGTTTGACGTCATGGCATTCAACATGCATTCGGTACTTTTCAGCCAACTGCGTTTTACATAAATTTTTCTTTTTCATTGGCAGCGCTTATTATGCAGAAAATCTGTTTCTTGTTTGTATGTATAAATTATTTTTCGCACACAAAAAAATGAGAAAAAAATAATAGACTTTTTTTTCTTTCTTTGGAGGGGGTCGATTTATACGTGAGTATAAATGGTACAGTAGGGTCACCCAGGGTAAAATGGGTATATTTAATTTATTTATTTTTTTATTTTACCAGACAAATTAAAAAAAAAAAAAAATAAATAAAGTTATGAACAAAGTGCTTACATATCTGGCAATACTTAAACCTTATAAAAACAAACTGGCAACACATATAATGGGCTTGGCAACTATTTTGTTTTTCAGAAGACAGAACAAAGTGTTTTTAGTGGTTGAAAAACTTCTTTCCAGAAAAAAATACAGGAAGAATTTTAGGGATAAACTGTTTGATATTTACAGAAGAAGGATTCTTCTAACTGAAAACTGTGAAATGAAGTAAATTTATTTACTCACAAAAATTTTATAGCATTTTTTGTCATATGGGGTAAAATGGGTATAGGTCAAGACATGAATGTATGAAGATTGATCAAAGTTGAAAGATCTTTGAGGGCAAATTGTTATTGATCCTATGTTTTAAACTGAAATTATGCTTTGTTATATGAAATTAGGCTATTATTTATATCATCAATTTATCATTTATATTATAAATTAGGCTATTTAGGGTGAAATTAAAATACATGCAAATTGATTAAATGTACAGGAACACAAAGTAAGAAAAATATCGCAAAATTAAATTAAAACTTATTTTCTAGTACTGGCGAGGCTATAAAAAACTCACAGAAAATGCAAGAGAGTACAAGCAAAGGTAGAAGTTTTAACTACAGAGCAGGTAGCTGCAAGTCTTTGCACTAGGAACACAAAAAAGTACAAACAGTTAAAAGAATCAAAGCAACCCATAAAATAGAAGTTAAACCAAAGGTTTTCACTGCAATGAATCCAGTGATTGGCGATTGAGACCCTGTAAAATTTAATGCAAAGAAGTCTGTTCAAGAATTCACAGGTCTTATTATTGATATCCCTGATGAAGGTGAAAATACTGTGAAGTTTGCAACAAAGTCATCTGCTGGATTATTTTATGTCTTTCCCGAGAAAGACTATGTTGCTGATGTGAATGCATCCAAATTGTCAAAAAGCTATCTCAACCAAGCTGCAACAGTCCTTGCCAGTATACATTTTGCATGTTAATTTTTCTTATGTTATACCTATCTGCATAAATTGCTTTTGATTAAACATTGATTTTCCAGTGTAATTTAATTTCTCATTTTTTCCCTACAGATATTCATGCAGATATCTATCTGCTTTTGAATTGCATTAAATTAAAAAAAAAATACTTTTAAAGAGAAACACGATTCACAGAATGTGCGTGTAAACTGATGTGGTGGAGGATAGGATTTGTCAGTACTCTCATCTTATTTACACTACTTTCATAGCAGTGTTTTTATATGTCAAGAAAAAAATGTAAGCAAATTGAAGTGGGGAGTTTTTGAAGCCCCCCCCCCCCTCACCTTCCAAGTTTACACATGATTCAGAGGATGAAAGTACAAAACTTTTAAATGATTTACACATTAATATAGTGTATTTAAGTATATTTAATTTATTATTCAACTTTAACCAGCATATACCCATTTTACCCCGAACCACGGGGTAAAATGGTACACACCGGGGTAAAATAGGTATAGTGTTTTACACAAAAAATTTTTAAAAAAGGAAACACAAATTATGTTTAATTTAGAGCTAAGATACACAATGTCAAAAATTTTGAACAAAAACATGAATTTATTTCATAATATTTCTGCCATGAAACATTAAAATTAAAAAAGCTGATTTTTATACCCATTTTACCCCGGGTGACCCTAATCTCCTTAAAGGAACTAGATACCCTTTGAACTTTTTTTTTTTGGTTGTTGTTTAAGCATTTTAGTTTAATGTACATTTTAAGCATACTAAATTAGAAATAACAGTGGACTGTATTAATTAAAAAGTTAAACAATAGCAAGATTTGCAGATTGTTGCTGCCTTAGAGATCGTTTCTCTAATAATTGCATCACAGAATCCATGAGCAGGGTTACACACAAGATTGCTATGATGGTAATTTCGTCAGCATCAGTGATTTTTTTTTTTTTTTTTTTTTTTTTTTTTTACGGTTTAAGAAATGTGAAGGGGAAAAGAACTCAAAGATGACAAAGTTAATCCTTCAATGTACTGCATTTTATTTAAGTTCACCAAGTCCAGTAAACAAGTGCACTGGCCGGCAGGAGAGTAGCAAAATCCTATTACATTTCACTTCCAAGGATAAGAGCCGAATGAAAACAAATACATTTTTTTTGCAGGCTCAGGTTTTGGCGAATCACATTGGTATTATCACCAATAGCGAACTGTGGATGAATTATTTCGATGATAGAAGGCATGCATATGATTTCCGTCACATAGACTTACAATGTCAGTGGTCAAAGTCTAGAATTTGAAATAATTAACACCAAATGATAAAAGAACGTGTATGGCAATTCAAAACCACAAAGAATGTATTCTTTACAGGAGGTTGCCAAAAGTCCCACATGATGAAAAGAGAAAAACAAATTGTGAAAAATAAAGTAAAAAAATTAATAGGATATGACATCTGGTTTTTAAGCAAGTAGTTGTGTAAAGATGAATCAATTCTGCATAAATACAATCATTAATCAAAGGTTGTTGCTAGGGGGTAAAATACATACAGTTACAGGAAAGTATCAATGCCAATTTGTGGTTTTGAAGAATTATATTTAGAGAGAAACTGAAATCATACTTTAAAAGAAAATGCCCATTACCAAATGAATATAATTAATGGGATTAAAAATTTACCTTATTAAATAAAGTTAAGAATTTAGAGATTTTTATAATTAAAAAAAAAAGGAGGGGGAAGAATACAATCATTAACTAATATGTAAAGGCAAACACCTTAACATACATCAGTTTAAAAAAAAAAGAACGGGTTCGAGAAACGTGAAGGGAAAAAAACTCCAAGACGACAAAGTTCACCTTTCAAAATACTGCATTTTATTTAAGTTTACCAAGTCCCGGAAACAAATGTGCTGGCCGGCAGGAGAGATTCTGCCAAACACAGGAGAGTAGCAAAATCCTTTTACATTTCACTTCCAAAAATAAGAGCCAAATGAAAACAAATAAATTTTTTTGCAGGCTCAGGTTTTGGCGAATCGCATTGGTATTATTGCCAATAATGAACTCTGGATGAACAATTTTGATGACAGAAGACATGCATTTGATTTCCATTACATAGACTTACAAGGACAGTGGTCAAAGTGTAGAATTTGAAATAATTAACGTCAAATGATAAAAGAATGCGTATGGCCAGGGATGCCGCTGGACTTGAAAAATCCTGGATCCCTGGGACCCATTCACTTCTAAAATTCTGGGTTCCCTTTTACCAAAAGCGGGTCCCCACTAATAAGTCATATTTTTAGATGCAAAAATTTAACTTGTTCATTTGCAAAAGAAGAATGAAATGCAATAATTATTGTTTTAATAATAAATAAATAAAACTAATATAAATTTTTTTTTAACTATTAAGAAAAATTTTCTTTACTTGTTTAAATGTGCAAGATACAAATTTAACTATAAAATATTGAACATTTGAATGTAGAAGATAACAAATATCACTATTGTTCGCACTTCTTTTTTTGAAAAAGAGGCATGACTGATTTATTGAAAAAGACATTTCTGCTGATAAAAGAATACTTTTGTTGAGTAAAGTGATGAGACTTTTTGTTTAATGAATGGATAATTCCTGAGTCGCATTTTCTCAGAAAGACTTGGAGCAGTTAAAAACAGATTGTGAAGCAGGAAAATCTGCTTTTGGACCAGAAAATAATAATAATAATAATAATTTTGAAGCAAGAATTTTGTTTTTGGAATAGGAAAATTCCCTTCCAGCATGTAACTTTTTTCTTTCTGTGCCCATCTGACAAAATTTGAGTTTTTTTACGATCTTTTGACAAAATCTGCCGTTTTTTGTGATTTTTCGACGAATTTTGTCATTTTTTCATGATATTTTGAGGAAATCTGCCATTTTTTCGAGATTTTGTGACGAAATTAGTCATTTTTTTGTGAATTTTTTGAATAAATCTGTCGTTTTTTCACGATTTTTTGACAAAATTTATCGCTTTTTTGCAATTTTTTGAGGAAAAGTTGAAAATAGTTATGACAAAATCGTACGCGATAACAGAGAAAATTCCCATTATTACAATGCATTTTCATAATTCTTTTTTCTATAATATTAAGAAATATATGTAACAGAGATAAGATTAATATTAGATAGAACTTAGTTAGTATCACATTTACACTAATAATTTGGAAAGCTAAAATATTTAGATTAAAAAAGTGTTTCTGATAATGTGCCTATTGCCTTACAGTTTTTCCAAAACTAAAAATGCACTAGCCTTGTGAGAAAATCCACTCGCCACTGGCGAGTAAAATGATGTATTTCCCCACCCCTGTAAATAATTATTGATATAGTTTACAATAAAAAATATTTTTAAGAATTAAAATAAAAAATGACGGTAAATAAACATGAATTTAACAAAAAAGGAAATAATAAATAAACAGGTATAAATAATAAACTTAAAAAATAACAAAACAATAAATATAATTTTCACAATAAATCGTAAATACTTATAGCCATATTGAATGCATGCAGTTGTATCATTTAATCAGCACATTTCATTGATATTTTTAATTTTTCCAATTTTATTTCCCTAACAATTGTTATAAGCTTATCAAGCGATCTCCTCCTTGGCACAGATGTGTAATGCCGATTTGGCGCAGGAAAAAAAGCACATGCAAATGTGGTGCGTATATGACATTTGTGCCGAACCATAATATCACACATTGAAAACTGAGTTTATCCCTACTTTAACAGATTGTTAATTTCTTTCTTTCTTTTCTTTTCTTTTCTTTTTTTTTTTTTTTTTTTTTTTTTTTTTTACTGACGTTTTACAATTATTACATATAAATTACAAATTTGTGTTTTCGAAAAAAAATCGCCAAACTGGCGTTAATTAAAAATCGACTATATCTCGAAGTTTAAATCTAAAATCAAGTAAAAGAGAGAAAATATTCATATCTACCTATAGAAATGTAGGTTAAAAGCATAAAAGTAATTAAGACACCTTGTAAGTAAAATGTTGATGTCATGTTTGAAATGTATTAATAAAACTTCCGTAAAACAAGAACAGTCAATATACATTTAATAAAATCTTTTCATAATCCAAACTTTTTATTATCAAACACTTAAACTGCATTTTGAATATCAAAACTAAATTCATAAAAGGAACGGCACAGTGTGTCACATGCCGTAAGTCAAAAGTAAACAAATAAATCCTGAGTTTATCTCTGTAAACTGCGGCGAAATCGAAACGAAAATAGAAAATCAATGTTACTGTCTCAAATTATGCAATTACTTTTAAGTACAACTTAATCAAACAAATATATAAACAAAAGTTACGATGTTTTATTTACGTTTTATAAAATCATTAATAATCATTGCCAAAAGATAGGGAGAAAATAAGGAAAATGGGCATTTGGCAAACATTTAAATCCAAACAAATTATTTTTAATATTATTTTCTTGTTTATAGTTTTGTTTAACGATATTTAAAAAAAATCAAATCTATTTAGATGAATATTTCAATTTTTTTCGGAAATCGTAATAAAATTTTGAGGCCTTGATTTTGACCGATTTTGACGCATGCGTCGGGCTTTCATCAGGGCTTTTTTTTAAAGCGACCGCGAGTTTTCAAATGAGGACTTTTAAATGGAAAGGAGTTTTACATGTAGCGTAGTCGGACTTATAAATGCTAAATGCATATGGAAAAAAGATGGATACCGAAGATAAAGATGCAGTACGTTTTAAATCATCACGGCGTAATTTAAAAAAAAGATCCGAAAATAGCGAACACCAACAAATTAATTATATTGAGTTTCCTGGATCTTTGAAAGTCAGCAATTTTGATCAAGTCAGGCTTGAAAATGCAGTTTATGAATATTTGTGTCGTTTAGAAGAGGCTAGACTTTGGATACAAGAATGCATTCAAGAAAAGCTTCCCCAATCTACTGCATTGGAATCAAGATTGAGAAATGGTGTATATCTGGCCAAGTTGGGAAATTTCATTGCTCCCCATGTTGTACCAGTCAAAAAGATTTTTGATCAGGATCAAACTCTGTATAATGTATCTGGATTACATTACCGACATACTGATAACATAAATTATTGGATTTTGGCTATGAAGGCAGTAGGTTTACCTTCTTATTTTTATCCAAATTCCTTTGATGTTTATGGTAAGAAAAACATGCCTAAAGCAATATACTGTCTGCATGCTCTAAATTTATATCTGTACAGATGTGGAAAAGGCATAAAAATTATTGATTTAATTGGAAAACTTAAATTTAGTCCTGAAGAAATAATTTCTGTCTCTATGGAATTTCAAAAGTACGGAATTCAATTACCTGCATTTAGTAAAATTGGTGGAATATTGTCACATGAAATAGCACCAAATGATGCTCCCTTGCATGCTGCTATTATAGCAATAAATATTGCAATTTGTCAGCAAAATCATCAACATTTGTTGGCTGCTCTGAGGAACCCGAATGCTCAGCTTCAAAATGTTTTCAAACAAAATGCAAAAGCCTACCAAAAATCTTTATTAGAATTAAAATCTCAAAGAATATCAGATCCTGAAAATAAATTTAAGAAAAATGAGCTTTGCTGGGATTTTTTAACTCATGAAATCATCCAAGAGGAAATAGATTCTGTTAATATAAGGACAGCTTTAACTGATTTAAAAAATGTTGCATTGTCCAGTGAGGTAAAAGATTTTATCACTATTTTACAAAATCCGGCTTTAAATATCTCTGACATTGTCGAAGAAAATGTTAATGCATATGTAACTATGTTTGAAGAAGTCATAAACGACAATGGTGATGAATTTCTTAATGTTACACAAATACAATCTATTATCTCTACAGTCAATTACAATGTCTTTAAATGCCATGAAATAAATTCTGCATTAACAAATTTCAATAACATTCTGGCAAGTGATGATTATTGTGCTAGTTATAATATATTGAAATTCTTGGTTAGCGAAACTCATTTGCATGATTTGGGAAGACAGTTTTATCATCTACAACTAAAGAAACTAAAAGATCTTAAAAGTAACTCTTTGAATTTGCAAGATATTCAAGAATATTTACCCAAATTGACTGCTCTTTTAGATGTAAGTATTGCAGTAATTCAAAGTGATATAGAGGAAACTTACAAAGCTTTGTCAAATTCTGTTATAAAGTGTTGGGAGTTAAATGAGAATTTAAAAAATGAATACTTTAATGCTCTTAAAGCATTAAAAAATTCAGAGAAAGATTCAGATTTTATATCGATAGAACAAATTAAAGATTGTATAGCAGATGTACATAATGCATTTAAACTTAAAGAATGTTCAGCAGTTTGTATAAAAAGTATAAGCTATGCTATAACTCAAAATAATGAAAATTTATTAATAAATTCTTTATTAGAACATCCGTGTATATTATGTGTAGATCCTAAACATAAAAATCTCTATTTAGATTTGTTTCAAGATTACAAACATAAACATCCTGAACATGGTGTGCTATCCCATGATGAAATTCAAAGTCAAATTAACATTGCTAATAAACTAGCTTCAGAGGCAAAATATTATTGTGCTTGCTTAACCAGCATTAATATGGCTATTGATAAAAAAGACAGTGAAATTTTATTTAATTCATTAAAAATTCTTTCTAAAAATGAAAATTTATGCTTTGGTTGCAAAGGTAAGTATTTATCTAAATTAACAGAAATAAAGACTAAAATAAATGAAATGTGTACATCGGATAAAGATTCTAGTTGTTCTTCTTGGTTAAAATGGGATGTAACTCCTCAGTCAGTGTTTTGCTTAAATTTAAAAACTTTAGAAACAGCATGGAACCAAGACTGCTCTACCTCTTTATATCTATGTAAAGAACATATTGTTGAAGCACTTAAAGAAGTACAAAAAGAATGTCAATGTTTAAAATCTGAGACTTTAGAAAATTTTATAATACTTTTACAAGCACACATTCGAGGCTTTTTAGTTCGTAAAAATTTTTCTTATAAGAAACTGTATTCAGGAAAATACACAAAAAATCACATACTAGCAGCTGTGAAATTACAATCCTTTGTACGAATGTCTTTTGTTAGAAAAAAATATCTTCAGCAAAAGGCTGAAAAACTCAGACGGAACAATGCAGCAAAAAGAATCCAAAGATACTGGCGTGCTTTCAAAATAAATCAAAACTTAAATATACTTGCACATTCTTCAAACCCACCTTTATTGCTGATGCAAAAAATAATATATATGTTAGAAATAAGTAATGATGATTATTCAGAAGAATTTCAATTGCATACACTGAAAGGAAAAGCTGTTCAAAGTATTCGTTATAATCAATCTTTACTCAGAGAAATAGATGAACTGGATATTAAAATTGGTCTCTTAATAAGAAATCGAATAACTTTAGAAGAATTATTGAAACAGAAGAAAAAAGCAAAGAAAATTGATATTTCAGAGAGAGTGGGAAGTAATAACAGCTTCATATTTAGTAAAAAATATAACAGCCTCATTGAATCTTTCGAAAATTTACTTTATTTGTTACAGACAAAACCAATCTATTTTGCCCGTCTTATTATTTTATTACCATCTAATCAGGCAACAACTCTGATTGAATCTGTAATATTTTCTTTATATAATTTTGGTTCTACTCCACGAGAAGAATATTTACTACTAAAAATGTTGAGTTTAACCTTAGAAGAAGATATTAAGCAGAAAGGAGATAATCTCAGTGATATAATCAAAGGTGAGAATATAATTATGAAAATAATTATATCGTTCTATCGAAAAAACTACTGGAGAGATTGTTTGAAAGCATTGTTTCAGCCATTAGTATTAGAGGTTTTAAATGATAAGACTAACTTATACAACTTGGACCCAGTAGAAATTTATAAAGTATGGCAAAATGAACTAGAAACAGAAACTGGAAAAAAGTCATCAATGCCCTATGAGATAACTGCTGAAGATGCACTTTGTCATACAGAAGTAAATAATCGCTTTAATCAGTACATGGATAATTTATTGAAATTTTCTCTTAGATTTTGCGAAGTTATTCTAAACAATCAATCATTAATACCATATGGTATGATGTATATATCAAAGATTTTAAAACTCTCATTAAAAAAAAAATTCCCCACGTCTTCTAATGAAGAATTGCTGAAAATTGTTGGAAATTTCTTATATTATCGTTACATTAATCCAGCCATAATTGCTCCTGAGGTATTTGATATTATTACTACTCAATATAATGAACAACTAGCTGATTATGAGAGATTAAAATTATCTGCAATAGCAAAATTTTTACATTTTTCTGTTACTGGTAAAAAATACACTGAAGAAACTGACTATCTTATGTGTTTAAATCCTTACATCAGTGACTGTCATGAAAAATTAATGTCTTTTTTTGAAGATGTATGTGAAGTTCCATCATTAGAAGAACATTTTAATATTGACATTTTCTCTGAAGCCATTGTTAACATTCCTGAAGTCTATCTGAGCTTAAATGAACTACAGACCTTATATAAACTTATAAAGGAACGGGAATATGATTTGGCTCCCGATTCTAATGATGTGCTACATGAGATAATTGAAGACTTTGATAATTCGTTTGAGGAAATATGTGGTATTTCAAATGATTTTCTTAATACAGAAATATGTTTATATTTAAAAAATAAACATGAATTAGAAGTTGAGGATGAAACTGAAGAAGAAAAAATATATGTGGAAACTAAATTTATGATAATCACACTTCTTCAGGTTTTTTTAAATGTAGATAGTATAACTGACCTTTATAAGAAAGAGCCAACACTTGAAGAAGAAATGCAGTTTGAAAAAATGTGTTTCACAAAACGAGGAGAAGCTGATTTCACTCTTAATTGGATTAAAATGTCACACAACTGGAAGACATTAACTATTCTTCAGTCGGCCTTAGAAAACAATTTGAACTCCTTAGAATTAGCAAGCTATGTTACTAGTTCAAACAATTACCAAGAAATATTAAACGATATTGCAAAAGATATTGTTAATAGGTGGCGGTATAGAACTAACCGTAAGAAAGATATTCAGAAATTAAGAGAGATTCAGAAACAGCTTGATAGTAAAACAGTATATTACTTAGAAAAACTTGATTATTACTACAAATATATTGCTGTATGTTTAGAAAATATGAAAATTGGTAAACAGAATTCAAAGTTTTTTTCGTTTAGACATTCCACTTCAAACGAATTGAAATATAAAAAAACAATTAAATGTTCAGGTAGTAAGCTTCATGAAAAGGGAATATTGCTTGAAATTAAAGATCTTGATGTGTGTCAATTTAAAAATATAATGTTTGAGATTAGTCCAACAGAAGATTTAGGTATATTCACAGTAAATGCAAAATTTATGGATATTCCTTTAGAAACTGTCAATATAGATATACAAGAATTATTAAACAAGCAGTATCGAGGTATTGCTGAAATGAATATGTTTGAACATGTTAAAATCAACAATAATTTACTTCTCCACTTCTTAAATGGCAAATTTTATGGAAAATATACAACATAGTTTTAGCAAATGTCAAAGTTATTAATGTTAGTTGACAAGGTTACTATGAAATTCTATCACTGTTACATAAAGTTTCTGAAAAATTGTTAGTCTTTATGTAAATTTTAATAAATTTTATGTATTGTTTGTGTTTAGGGTTAAAATAGCTTTCATTGACATTTTTACTTTCAATTAAAAATAAAAAAAAATTGTGTCATTTATTTATAACTGAAATAAAAGTTTATTTTAACATTGAAATTCCTTTTTAAGTTATTAGAAGATGGGTTATTAGCAGATGGCATAATTTATGAAATGAGCCTAAGCTTCTGCTGCACATTAAACCAAATTTTTCTCATTTTAAAGGAAAATAAATAAAAGCTTCAAGTTATTTTTCAGGATTAATAATTTTTCATATCAATAATCATTGACAAATCATGTCTTAAATAACAATGATTGATGACTGACTAACATAAAATTTAACAATAGTCTGATTTCCCACACTCTCCAAAGTAATAGAATGTGGGTTTTTTTTTTCTGATTTTAAAAGAAATTATAGATTTTTATTTTAAGATGAAAGCATTTTTTTTCAGGTGTATATATTTTTGTATACAAGTCCACTACTTCTAATCTACGGGTTTTAGTAGTAGAATATGTAAAACCAGGGTTGGCACGGTTTAAACCAAATGGTTTTTTTTCTCAAAAAAACCAATTGGTTTTTTAGAAGAAATCTAATAACATTTTTTTTTCTTTATAATTTATGTGTTTCAGATTATTGGACATAAATAATTTCTACTTTTAATACTTTATTTCACCAATAAGTGTTATATATAGTGGGTTTAGGTCTTTTTTTTATGCATAGGATTAAACCAATTGTTTTTTTTCTATAAAAAAAGCAATTTGTTTTTTAGAAGAAATATAATATTTTCTTTTTTTCTTTATAATTTTCGAGTTTCAGATTATTAGATATAAATAATTTCTATCATTTTTTAGAAGAAATCTTATGACATTTCCTTTCTTTCTTTATAATTTGTAAGTTTCAGATTATTGGATATAAATAATTTCTACTTTTAACATTTTATTTCAGCAATAAGCATTAGATGTATTGGGTTTATGTCATTTTTTTATGCAAAGGATTAAAATCAGTACACATTGGTGAACATATCTATTGCTCTAAAGAAAAAACTTCAAACATGTGAGTTGATCATAGATAAAATAAATTCAATATTTAGTATAAAATATTTTAATTTTTTTAATAATGCAGATTATTTAATGCATTTACTGATGTACCATGCTTGCAGTGGCCCCAGATGGCAAAATGCCAGGCCGAATCCATTTACTCAATAGGGAAGATAGCCTGGCGAAAGCGGCCGAAATTTTTTTCAAGTAACCAAGGCAATGGTTTTAAATATTGTTTTGAATTTTTTATTCTGAGTGAAAACTAATATTAATGCTATAGAATATGTTTGGGCAGAAATCAATCCGGAAACAGAATGTGACAGGAGAAATTTGCATGTCAAAATTATTTGCATATACACATGAAGCCATTGAAAATGTTACTGTTGAACACTGGAAAGAATATTGTTCACATGTAGCATCGTTAGAATCTATTTATTGGAACAATGATGGCATAATTGAAGAAATGTGTGAAGACTTGAAATACATCTTTATGAAACAGATTCTGATTGGGATTTATCATCTGAATCCAGTGAATTCATAATTGTCTACGGGAAGAGTTGCATATCCTGTTCTGGTTTTTTATGGCGAGATTTTTTTTGACATTAAATGAATCGACATGGTTGCAGTCTCCAGCCTTTGGGGTTGCTTTTTTACTACTAGAAGGAAAATTATCAATTTGTTTTTTTATGTATTTTTATCAATTTAGCATATTTTTTCGAAAAATTTTATAGATTTTAAATTTGACATATTTAATAAATATATAAAATTATAAAAATAATATAAGATACTACTTAGTTATCCCGTCGACCGATTTCGCTAAATTATACAAATCGCCAAATTAATAGCCAAAAATTATACATATTGACGTAATTTTTATTTTAAATAATAAAAAACAAAACAAATAATTAGTAGAATATTAATAAAAATACAAAATAAAAAGTCAAAGTAAAAATCAATGACGTTTTAAACACGTGTATCGTATTTAATGTCATTGAATTGACATTCACCATCACCCATTATTGACATTTAACCTTATAATTTGGCGAAAGTATTTTAGTCGACGGGATAACAGAGTGGTACCCGTTTATTAAATAAATAAATCTTTATAAATTACTTAAAAATATTGTTTATCCACCATCTTGAGAAATCTAATAAGTTGCTAAAATATCTTTTTGTTACCTATTTCAATTTTTTCGCCAATCGCGCCAATCAGAACAGAGTATATGTCTCTTCGCTTGTCTACAATCCATTTAATAAAAAAAATGCAATGAATAATGATAGGCATGGATGTCATATACGCATCACATTGGCGCGATTGCAACTAAATAGCGATTTTATTACTCACATCTAAACCTGGCTATAGTTGTTTATCTGTTAATAAATTTTTTATCGACTATGATTTTCTTTTTTACAGTGATGTAAATTATTTTTTTTTCTATAATTATTAATTAAACTTTTATTTATTATTATTTTCGTTTTAAAATAACAAAAAAATAACTAATATATATATATATATATATATATATATATATGCGTGTGTTACTGTATTTGAAAAAGACGGTTTCGCATTACAGTAATTGTGAACAATATTCTTTCCAGTGTTCAATAGTTACATTTTCAATAGCTTCATGTGTATATGCTAATAATTTTGACATGCAAATATCTCCTGTCACATTGCGTTTCCGGATAGTTCAGTTGAAATTAGCGACAGAAAAAACTCGCGCCAACATGGTGCATATATGGCATGAAATCTGTGGCAAAAAAGTATCAGATTGTTGCAAATAATTTGCAAAAAATGTTATGATTCGTTTTTTTTTTATTTCACTATTAATAAATGTATTTTTATTGTTACAAATCTTTAAATAATATTTTTACTACATTTGTCTTTTTATAACTTATTTTAATATGATAGTATTCCAATATAATATTTAAGAATATATGATTGAATGACAAAAACAAATAGGTATTTTCAGGGTGGGAAAAATGACATATCCGTGATGTTTTAATAAGTAAACACATCCCTCCCGAGATGATACGGACTTCCCTATTTTCGACATAGACTAGCCTTTTCTGGTCATGCGCAGTTCGCTTCAGGTTCCTATCAAACGTGGTTCATCAGTAATAATGTAACACAATGATCTTTTAAGATTTTGCATAAACTGTAAAAGAAATTTTGGTGCGATTGCAGTTTGCTCTCCTTCTTGGCGTGATTTTCAAAAATCGCCAAATAGCGCATTTTTGCATACTAACTCCCGGAGCTACATCTCCGAGAGAGAGTATGCAAAATTATTATTTGTTTTCTCTTCTCATATATTTTTAAACCAGTACCTATCTAGATCATAGGTTCCCAACGGGGGCAGTACCGCCCCCCAGTGGGCGCTGGAGCCTTCCAGGGGGACGGTGACAGGTCCAAAGGAAAATGGGGGGCGTTAAGACAGTCAAGGGGGGCGGTCATAACTTTTCTTCCTATTTAAGAATATATATTAATCTTTCCTGTTTAATATAATGAAATTAGTTCACCCGTCTCCTCAGCGTTGCATGGGCGATGAAAAAAATCTTAAATATAGCTTAAAATGAAAATCGATGAAAAGGAGCTTAGAGTTGGGATCCTGTCGCAGCTTGCAGCGAATGAGAACTTTCCATTCAAACTAATGGCGTGCGACGCTTTCTTTGCCGCTTGTTTGTGTTCACGTGGTTATTTGAATCGCGGAAGCTTATGTTCTGACCGCTGATTTTTTTTCACATAGCGACGAATAATTTGATTTTGTTGTGTTTGATGAAATAAAAATGTAATTTAACCTTCTAATTTAGTAGCAAATGCATTGATCAAAATATTATCATGATCACTAGTTCAGAATTTTCTATATCAAACTCATTAAAGGTTTGATAACTATAGTTATTTTTTAAAACTGGTATTTCGAAAAATGTTGGAAACATGACGACTTATGCCTGAATAGAGATTTCCAAACAAAACTCAAGAAATTCGTTTATTCTGAATGAAAGCTATAAAAGCCTTTATGCATATCTATAAATTTGTTGCAAAGTGAATGTATTTAAATTTAAAATGTGGCTAATTTTGTATTTTAAAATGTTTGAATCTAAGAAGAAATGTCCGCAGTATATCTAATATCTAATAATAAATCTATATTTCAACTAGTATTGACTATTTGAAATATAGATTTACGCATTCTCTTACAAACCAATCATTACCTATGTGTTTGATTTATCAAACAGTTTTAGAAATGAATGCAGTGAAGACTTCTGTATTACAAAAACATTTGAATAAAATGCATGATGATTAAAAAAATAAAGATTTATCTTATTTTTTAGACCCTTGAAAAGAAATATTTAAAACAGCGAACTGTATCAAACTGTTTTGAGTTGTTTCCTGCACAAGAAGATGACAGATTATGGCGCTTCTTATAATAATGTTAATCGCAATGGCTGGAAAACTACACACAATTGACGAGGTATTAATCTTGCCGAAAGTCAAACAGGTAATAATAACTGTTGTTCATCATAAAACACCGCCAGATATCATTAGAAAAAATTCCTCTGAGTAATTATTTTGGTACAAAGAAGAATGGATGAAATGACCAAAGTCGTTGAAATATAATTAAGCAATATTACTTAAAGATTTCAAAATTTTCCATTCAACTCGATAAATCAAATCCACCACCAAATAACGAAGCACTACTCTTATCACATGTTCGATACATAAAAGAAAAAAAAATTGCCAAGACTTATTATTTGCGGAAAATTTACAAACTGATAAAAAGAGAGAATGACATTTAATAGCTTGTACATGTTTCTTCAAGAGAAAGAAATTCCTATTCATAATATTTTGTCAGCAGCTACTGATGGTACTTCAGCAGTGACAGGGCATCATACAGGTTTCATAGCACATTTGAAAGAAGCAGTTTATACTCACTGTTAGTATAAATTGTGTTTGTCATCATCAGCATTTGATTGCCAAAAATTTGAATGAACGTCTGTATGTGTATATGCGGTTTTATTACGTTACTAGTGAGAAAGATTAGAAGCAATTCTCTGCATGGCAGATTATTTGGCCAACTTTGAAATGAAACAACGAAGATTACAATCGCTTGCTTTTTCACACGTAAGTTTGTTGGCTCTGAAAAGTTAATTGTCTGAATCATTTTTTCAATCTATTTGACTCAGCACTAGACTTCCTTAAAAACAGAGGTAAAAAATTGTGCAAAAACATGATAACATAAAAAAAAAAAAAAAAAAAAAAAACATTGTTTATTTGAGAGTCCTGTTTAGTTCTGTCAATGAAATCCTTTTACAATTGCAGGGTTATGAATTAAATTTAATTAACAAAAAATGTCATAGCAGCGTTCATGACAAAACTTGTTATATTCAAGAAAAATCTACGTAGAAATGAATACAGCTATTTTCCTACATTAGCAGCAGTCTCTGCAAAGCATGAAGATTTACCAACTTACTGACAACACTTGGATGCTCTTCATACTGATTTTATTGAGTGATTCCAAGAAATTTTAAACATGAACATACCGAGACGAGTTTTAGAGTCTTTAGCAAATGCAGATACAGCAAAATCATGAAATTTAGAAGAGGGACTTATAGAACTCATAACTAATGAGAAACTAAAAGTAAAATTTTGGAGCGGATATGAAGAGTTCTGGCTTCAGAAATTTACACCAGTTTTTTACCCTTAGTTCTGGGCAAAAGAACAAAAATTTTTACGAAAGAAATTTCTACGAAAAGAAATAGTCTGCACGTCACTAAACGTGACGATTTAGGACTGCTGTTGGAACAAAATTGGAACCGACATTAACAAATTGTTAAAATTGCATCAGCAGCAAAAATCTCTTTAATATTTTTGATTTTTATTTATGTTTATGTCATTATTTTTATTAATTTCTTATTGATTTTCTGTTTATGCATGTTATTATTTGTAAAACATTTAATACGTTAAAAATGTCACAAATCTAAAAGATGTTACATATTTCAAATATTATACGCAGAGTGCTTTCGATCAAAACTGTTTCATCCTAGGGACACTTTTGTTTACATTCGAGTTACATAAGAATACGAAAAGGAATTTCAGTGCATAAGCAAAGCTGCGCTGTAGAAGATGAAGTTCTGATCGAAAGCACTTGACGTATAATATTTTAAGTTTTAAGCTTTTAAAACTTTGTTTTTATATGTATAATAACATCTTTTAGTTACATGACATCTTTAACGTATTAAATGACTTTTTAAGGAAGTTTATTTAATTTTACTTTGAGTTTCTTTTTTAATTTTTATTCAACAGCTTTTTATTACGTTTGATAGTCGTTTTAATTACAATTTTACCATGTGTTTCTTAATAAATAGACAAGAAATAGGTATAATATGCAACAATATTTTAATTGGTATAATTAACTATTATAGAAGAGGGGGGGAGGGCGTTGGAATATTTTTTTCTTGTAAGGGGGGCGGTGGTCCATAAAAGGTTGGGAACCTATGATCTAGATAAATGCTTTAAATGTGAGAATAAATATTTGATCAGTTATTTTTCTCTTATTTTAACCTGTATTTTTGAGTAAAAATAAAAAATACATAACATTTCAAATTTTTTCGAAATACATTTTTAAAGATATATTTAATATAGTATTTTAAAATACATTTCATCAAATATACCAAAAAATAAATTTTTTACTTACCCAAATTATTAAAAAAGAATGTTTGTTAACAGTAAGAGGAGCAAAACAATGTTGTAGTCTTTTTATTCAGAGGACCTTTTTTTTTTTTTAATCAGGGGGGCTACCACCCTCCCCCCCTGAACCCCCTGTTTTTTTAATTCATAATATCTTCTACTCTAGGATGTCATTCAAAACCATCACTCAATCTATCATTTTTAGTCATTCATATCTTGAAACAATCAGTCTCTCATTCATACATAATTCAATCAAAGCTCAAAAATACAGGTTAAAAAAAGAGAAAAATAAACGATTGAATATTTATTCTCACCTGTCAAGCATTTATCCACATCGGTACTTGTTCCAAAACATACGAGATGAGAAAACAAATAATAGAAGACTGAACGCAGTAGACAACATTTCAACGTGCAATCCATTGCAACATTAACGTTTTTCCAAAAATTTAAATGCTCCTTCTCTTCTCTCAGTTCTCTTCTTTCGTCCAATAAGAAAACATGTAACAAAAAGGAGCATCCAATCGGGAAACGGCTTAGAAAATGGTAGGATACGGTTTAAAAAGCAAACACTTTAAAACGGAGCACTCCTTAGGGTTGCCACATTAAAGATGCGAGAGCAGAAAATGAAAATACAAGGGTTGCCATATTGGAGCATTTATCACGCCAATAAAAAAGTCGCCTTGGCGAAGAAGAGTAAACTGCATTTCACCCGAAATTTTTCTTTTGGAAGATTATCTTGAATAATTAAAAGCAAAGACTGGTTTCTAGTTATAGCATTTTAATAATAATTTTTTTCCCTCTGCTATCTGCTGAATCTAACAACTAAAAATTTTAACTTCAAATTGTCACTCAGAAAGAAAAAATCCTAAGAAGTATTTCTAATTTATTATTTGAATAATTGTGGAAAAGAATATTTATCAAACTACATCCAAATGTTTATTATTAATAATCAAAAGATTGTTTATAAAGATTTACAGGGCATCAATGGTTCACTGTGTAGAACAGTTAAAGTTTGAAGTCTTTCAACATAAAACTGTTTAAATTGAAAAATGAATTTTTTCAATTTTCAGCATAAATTCACTATAAAGGATGTTTTAAAAAAACCAGATTTAAACAAAAAAAAAAATGTTTTTTTTTGGTTTTTTTCCAATTCTGTGTAAAACTATTTGTTGGAGGCCACTGTAATACTTACACATCATAAATATGCATAACATAAATAAAATATGAAAATAAAACATGTGTAAGCTATTTATAAAGTGCATCGCAATTAAAAAATAAAATTTAAACATACAGTAGACTCCCTCAAATCCGCACAGCTTGGGACCAGAGGTTTTGTGGATTTTAGAATTTTGCAGATTTCTGGTCATTGCTTTGTTTACATTTTTAAAAAAATAATTTGAATGTAATTAATAATGAAATCAAAAGTATAATGAATGAATACAATATACTAAAATATTAAAAAAGTAATAAACTAAAATAATAAAAATTTAGATATTTTTTAAAATGATTAAAATACTAAAAGGAAAGGTGAAGTTAATAATCAATAATGTACAATTAAATATTCATTATAAAAGAGGAAATGTGTTTTTCCTAAATTATTCAATGATACTTGCCTCATAAAGGTACATTACTAATTCACATTAGGATCATAAAATAATGAAACTTTATTTCAGGTTTAGCCAGACTTAATAACTAAAAAAGCTTGATTAATACATAAATATGTTTGGTAAGATTGTGATTACCAATGATATTAGTAATATCTTTATTTTTTCAGAAATAAATTATTCTTTCTTCATGAAAAAACATGAATTCAATAACTTTAACAAAAATTATAAATTTAAAAATGTATGGAATTGATATAAAACTGAAAAAATCATTTTTTGCACCTACATCTGAACTAAATGTTTCATTGTTTACATCCGTAAAATATGTGCGGATTTTAGAGAGTTGCAGATTTTAAGAGTGCAGATTTGAGGGAGTCTACTGTATATTTAAATATTTTCAATATATAGTAATGCTCTATTACTGAATTGCAGATATTACTTGATTATCCTGTCAACAAATTATTTAAATCGCCAAACTACTCGTAAATTATACAAATTGGCATAATTTTTATTTAAAATAAACAAAAAAAAATTTAATAAATTAGTAAAAGATTAATAAAAATACAAGTTAAACGTCTAATTAAATATCTCTTGATGACATAATAAACACATGTAATGTGTTTAATGTCAAATGAAGGTGACATTTAGAATAAACCATTATTGGCTTTTAATCTTATAATTTGGCAATAGTTTTTTGGTCGATGGAATAATTAAGTAGTACCAAATTGCGTAAAAGAAACATTCTTATAATTCCAAAAATAATAATTATACTAACTAACAATTTACTGAATCAGATTAAGCATCTCATTTCCAATTAAAATATGTATTTGAATTGAAATTTAAATGAAATGCAGGGTCATAAAAAGTCAAAGGGTGTGAAAAATAAGATTACAAATATCTTGGCAACTAATTGTCCGGTTAACTTCATTCTTTTTGCAAAATTTGTTTTTTTATTGTCTTTTATGTTCACTCCTTAAAATAAGTTTTTACATACCTTTCATCAGAATAGCTATTTTAAGAGTCCGAAAAAAATAATTATGAATAATCAAGGTTACTGATATTCAATAGGCTTCTTCACATTATTACATCTGTGTACACATCAAATTTTAAGTCCCTATCTCAGTTTGTTTGAGAAATAGAACATTTACAGACAAATAGACAGAATTTATTTTAATTCTAAAAATTTGTGTTTTTAAAATCTCCAGTGTCTGAAGCGTTAAATACGTCAACATTTTTCAATTTTCAAAAAGATTGCAAAATTTACCCTATACTTTGTATAATGGGTAAGTAAGACTTATTCTATAATCTTTCTCGCATTGTGGTTTGTATATTTTATGTTGGCATAGAAAGATTCATTGGTTTTAGAGTTGTGTAAAAATGTATACTGATCAAATGAAAACAGATCAAACACAGAATAGAATTAAAAAAAGATCCAATTGGATGGAAGGGTTTTCTGAAATATTCTTGAAAATTCTCAGTTGAGCAACATAGTTTTATTTATTAATGCATGATGGTAAAAGTTAGGCAAAAAAGCTGCTCTCGATCGAGTACATAAAACAAGTAAATTACATTATTTCTGGCAGAGAGCTGGCTTGTCCTAATAGGAGTAATTTTAATTTTATTGGAAGTTGAGCTGTTGACTGACATGTGGTCAAGGCCCATACGATTTCCAGACTCTCTGACATGTATGTCAGCTGGGTACATCACTGAGTTCATCCAGCCTTAGCCACAAATGCCTGCAAAAATCTCTTGCACACATTTTAATCTTAAAGCTCGATCCAAACTGAAATCTGAAAGTAATAGATGTACAGTTGGAAAAGAAAGCTTTAAGCATCAGAATTAAACATTAAAAAGTAATTATTGTTACATTAAATTTTACATGTAAGTTTTAATCCTGTCAAAAACATGAATGTGAAAGAATGCCAAGTTCGTTAAAGGTTTCGCTAATAAAAGAAGTGAGATCTAACTGCAAACCAAGTTCTTTCGGAGCTCCTTAAATCATAGCTCCTGTCATGCATAATATTATTCAATTGCTTAAAATGATTTGTTATGTTATTTGTTATTCAATTGAGTGACTTAGCAAGTTTTTTCTTATTCAATTTTTTCTATTTAGTTGATCAGAAATTAAAGTTGATCCCTTCCTTAACTTATCAGTACCTTAATTTCAATATACTTATTCGAACACTCGATTGACTAGATCTTTGCCAATCAGATTCTAGATTAAATTATACTCCGACTCAAAGATTAAAGTTGGTAGCTGAAAACTTGCCAAGTCGCTCTATTGAATAACAAGTAACATAACAAATCATTTTAAGCGAATAATATTATGCATGACAGGAGCTATGATTTAAGGAGCTCCGAAAGAACTTGGTTTGCAGTTAGATCTCACTTCTTTTATTAGCGAAACCTTTAACAAACTTGGCATTCTTTCACATTCATGTTTTTGACAGGATATAATTATTTTTTGTCAAATAAGTAGGTATTTGTTTCCTTTTTGAAATAAATAGGTTAAATTAGTTTTATTTAATATTAATTAATCTTTCAGCTTTTTCCTGCATTTATTCACTGTTTTTTCAGTCAAATTTAAAAATTTAACATTAGGACTGCTTATGTTCTTTTAAATTCCACTAATAAGGATGTTTCTTTTACGTGATTGGGTACTACTTGATTATTTGGTCGACTAAAAACGTTTGTAGCCAACTTGGCAAAATATCGCTATATTGACAACAAAAATTACGCACCAAAATTCATGCTAACATGACGCCTTTTCTGGTATTTTGCCAAATTCCCAGATTCCTATTGTAATCTGGTAATTTATCCAATAATTTTGTTAGAGCAAGGACTGTCACCATCATTTTGGCATCTTTTTTTTCTTTAAATCGGTTCGCTAACTACCCAAGATTGCTTAAATATTGCTATTTAGAAAGTTTTTAGAACACTTTTTGCGTATTTTTACCTCTTTTAAATTTTGTATTTGTTAACAAATGTTCTTAGTGATCATTTATATCTTATAATTAATGAACATGTTTTTAGGCCCTTAACATACAGACATCGCACTTTTAGAACGCTTTTTGCTCTTTTACCCCCTTTGGATTAGTGGAATCGACATAAGATATAGCATATAC
Organism: Maratus speculifer; assembly: GCA_964019185.1. Lineage (NCBI taxonomy): Eukaryota > Metazoa > Arthropoda > Arachnida > Araneae > Salticidae > Maratus > Maratus speculifer. The sequence goes on from OZ025291.1 coordinate 113,021,105, forward strand.
TGGAGCAAGGACTATCGCCATCATTTTGATATCATTACTTTTAAGATCGGTTTGTTGTTTGCTGAAATTGCTTTAAAATCCCAATTTAGGACAGTTTTAGAACACTTTTCGCACATTTTCACCCCTTTTGAATTCCATATTTTTTATCAAATGCCCTTAGAGATCATTTATATCTTATAAATAATTAACATACCAAATCTTATAGCTCTAGGTCCTTCAGTAACACAAAAGTTGCATTTTTAGAATGTTTTTTGCTTCTTCACCCTCTTTTGGTTAATGGTATGAGCATAAAATATAGCCTATGTTTGAACCGGGGCGAATACCATCATATTGGTATCATTAATTTTGAAATCGGTTCAATGGTTTCAGAGATTAGCCCCGATACTCGCCAAAAATGTCACCAACTTGGCACTATTTCTGATATTTCGCGAAATTCCCATAAACTCTAAAATGCCAAACTTTATGTTTCCAGTCCAGTCCCTTAATATACAGACATCGCATTTTTAGAATGTTTTTTGCTCTTTTACCTCCTTTGGGTTCGTGTAATCGACATAAGATATATCCTGTGTTGGAGCAAAGACTGTCATCATCATTTTGATATCATTACTTTTAAGATCGGTTTGTTGTTTGCTGAGATTGTTTTAAAATTGGTATTTCGAACTTTTTTTAGAACGCTCTTCGCAGATTTTCACCCATTTAAATTCGATATTTTTTAGCAAATGCCATTAGTGATCGTTTATATCTTATAAATAATTAACATGCCAAATTTTGTGCTTCTAGGCCCTTCAGCAAAACAAAAATCACATTTTTAGAATGTTTTTTGCTTTTGAACCCTCTTTTGATTAGTGGCACAAACATAAGATATAGTTTATGTTTGAACCAGGGCGAATACCATCATTTTGGTACCATTACTTTTGAAATCGGTTCGGTAGTTTCAGAGATTAGCCCTGATACTCGCCAAAAGTGACACCAACTTGGCACTATGTCTAGTATTTTGTGAAATTCGCATAAACTTCCATTGTAATCCAATAATTTATCCTCTAACCAACCATTAATGTTTAATTAATGGTGATTTCTGATTTTTTCCTGTTTATAGATCCAATAACCTACCTCCACACCATATTTCAACTTCCTAAGTCACCTGGAAGTAGTCAAACATTTCTATGAGTGAGTCAGTGGTAAAAACAGTGGTTTTCAAACGTCAATTTCTCGTGAACGGTACAAGATTTTTTAAAAAAATTTTTAGGATTCAGAAATTAGAAGATGGTCTTACACGACACAAAAAATTGCAAGTGTGTAGGTCAAATAGAATTTAAGTTATTGAGGTCTCAAAACTGGCTCGAAATGGTTTGGGTAATATAAACCACGGCCGGTGTATCGCCTTTAACTTTGTGAACTTGGCTGACACACTGCCGTGTGTCTAGAACCTTTGAAGGGCGGTAGTCATGCAGTGTGGCCACCTAATTTTAATTCCAAAATTGACAGATGGCACCAAGTGTATTTGATCACAACTTAAGTTACATTTAGAACAATTTACTTGCAGTAATTTTATTTTAGTAATATAACACTGAAAATATTCAAATGTAAAATTAATATGATTTGTCAATGAAACCTATTTAAGGGTCAACTTGAATAAAAATTACCTAAAAAATGATAATGAAAATTACACTTTATATGATAACTTGCATTCCTTTTTCAGTAATGGCAGTTACCACAGTAAATAAAACTACTAAAATTTAAAAAACAGCATTAAAATTAAGTAATTTTCATTTTGATTGGGTTTTGAATAAGTTTAATTAGCATACCATGTCAAATTTACATTTTGAATAATCTTTTGTGTGTGTGTGTGTGTGTTATATTACTAAAATAACTGAAAATGCAACTTAAGTTACCATGGAATGACCCATTTTAATAAAATTTTCCTTTTACAGTGAAATCTCTCCATACAGCCAGCTTCATTAAAGTGACCACCTTTCTGAAAGACCATACTCTCATGGAACAAAATTTATTCCAATAGACTCAATACTAATTTTACTTCCATTCAGAGACCACCCCAGTTAAACTCCCTCCTTGAGTGACTAATTTCTTTGAAGAAAATGAAACAAATTCCTTTTTTTCCCGGTCATTTGAAGAAGGTCTTACTAGAAAAATAATTTTGGAGATCACATTAATCATCAAATTTCTAAACTAAGTTTAGTTTTTTTAATTATTATTCTTGTAACTTTTGAATATTTAAACCTGTTTGTGCCTTTTTAGACAATGAGTTTTTAGACAAAGACAAATTAAGAATGACAGTCAATAAACTCTCTTGCTTATGACAGAAATCTTTCAAAGAAGTAGATAAAGTAATGAAATCATCATTATTTGTTCCTGTCAAAATTGCAGTTTACTGAACTTCAAAAGGACTTGGAAATGAAAGCTATAAAAGATAAAACTGTAAAATCAAAACAAACATCAATGTTTTCATTTTTTAAACTCTGCAGTAATTAACTTAAGTTTTGATATTTAAATTTTTATATTTTTCCTAATATGAAAAATAAACTTTAGTAACATTAATTGCTACCTTTTTTCAACAAATATACTCTAGATTTAAACAATTTCCATTAAGAGACCGCCTCTCATAATAACCAATATTTATTGGAATGGAACGTGATCGCTTTAGGAAGGTTTTACTGAATATTGAAAGTACAGAAAAGCAAGTTTTTGTTTTCTGAAAAATTTCTTTGTAAATTCTGGTGTCAGTCAATTATTTCATCATTTTACTAACAGAATTTTTCTGGTTAAAAAGGGATTAGTCTTTAACCTTTCATCTATATTATGAACACATACATCTATAAAAACTGTATACAGTATAGAACCATTTATCCGGAAAGGTTGGGGTCAGATGTATTCCGGTTAACTGGTTGGGCACTAAAGCAACATCCATTTGATAAGTTTTATGGAATATAAATGGTTGTGGTATTACTTCTAATTTTAAATGAATTATTAGATTACTTGAACTAAGAATCGGATGCAAGTAAGATCAAATATTAGAGTATGAAGGAAGGTAATTTATAAGAATTCCTTGGGAACAAAAATTCTTATGTTTCCTCTGCATAAAAATGAAAACATCTACAGTACAGAACCACTTATCTGGAATGGTTAGGGTCAGATGTGTTCCGGATAACTGGTTGGACATTAAAGCATCATCCATTTGATAAGTTTTATGGAATATATGTGATTGTGGCATTACTTCTGATTTTAAATTAATTATTAAATTACTTGAACTAATAATCAGATGCAAGTCAAATGTTGAGTTTGAAAGAAGATAACTTATTGGAATTCCTTGGGAACAAAAAATCTTCTGTTTTCTCTGAATAAAAATGAAAACATCTATAGTATAACTATATATGCTTCTATTTCAAATACAACATGTTGTTATCAAACTATACAATGTTTTCAAGCATGTATATGTCAAATTGGCAATATATGACATTTTTTTCTACAAAGATTCTATGATAAGTCTACTAGAAATATCATTCTAGATAACTGGTTTTCAGGTTAACTGGTTTCCGCATAAATGGTTCCATACTGTAATGCACATTAGTGATATACATATACATATAGAAATTTTGCCACCAAATACCACCTTAGGTAAACTTTTGTAAAAGAATTTTCCCAAAGCTTTTTCATTTTACAGAGATTCATCAATTTAAATTATTTTACTTGGCCATCTTTTATTTATTCATTTATTTTTTAATTAAATGCTTTGTTATAAATTCTGAATAGACATCACACATGTAGGTATTCCAGTCTAGGACGGATGTTTATCTGACCCATAAAATTCTGTATCATTAAAAACTGTTTTTTCATTGAACTTTGATTTTTAAAATGCTGCATGTTACAATGACTGGACAATTCTGAATGAAATTGAAAGAAATAGGTGAATGTGTAACTGTACATATTAAAATGTGTTGTGGAAAAGACAGCTCTGTAACTGGTAGTATTTGAAGTTATAAAATGGAAGGAAGAGGATAAAAATTGCTCAGCTTGTTTCCCCATTTTCATAGTTTATATTTAAAAAGAAAAAATAATATATATCTTGTTGCTGTTCAGTGGCATAGCTAGAATGGTGTCGCCCCCCCTCACCCCATCCGTCATTTATTTCCAATCACATTCTATGTTATTACAACAAATGACCATACCATTCCTTATTTACCTTTGTCCTCCTGCATAAAAAATCTGCAGGAGTGGCTCATCACTCAATCCATTCCGCATAAGTCACTGCGGTGTCTATATGTAGAAGATAAATCTCTCTTTTAAAGTTAGCTTTCGCTACCCATTCGTTGTTTTTTTTTCCTCGGGTGCATATCTCATTTAGAAAAATTTCACATTCTCAAAGAAAAGAAGATTAACTCTGTTGTGTCATGTGCTAGAATTTTCATTTTATTTCAGAATTTTTTTCCAAAATCTCATAAGATTATATATTATATAGATTTGTAAAAAGAGATTAGGTGTCAGCCCTTAGAAGGTGACACACGCCGCCCGCTTGCTACGCCACTGTTGCTATCAATAGTGTATTTCAAATTTCTTATGAAAAGAAATATTTTATTTACTCTTATAATTTATAACTTGCATATTTTTTACATGTAATACCTATGGAAGGAAATATCAATATAAAACTCAAAAATTTGCATAATTTTTACCTGCAGAATAGTCAGCTGTATATTGTTCAAGAAATAAATTATTACTTTGATTCCCGTTAGAGGTCCCAGGCTCCTCGAGAAAATGTTCGTAGTTGTCGTAGATTCATGTAGATGCGATTTGGGTTGGTCTAATTTTTCAAACAAGTTTTAGAATATATTTTTCGGATTAAAAAATCAAAAAAATATAACATCAATCTGATAAACTATTATTTATTTGATCGTTAATTGGAATATAGATATCATATAATCAGGCATGAGATTCTTCCGTGGATCCACAATTTTCCACTTTTCTAAATTTTTTATATGGTCAAAGGATCGCAGAAAAATGCTATTTTCATCCAAAGGTCGCAGAAAAAAATATTTTCTCCAAAAGATTGCGAAAAAAATACTATTTTTTCCAAAAGATCTCGAGAAATACGTGATTTTCTTCAAAAGATCTCAATAATGTCACGATTATCTTCTAAAGATCTCGAGAAAGATGCATTTTCTTCAAAAGATGCGATTTTCTTTAAAAGATCACGAAAAAGACGCGATTTTTGTTAATAGATCATGAAAAAAACAAGATTTTCGTCAAAAAATTGCAAAAAATAGCAGTTTTTGTCAAACGGTCATGAAAAAAGACGGTTTCCCTCAAAATATCTCGAAAAAGATGCAGTTTTCCTTGAAATATCTCGAAAAAGACATGGTTTTCATTAAAAGATTGCGGAAAAAAAACGCGATTTCCATCAAAAGATTGTAAAAAAAAACGTGCTTTTCTTCAAAGCATTGCAGAAAAAAGTAAATTTTGTGAAAGAAACGCAGGAAAAACACTAATTCTGTCAATGAATAAAATTTGCTGCATTATTGTTGTTTTCAACAACTTTTTGCTGTTGAGTGGCAAAATAAACATTAGCTTGACATGTTTGTTAAATAATCTTTTAAGTGTAAGCACTATAAATTTGAATTGGACAACTAGCTAAGATTGCTGTGTAAAACACTGCATCATAACAAGTGCAAACTTAAAATAGAAACTTTCATTTCAGAATCACTTACAGTTACAGTAATATTTGCATAAATTGAATCACACTGATCCCCCTACCCTCCCAACTCCCAAAGAAAAAAAATAAAATAAAACAGGATTTAAACCAAAATATTGACAATTTCATTGCTAATAAATGTAGTACTTTCTTAATTGCCTTTAATGTGCGCTATTTAACTGGCCGTCCATAAATGATGTCACATATTTTTTCCATATTTTTGACTTCTCTCCCCCCTTTTTCACAAAGTGTCACACTTCACTTTACCCCCTTCCCCCTTTTGTCACATGTCACCCCATATTATGTGAACATATACTTGCAGATCAGAAATAAAGCGCTAGGTTTTAGATCATATTTCAAATTTTATTTTTAAACTTTAAGTATGTGTTTTATTGATATTTGTGAGCTCAACAGTAAAAATGATTTGTGTACTTATTTTGTATGAAATAAGGTTTACAACAAAATGTAATTTAATATAGAATAGTAATAAAATATTAATGTGAACGAGCAATTGAAAACAGCAGTATTTTGGACTTTGAAATAGAATTTAACATATCTGGCTTTAAATCTTATCTTTATGAAGACAAAATATTTTAATTTTAAAATAACTTCATACTGCATAAATTAATCTGGAGAATTTTAATGCTTTTATTTTAACCAAAATGTGTGATGTCACATTACTTCTTACCTCCTCTCACCCCCTTGTTACAAACTGTCACAATTTCATGAACCCCCCTCCCCCCTTCAAGCATGACATCATTTATGGACGGCCCCTAAAGTAATTTCTCATTTTCTTGTTCATATGCTTTTCCTCTTTTTCTAACATTTTGCAATCTCATGTCTGTATAATATATTACATTAACAACATATGTTCATTTTTCAATATAAAATTGTTATTAGAGATTAAAATAGATTATTTCTTCATAACTTTATTAATTTTCTTCCATTTTGAATTGGTTTGGACTGATGAATTTTTCCTTTTGTGTTATGTCACTCTTTAATGCAGAATATGACAACTTTAATTAGATACTAATTATATACAGTCTAAAAATTTTCATTTAAAAGTGTGTTTATTTTATTACTTTCTTCTATCTTCAATAGAAGAAAATATTGTAATTGAAATTTTTTTCGACGGATTTACATGTTTTAGGGGTGAGATTTAAAAAAAAATGTTTTTACAAAATCTCTGTCCGTATATCACCATTCTACCATGAAAAAGTGTTTGAAGATATGCAGGGGCGTGCCGACCCAGTGTGCAAAGTGTGCGGGGCACACAGGTGCCGAATTATTAAAGGTGCCAAAAAAATTAAGCTGAGGAGCAAATATATTTTTTAAAAAATCCATAATTATTTTAAATTGTCTTGTACTTCTTTTTACTTCTGAATTATGTTTTATAGAATTATTGCAGACAAATTTACTTATAAATATTCCATTAAATATATATATATATGTCTCGTTTTATTATACTTCCGAATCTCCTAATATGCGATTTAAATGCAAACCTGTCCATCCTTTCAATAAACAGAGGCGCACCTCATGTAGTTCCAAAAACAGTGAGAGGCACTATAATTCACATGACTGAAAACTTGTACAGACAAACCTCGTTAACATGAACCTCAAGAGGAATCAAACTTTAGTTCATGTTAACAGTAATTCATGTTATCAGTATCATATTGTTGTATTCGTCTTTATAGGGGACTGTGAGAACAGTTCAGGTTAAAAGTAATTCACGTTAAGCGTGTTCATGTTAACGAGGTTTAATTATACTACCAATTTAGTCGTGGTAGCGTTTTACAGTTTTATTATTACAGAAAAGTTCAACCTGTTTTTTATTTTAAATAGCTATCGTTGCCTCTACGGAATTTGTCATAAATAATATGAAAATAAATTATTATTCGAAAATACTAGAAAACGTTTGTCATGCAGTAATCGGGTCATAAATATTAGTAGACTTATGCATCATAAGGAATTTTGTCTTATACAGGGCTGCCACAAATAACTACTTTTTAATTCAATTTCACACCACTTTTTCAAAACAAAAGTCTTTTACTTACGCTTTGACAAAATTTGCAAGAGAAATATAATCTGATATATATATATATATATATATATTTTAATTAATTATGTGAATAGAATATAAAAATAGTAGCCTGTAGCAGCACTGCTTATATGACACACATGCATTTCACGAGGAAAGCTATAAGTCCCCTTCGATTCAAAAATTCTATGCAAAAATAATATAAATCATAGTAAATTTGTAACTGACTTTTCAGAAGGGGAACCCAACTTGAAAGTATTGCATGGAAGAAGCCAGAAACATTAATCACTAAATAACAAAGTAAACAACAGTGTAAAAACAGAACTTGTATGACTGTGAGATATAACATACAGATTTAAAATTGGAGTGGCTTACGTTAGCTATGGGGCAAACTTTAATTGGTGAAAATGAAACATCAGCCGTTTGTAAAGGTTTTGCATTCCCTCCAATGCCGTATGTTCATTCTGTGATTTTTTTCATTCATTGAGTGAAGTCTACTTTAGGCGGCCATAGCATTTCTACAAATGATCACTTCTTTAATAAACATTTCTACCAAAAATTGAACCGACTTCAAAAATTACTGCAAAGTGAAAAATAATTTCCTTACTCAATAGTAATAAGATTAAATTAAGAGTGTAGTATTTACCATGCGTATTATTATATTTATGTACATTAATTGGATTTTTTGGAGTTGGTGCCAGCCAAGCCAAGTTACATGCAATTTTTCAATAGACACACATCCAAGTATTTACGAGTTTTTTACGATTTAATATTTAGTTAAAAATGTAACTTTATTCTCTTACGATTATCTATTATTAAATCGTAAAAAAACTCGTAAATACTTGGATGTGTGTCTATTAGAAAATTACATGTTACTTGGCTTGGCTGGCACCGACTCCAAAAAATCCAGTTAATGGACATAAGTATAATAATACGCATGGTAAATACTACACTCTTAATTTAATATCTTATTACTATTATGTACAAAAATTATTTTTCACTTTGCAGTAGTTTTTGAAGTCAGTTCAATTTTTGGTAGAAAAGTTTATTTTTCTCTTTTAGTTAAAAATTAACGATTTTTTGAAGTTGGTTAAGAAAAATTATAATACGGAAAAAAAATATTGTAAATTATACATGGATGTAAATTTTGTCAGGAGCGGCGTTCGAACGCACCCTCTCTTACCAGAACCAGAGCTTAAATCTGGATCCTTAGACATGGTTCATACACTTGAGAACGAATAAAATTCAAGCACTTTTCAAAGACTTTTCAAGGACTGTTTTAATACATGCATTAAAATGGCTCTAGAATAATATATCATAAAGGAAATAGTCACCATGTTACCTGTGTATTTAAATGTGTGTTTAATTATTCCTTAATAAATATACTTTCTAAATTTTCATCTAATGAAGCTTTTTTTATGAAATATAAAAAGAGAAAAAGGATAAAAAATATTAATTAAAAAGTAAATTAAGATTAAATGTAAATTTAGATTAAAATGTAAAGTCTAAAGGATATTAATTAAAAAGTGACAGGAAATTTGTCACACCCTGTTCTTGCCACTTTCCGGCCATATCTCCATTTCTATAGTCAATCTATCTTTATTTACACTAACCTAATTACATTCATCCTATTTTAAAGTTTATTCATTTATTATAACTTTTACAGTCTATTATTTACCTTTTTATAAAAATACCATTTTTACCTTTTTCATTCAACAAGTTTCCTTTTATTAAATCTGGTTAACTTTATTAATCTTTCTTTATTAAAGTTATCATTCATACAGGGTGAGTCATAAATATCGAAACAATAGGCTATCTCTTTAAATATTGCCCCTAGACCCATACTTCCAATTGCAAAGTTTCATAAAAAAAGGTGAATTTTTTATTAAGATAAGTTGCAACTCCATGGGGGGTCTATTTTAAAAAATACGAAAATTAAGTTTTTATACGGCCCCCAGAGGATAAAACATCCACTTAGAAAAATTTTCCTTATTCATTCCTGAACTGAACAAAAAAAATTTCATCTTGGTATCTTCAAAACTCAGAGAGTTATGACAATTTTAATAAATCGTGAGGTTTCAAGGGATCAGACACAAAGTGAAATGCGTGTAATTGAAGAAACAATGTTGCTGTAATGGGTCCAGGAAACATTTATTTTATTTATTTATTTATAAAGTTGGAATTTTTAATGTTTTGTGATGGTTGACCATATAATTTGTAAGCATTATCACATCATAAGACTTCTTAATATTTTTTTTTCAAAAAATATTTGAGTAAATTAAAATTGTTATAACTCAAAATATTATTTGTCACGTTGAATTTTTTTCTTTTGATTAAACGAAAATGTCTAATTTTCAATTTTAATTCAGCATTTTAAATAATATTTATTTAAAAAAATAAAAGTATTTAAAATAGCAATATTAAAAAAAAAGTAATTTTTGTAAACAAATCATATTTTTAAAAGTAAATTTTCTGAGCTGAAAAGTTACCGTAACCGACGGTTATTGACGTATGTCAGTTTAAATATGAGAAATACTGAAATAAAAACATTTGATGCAGTAAAGTGCATTTAGTTTTAAGATGGGCAAAGATGGGCTCCTAACGTTTAAATGCTGTATAGTTTCGATTTTAGATTTTGTTACAGTTTTGCCATTTTCACCTTCTTTAATTACTGTTTAAATGCGTCAGTTGATTTAAACTTTATTTTTTTATCACGTCGATTTCAAATTTTTTCATTGTGCTGTGACTCACAGACAGACATTTCATAAAAACATGTTTTTCGGTATCTCTGAGCCCTAAACATGTGAATCCATCGAAAACCGGAATTCAAAATTTTCATGAATCCGATACTTTCTTCTTGTAAAGATAAAAGAAAGCAAAAATAGGTGTAAAACCTTCATAAATTTTGAAACTGAATACAGTAAAACCTCTAAATAACGGACACCTCAGGAACGCAGAAATTGTCCGTTATTCGGAGGTGTCCGCTATTGGAAAAATCAAAGATATTCAAAAAGTGCTACGAAACGTTTAACATTTCATTAATTGACTTTTATGTGTCCTAAAACCTCTTTTATATGATTAATCAGAAATTAAAATTATTTTTTAAGCAATGGGGCTAAATAAAACTGTACACACCTTTACCCACTGTTCATTACATGCTTGTGAAAAAACAATGTTACAAAACTTTCGCTTGCGATTACATGTAATTTGTTTTTCAAAGTGACATTATTAGACATTATAGAATTCCGGTCGGGGGGGGGGGGATTGAACTTTTTGGCTGTTAAAAGCATAAAATCTCAATTTTCCGAAGGGATATTCCAATGCTCTGGAAGATGTCCCTCCTTGGCAACCCCTTCAATTCAACTCTGAACGAGGGGGGCGGGGGATTTTCTCCAGCTCATTTATCACAAAATTCCCTGATAAATTTAGAGGCCTTTTTACTTTTTTTCGCCTTAAAAATACTTTTTCATCCTTTGTCGCCTTAAATAGTGTCCACTATTCGGAATGTTCGTTATTCAGAGGTTAAACAGGTTTTGAGAATGGGGATTGGAAAATAGTCCGTTAAACAGAGGTGTCTGCTATTCGGGAGTGTCCGTTATAGCTGTTTAACTGTAGTATAAAGTAGATTTTTGAAAATATTTCTATGTAATTTATTAAAATATATTTCCATTGATTAAGCTAATAGAAGAGTCATTTTCGCTATTACTATTTTTACTAAACTTATTGCCTGCGCCAATAAGTTTTTAAGACACTTTTAATGAGAGTTTAATTAATATCACTTAATTTGATAACACTTTTAATAAATGCTTAATAAGACTAATAATAATGCTTCAATGAGTCGTGCCAGTTACGAAGTTAGCGGCAAGGTCGAAATATTGCAGACATCTAGCATATTTCATCGAAGTTTAAAGCAAAAGCCTAAACCTAATTTTATATCTAAAAGTTTAAGTGTTGTCTTGGATCGACATTTAACAATACGTAAATTTATGATCGATCCCTTAATTGTACTTCAAATGAACTGATTTTGCTGCGCTCAGAGGCATGCTTAAGTGGTGTAAGTCAGGAATTTTGGAAAATTTTGAATATTAATATTTTTCGGAGATTTGCAGATATCGAGATGAAATTTTTTTTGTTCAATTCAGGAAGGGATAAAGAATTTTTGTCTAATTGGAAGTTTTATCCTCTGGGGGCCGTATAAAAATTTAATTTTCGTATTTTTTAAAACAGACCCCCCATGGAGTTGCAACATATCTTAGCAAAAAATTCATTTGTTTTTATGAATTTTTGCAATTGGAAGTATGGGTCTAGGGGCAATATTTAAGGAGATAGCCTATTGTTTCGATATTTATGACTCACCCTGTATAAACAATAGTTATTTAACTTGCCTTATATTTATTTCCAACACTTTTTACCTTTTAAAACTCCTGGCTTGTTATTGTTTTTCCGTCGTACTTCGTATGCAATCGGAGGCTGTAATGACGTGTTTCTTGACCATCACAAGGTGACGTCATTTGTCTACCACTCATTTCCGGTATGACGTTTCGTCACGATGGTTTCCCATTTGACCATCGCTTCACTTGTCCTTTTGCATGCGTAATGAGTTTCTTTTAGTTTCCCTTCTAGTATAAATACTTTGACAATAGCTTAGATCCTTGTCTTAATGTTTCAGTATAAATGATTACGTTCGTTGCTCTTCTGTTTAATAGTTATGTTTATAGCTCTGTTTTATTTACGTGCCTGTCAGTGTGCCGTTCTTCAGTTTTTGTTAATTGTTGTATTAACCCAACTTATTTAAGAGACCGCCTTTGCAGTATTTCGTCACCTTCTTCTCCCGATGTTCAAGATAGCTGGCAGCTGTTTGGAAGTGGTTTTTAATGCTGGACTTAAGTCAGCCACCTGCTTTGTCTCTGTTTATTTTTGAGACTGGCTATCGTTTTTGAGGAATGAATTGTGACGATAGTGATGTCTATTTTAAATGAAGTTTCTCCAGGAATGTCCTTACCGTGTTTGTGGATAGATAAGCTAAAATATGCTTTGGATCGTCAGCTCATTACGTCACAGTTGTTTTGCCATGAAGTCTGTTTATATTTAGTTTTCCGTTTTAATTGTTTAATAGATATAAATGCTTTTGTTAATTATATTGCTTTTATCTTTATTTTCTTTTAAATAAAAGTTAGTTTGTTTTTAACTTATTTGTATTTATTTCATCAACATACAGTATTTTAGTTATTTAATTTTCTAGACTTTAATTTTTTACGGGTTTAGCGACTAAAAGCAAAAGCTTCCATTGTGCTAATTAATTTTAATCTCTGCTAATCTTTAATATTCAAAATTTAAATCCGTCAAAAAGTAAATTAAGATTAAATGTAAAGTCTAAAGGAAAAAAAAAATTGTCCTTGGCTAATAAAACTTAGTAAAATATAAGTCCAAAGTCAATTTGAGTTAAATGCTTTGTAAATCTTTTAAAGTATTAATAACATACTGCATCTTTTCTTCTTTTTCTTTAGCAGATCTCCTTAAATTATTGGATTTGCAAAGGGATTGAAGGTCATTGTTTTCTTCTGCTTTTTCTGCAAATTCATCTGCAGACTTAATTAGACATTTGATTTCATTTTCCAGACATCTTTTTTTAACCATCAATTCCCTTATATCTTCAGAGGTTTCTTTTCTTTTCTTTGTAGATGTCGATTTTTGATTTTGCAAGTAGCTCATATATTGTTGTCTGGAATTTTTTGCGTGGCTTTTGAGAGCACTTTCACCCATTGAAGAAATGACAAGACTTTTATGACATAATGTGCATCGTGCAGAATGCACATCTTTCATGTCCCTTTCGAGCCACAGTTTATATTCCGGTTTTTCAATCCATAAATCATTGAAAACGCACTTTCCTGCCATATTTCTTTACTGATTATATGACTGATGAAAGAAATTAAAAAATAAAACCAGTAAAAATCATATTGTAAAATCACGGAATAGATCACATTAAACAAAGACGCGTGCGAAACAAAAACTAACGAAGACTTGTAAAAAGCGCAAAATTGTTGACGTCAAAAATCCGGAAAGCACGACTAACGAGAACCAATTACATCGACTTAGCAAAAAGTCTCCAGTGCGCGTGGAAAAGCAAACATATCTTCCCATTGAATAAGTGAAGTTGTTCCGAAGCTAATGCATTCTGATTCGTTGTCTCGAGTCGAACTTCCCAGCTGCTAATGTATAGTAAACAGTGACGTAAGCGTCTGCCTCTCTCCTCTCATCTGGCAGGAGAAACACATTGGCGAAAAATCACACTCCTGGCTATTATAGAAAAAATGCATTACCGACAGTTTAGACGGAACAGTGCGTGCATAGTAACAATTTCGTCGGGTCACAATCTGCATTCTATTTTTTTTCCCCCGACGGACGGTTTCCGCATGCATCCGATTTTTACAGCCAAGGAAAGATGCCAACAGGGTTGTTAGGAGCAGAGAAGGAAATTTTTGGCTGCAAGTGACTCAATCATTGGGAAAGCAAATATACAATTGAAATAAATTGTTTTAAAATAAAGTGTATAAAGGTTTTTTTTTTTTTTACTTTTTTAGAAATTTTAAGGACTAATATTTATTATTTCTAATTTTTCCAGCACTTTTCATTCCTTGAAAATGAGTCTCTCTTTTTCCAGCACTTTTCATTCCTTGAAAATGAGGACTTTTTTTCCAGCACTTTTTCTATTTTTTCCAGAGCATACGAACCATGTTAGACCTCTCGGTCATCTTAAATGCGCTCCAGTCGGCGAGCTTATTCAAAGCCCATGTTACTTTTAATTTGCGAAATATCACGTGATCGGTTAATAATAAAAATTGCAATACGGAAAAAAAAATTTTGTAAATTATACATTGATGTAAATTATGGCAAGAGTGGGGTTTGAACCCATGATCTCTTTTTCGAGACCGACAAACAACATAAACGACCCGGGCTGAGAAACAACATAAACGGGCCGGGCTGGCAAAAAAATTGAACAGGCCGGGCCGAGCTGATAAAAAATTTTTTTTTCAAAGAAACGATAAAATATGAGCTATTTTCAACGAAAATGGTTTTAACGAGAATAAGTATAAATGTGCATCACGAGCCATACTAGTTTGACAGCATCAATATAAAAATGAACAGTGTAGAGATCGGCATCTGAGAATTGCATTGTGTGTAACCCGTTTTAATATTTTTTTAGTTGACTCATGCCGGGCCGAGATCAAGCTTGTATTTATTTTTCTACAAATAGACTGGGCGGACCGGAGTTAGACTTAATTGTTCTCAAGATCTGTAGGGCAGAAAACATGATTTGTAAAATTATTAACAGGGATAAAGTATTTATTTTAGCTTAATCTTCGGATATATACTTCTGGATGGTTTTTAAATTAATTTCTCAATAATGCAAAAGTTTGACACATTTTCTGATGAATTTTAAATTGTAAAAGTATAAAAGTGATAGGCCTAACTATTGAAGGGATTTGGAATTGAATAGCGTTTTTCATTTTTGGTAAATAAAATACTTGTATAACCTTGTTGAGATATAATAGTTTCTAAAATAACTGCAGGCATTTCTCTTCTCCCATGTTATCGCTTCCGGAAATTCTATTCAAAACTCTAATTACAGAATTTTATTTGCTTGCAGTATTCTTAAATTGCTTGTATCAAAACACCATTTGATTATATAGTTTCTGAAAAAGATACCTGCTAATCTTATGCGTTTCTGAGAAAAAATGAATTTAGAAATGTATCAGAAAGGAGCTTCTTTGAATTTAAGAATGAATTTGTAGTTAAAATCTTTAAATAAATGATGTAGAAATATTTTTTTTTATTTTCTTTTATTAAACAGCATCTAAAGTTACGATGTTTTCAGCTTTTTTTCTTTTATTCTGAGCCATATTAATTTTTTAATGAATCTTTATTCGAATGTTGAAAGCCTAAGAATCTAAGTAATCATTAATGCTGTTAATGTGTATTTCCTGTATAATATACTGTAAAATCATTCCATAGATATGTATGCAGTATTCTTTAAAGGAATCTTAATTATATGATAAAAAATCTGGATTTTTTAGAAATTGTTGAAATTGTAACGGGCCGGGCCCGGCCTGAACTTTTAAGTTATACAACGAGCCGGGCCGGGGCAAAATAATTTTCTTACGGGCCGGGCTCGGGCCTGGAAATTCCGGCCCGTGCAGACATCTATCCTGCATATGATAGAGATGGATTTAAAGACATTCCTGGTTGAAAATTATTTTAAAAATCGCACTTAAAAAGTAAATTGAGGTGCAATTTTCAAGCAAATTCCATTTGTAAGAGCATATTTTCTCCTATACGACTGTGCCAAAACTGAAAATGTGCGATGTTTAAAAAATTGTTCTAGCGAAAATTAAAAAGTAAAATGCTATCGTCAAGTTTAGTCATTTGCAAGAACACGTCAGCATTACGGATGGACACATTTGTCCTTTATAATATAGATAATCTATTGTTATTATATTGTGTTAATTTCTCCGGGATGATGAAATTTTACAATTTAACGCAGGATTTCGAAATAGCCAGGCTTTATTTTCACAGGCTTTACTGTCTAAATTTTTTTTTACACAGTTAATAACCTCACTTATTTTTCAAGTAATTTACGAATGTTTCAAACTAGAAATTTTATGTCATAAATGAAGTAAAAACCTATAAAAACAAGACACATTTTATTAAATAACTAGATGTTACCCGTCAAGATTTGACGATAAACATGTTAAAAGATTAATTAGAATAATGTTTGATTTTCTTAATTAATTACTTGTAAATAAAGTTATGAAAATTGGATTTATTTGAATGTTATCTATGTGATTCCAACAGTTTCAAAGCATTTCATGGTTCTGTCAGTTGAACCTACTCAAGTAATCATCTGAAAGAATTTAAGTAGAATTTTAACTGCGCTTGCTTTTTAATAGAAGAATAACTAAAATTAATTGAACTGATATTTATTTTGGTGAATTTTCTCGGTGTTTTAAAAAAATAACACTGTTTAGTAATTTCTAATTTTTAAAATCATGTTGAAAAGTTTTTATTAATTTTATTTTTATCAGTCTCATTTTAAATCCCAAAACTTAAAATTTCATGCTACCAAGTAACTATTTATAATATATTTGAATTATTTGAATTTTTGATAATGTTTCATTCATTATTTAATTATTAAACCATGAGTATCACAAAGTAGTTCAATTTTAAGTCTTACATGATTATTTTTCTTCCCCCCTGTTTTCTCTTCTTAATTTAAATTTTTTACCCCGGAAAATAATTAATACTTTTCCTTATATGCACCAATGGCGGATCTAAGGGGGGGGGCGATCGCCCCCTCCCCCCCCCCCCCCCTTGGGCCCATAGAGGATTTCAAATCAACATGAGAGATCTTCATGTAATAGGACTTGGGCTGAAACTCAAGGGCCGGGCCGCGCCAATTCATGAACCAGGCAATAGCGGATCTGAGGGGCGGGCGATCGCTTCCCCTTGGGCCCATAAAGGTTTTCAAACCAACTTGAGAGATCTTCATGGAATAAGACTTGGGTTGAAGCTCAACGTCGGCGCAGTGCGGCCTGGGTCGAGCCGCGCCAATTTATGAATCAGGCAATGACGGATCTAAGGTGGGGGGAGAGATGGCGAAGGGGTGATCACACACCCTAGGGTCAGGCTGGGTCAGGTCTTATGACTTTTAGAGCTGGGCCGTGTCCTGGTCCTTATTTTTCTGACGATTTGGGTCGGGCCAGACTTGTTTTTTTTCCATGTCGAGTCCTGCCTGGAGTCAGTCTTCCTAAATGTCTGTATTAGAGATGAGACAGTGCTCGGACCCGGACTCATTTTTTCTGAATCCTATAAATTTTATTTATCAATGAATAAAAATATTAAAAGAACTTTTTTTCATCCCTTAAACATTATTTATTCCTTTTCAAATCACTATATTGACATTTTGATTAGAATGAAGGGGAAGCAGAAATTGCGTTTTTTTTCTGTTTTAGCATTAGAATGTTATTTTAAATGTAAATTATTAGTCACTTCTACAAACCTATTTCAGCCATTTCCGACGATGTTCTGGCGCCAACAAAAAAGTAGGAACAATGAATTAGTCTGTAGTTTGGTTTTTGCCTGTAGCAGAGGTTATTTTGCAATAGTAGGGTTGTTTATTATCATTATTATTTAGACATTTAATGCAAAGAGGATATTTTTATCCAATTCTAGTTTGCTTTTGGCACATAATTTAGATTACTATTGTACACAGCGTACACAAGTCATAATCGCTTTTCATATGGAAATAATTTTAGTGATTGTTGCTTTTTATGAATTCGGACGATGCTGAAGTTGTTACTCTGCAATTTACGAAGTCACTTTTGGTCGTAAGTAAATTTAATTTCCATATTATTCAGATAGAAAGCAATTGACAGTGTTCCCTTTATTTCTATAAAAGCATCGGAATTTAAAACTTTTAATTTAATGTTATTTTCTGGGTCACGCCTATCCCAAAAATTGTTAAGAGGAATGAAATGGTTATAGTTAAAAATGTGCACTTTTTTTTATAGAAAATTGATAAATGTTATTCAATTTGACAAATAATCGACAATAATTTCTACAAGTTTTATGCATTTATTCATGAAACACACTTCATTGACATGGCCATAATATTTTTTTATTAAAGGAAACAAAATATGAGAATTTTTTTTATGTATAAAGTACATTTTTATTTTATACCAAACTTTTCGTTTGATAATATTAAATTTAAATTTTCGTTTAAGAGTAACATTTCTATGTAAAATGTAGTTTTAAAATTATAATTTTTTTTTTGAAACATTAAAAAAAATTATTATGCATTTTTTTCTTCTACTGTATGCTTTCGTTATCGGGTTCGGGCTCGGATTTAAAATCGTCGAGCTCGATTGGAACCTAATTCTGATAAGAGAGCCCGAACTCATGTCTTGTCTGTACTGATCAAGATTTCCAGGTTGAGGCTCGGCCCTGAGTAAAAACTAAACGTTTGTTCCATGTCGGACCCAGCCTGTATGATAAGCATTATTGGCCCGACCACGATTCGTGTAATTCTTCACTCCGAGTCCAATTTGGACTGGCATTTTACTTATTTGTTATTCATAAAAAAGATATTTATGATGTACATTTGTTTAGCGAAATCTTAAGAAATACATTTTTAAATATTTATTTTTGTTCTTATTGTAGAGTTTTACTATTATAATTTATATTTTTATATGATTTATAAAATTGTTACTTAAAAAATCATTGTTGAGTGTTAAATTTTATTTAATTATAAAGCATCAAAATAATAATAATAACAAAAGAATAAAAATCATATAACCTCCTCTCATAGTAAAATGTATCATTAAAAAAAAAAAAAAAAAAAAGATTGCTGAGAGTTGGGATTGAACCTTAGTCCTTTACAAAAGCGCAGAGCTATAAATCTGTGCCTTTAAACCACTGAGCTAACCAGACTTGATTCGAACCTCCTCTAGCTGGAAGGGCTAATAAGTTCAACTTCGGGCATGCTCAAAGACCAATTTGAGTTGATCTTAAAGAGGTTGCCTACTGTTTTAATATATATGATTTTTCGGTTCAAAAAACTATTTGACCTAGTAAAACTAGTCAGATGTGGCAATTCCAAAACTTTCTTCCATCTTATACATGTAAATACTTCCTGAAAAATGCAGCATAACCGCGCACCAGTTAGGTGGTTTAAACTAAAATCTAGTCAACTTATAATATTAACTACTAAAACTTATGTCAACTTATTACTGAATCTGAAGTTTGATGAAAATCCGTGCATTTGTTTTTGAGATAGAACTATTCCAAAATCTTTAAAAACAATCTGCATAACAGCGCCACATATTGGGTGATGTACATCAAAATTTAATCACAACAATTTTTTTATCACATACTAATTGAAACTGAAGTTTGATGAAAATCCATGCATTAGTTCTTGAAATACATTTATTGTAAAATCTTCAAAAATGCAGCATAGCAGCGCCATCAATAGGAGCAATTTACACCAAAAACTAAACAACAGTAATCTATATAGCTGAATCTGAAGTTTTATAAAATTTCGTTTATTAGTTCTTGAGATAGAGAGCATTGCGATAACTACGAATAATACAAAATGGCAGCGCTACCTGTCGAGCGATTTGCACCAAAATGTAATCAACACCATATCAAATCAAGTGCTAACTAAATTTAAAGTTTTATGAAAATCTATGTGCTAGTTCTTTAGATACGGCTATAGTGGAAATTGTGAATAATGCAGTATAACAGTGCCACCTGTTGAGCGGTATATACTAAAAACTAATCAAATGTAGTCTAGATGTAGTATCTAGGTCTAACAGAATCTAAAGTTTTGTGAAGTTCCGTGCATTAGTTCTTGAGGTAGAGCGCCCACAAAATTTTTTTCACATACAACAGACAGACATTATGCAGAAATATGTTTTTTGGGGGGGTTCTCTGACCTCTAAAATGAGTAAATCCGTCGAAAACCGGATTTCGAAAATTTTTATGAATCTATAGCTTCTTGTAAAGATAGAAGATAATTAAAAAAAAAAACTTCAAAGGGATATAGAAACTATGCATTTATAGATACTCATATTATATACTAGCAGCCTTCGCCCGCTACGCTGGTCAGTTTTTTTAAAGAAACTTTGAATCAAACGAAATTTTTATATCATAGTAATTTTTAGTTTTATATCGTATTTTAGACTGTCTGTCATCGGTGAAAAGTCAGTCATCTAAACGGAAAGTTCAGTGTTAGTCACCAATGAATGACGTAGCGCTCAACATGTTAACAATTTTAATCACATAAAAATTCATTTAGCGGAACCTTTAAATTAAAGCCAACCTTTTGTAATTGTGTTCATCTGATTTAAAACATCTCCATAAGTATTCAATTAAACAACGTAGAATGCTATATTTCACTTGTTACAAAATTTCTGAATAATTATCCAACTAACAATGTAAGTTCCATTAAAATCTATCTAGTAGAACTTAAGTTATAAGCGTCCGGAGTGAAATTTCACTTTGCGTTTTATATATATTGAGATAATTAAATGTAGCTTACATAATCACGTTAACTGATTATAGAACTCACTTTCAAAATTTTAGGTTCAATAGATTTTTTTGTACGATAATTAATACGAAATCCAGACTTTCTTTTATATATATAGGTTGAAAAAGAAAATTACCGCTTTTTTGCGCCGAAGACATCGCCAAATCAAAAAAATATATGGTATCTCATGAACTACTGAACTTAAAAGAATTTGCTTAATATCATTCGATGCAGCATGAAAATATACACTAAAATATGGTATCAGTTAAAAAATAACTACAAAATCTGATCTATATACATAAGGATTGAAAATTTCAGGTTTTTGCGCCGAAGTCATCGCCAAATTAGGAAAATATGAAGTAGCTCACGAACTACTGGATTAAAAAAGAATTTACTTAGTAACATTCGATTCAGCATGAGAAAATACACTAAAATATGTTATCAGATGAAAAATAACTTCAAAAGCCCATTTTTCAGGAATTTTTTAAAAGTTCGTTCTTTTTTTTACCCCCCTTAGGGGTGGAATTTTCGAAAATCCCTTCTTAGAGGCACTCGATGTTATTAGAAGTATTTTTACCCTAATTTTCAAGATTTTTGGTTTGGTAGATTTTTTTGTGCTGTGATTAATACGAAATCCAAACTTTCTTTTATATATATAGATTATTTATTTAAATTAAGATCCGCCTCTGGTGACCAATTTGGTCTCCCTTAAATTTATGCTAAGCTTTGAAATATTTTACTTTTATTCATAATTTTATTTACTTGTGTAGTTTTACTAAATCTGCAGATTATGATTGAGAAATGTTGTGTAGTTTTACTAAATCTGCAGATTATGATTGAGAAATGAACAAATCTATGCGATCAAGGCAACATTTAGGGGAATATTCTGTTAATATTTTGTTCTGGTTGGCGCGATTAGCGAAGAAATCCCAAAATAGCGCCGAAAAACCATTTTTCATTTGTTAATTTAATGAAAAAAAGTGTTTTGAAAAAGATATTAAACGAATCCCTGTGTGCGATTGCCAATCACACTTATCCACTTTTTTTTTCTTTTTTTTATACTACTTTGCTATCTCCCGTCAACCAATTTCGCCAAATTATACAAATCGCCAAACTAATAGCCCAATTATACATATTGACGTAATTTTTATTTTAAATAACGAAAAAAAACAAATAATTAGTAGAATATTAAGAAAAATATTAATAAAAAGTCGAAATAAAAACCATTTAATGACATTTTAAACACGTGAATCGTATTTAATGTCATTGAATGCGACATTCACGATCATCCATTATTAGCATTTAATCTGATAGTTTGGGGATATTTTTTTGGTGGACGGGATAACCTAGTAGTACCTTTTTTTTATTAGAATGAATGATAAATTAATTGCAAATATTTTTTCATGACAATGATTTTTCCTTCACATTCAAAAAATTTCTTTTTTAGTGATGGTAAAATAACTGCAGATGAAAAAGATATAATAGTAAGGCTAAAACTCAGATTTAATGACTGCTTGGCATATGACTTGGCGGAGGCTCAATAAGTACGCTAATTCCAGATAGAGTGTAAAGAAACAATTGGTACCATTTGATTATTCCATCGATCAATTTCGCCAAATTATACAAATGGATATAATTTTTATTTTAAATAACCAAAGAATTAAAAAATTACTAAAATATTAATAGAAATAGAGATAAAACATCGGATTAAAAATAGTTGACGACGTAACAATTATGCAAAACATATTTAATGTCAAAAGAATGTGATATTTACGATCATCCATTATTGACATTTAAACTTATACTTTGGCGACAGTTTTTTGGTCGATGGGAGATCAATATTGCCAAATAATGTAAACAAATTATATAAACAATAATATTGCCAATAATATTTAGGTGCAGATGTCATCTACGGATCACGTTGGCACGATTACAACAAAATTGCGATTTTATGCCTCACGTGGTAATCCAGTAATAGTCGTTTATTTATCAGTAAACTATTTCATTATTTTTCTTTTCTATTTTAAAATTATACAAATTGTTTTGTTCCATAATTACTAAGACTTAATTTATTTATTATTACTATTTCAGATTACATTTTCTTGGCAACGGGAAAGAAAAATGGTTATTTTTTATCGGAAAAATTTTAATTCATTCTGTATGAAAAATAATGAAATTTTGAATTATTAAGAAAAATATTTGTATAAATCAATTAAAAATTAGCCTATGTTCACCGGAAATAGTGTAGCTTTCCAACGGTGAAAGAGTTTTTCAAATCCGTCAAGTAGTTTCGGAGCCTATTCAATTCAAACAAACAAACAATCAAATCTTTCCTCTTTATAATATTAGTATAGATATATATATTTATAATTTTATTTTCGGAGTGGCGATGATGGGGGGGGGGGGGAGATACAGGGCGCCAATGGACGTTCTGCACACAGGTGCTGAATACTGCTGGCATGCCCCTGAAGATATGCATAGAATTGAACTAATTTTTTTGTGAGTGTTTTTGGCTGTGGCAAGCAGGTTCTTCAATTTTGAAATATTTCCGCTGCAATAACAATTTTTGTATCATTTTCAACATTGTACTGACGACTAAAAGTATATAAAGTTACGCATCGAATTGAACCAAATTTTTTGTGTAAGTTTATGGCTAGTTGGTCCTCCCTGAATTTGAAAAAAAATCCACCATAAGGTGCTGCTGCAGTAACAATTTTTAATACTTTACCACAGAAAAGTGTATGAATTTATCCATAGAATTGAATGAAAATTTTTGTTTCAGCAGACCCTCCCTGAATTTGAAAAAAATCTGCCGGAAGGAGGTGCTATAATCGCGATGTCTGTGCCATTTTTATTATTTTACCATTAAAAAGTATTTGAAGTTATGCCTAGCACCGAACTAAATTTTTTGTGCATGACTTATTTGGAGAATGGCGAGTGGATTCTTCCTAAATCTGAAAAATATCTGACTATTGTTCTACCGTTCGTTGGCTTGTGCAGATACGGAAACTCATTTTTACTCCGATTAATTGACAGAAGCAGAAATTTCAGAGCAAATCATAGTTGGTATAATACTGAATTAATATGATTAATGCATTAACATGTGTAACTAAATTTTGAAATAATAAATTTTACGTATGAGATAGAAAAAAGTTTTGGGATTGGCACATCCAACTTGTTTTTTTTAAAAATACAGTATGGAACCGTTTATCCAAAAACTAGTTAATCAGAAAACCAATTATTTAGAATAATATTTCCAAATGACTGATTTCAGAAACTTTGCAAAAAAAAGATTCCATACATTATTCAATATCAATTTGGCATGTCCATTGCTTCAGACATTAATTCATGCATGCTGTAACTGATGATATAGGTCTGCACGGACCGGAATTTCCAGGCCTGGGCCCAGAACGGCCCGTTACAATTTCTACAATTTATAAAAAATTCAGATTTTTATCATATAATTAAGATTTCTTTAACGAATACTGCATAAATAATCTATGGAATGATTTTACAGTACATTTTACACGAAATACACATTAACAACATTAATGATTACTTAGATTCTTAGGCTTTAAACATTCAAATAAAGATTCTTTAAAAAATTAATATGGCTTAGAATAAAAGAAAAAAGAAAGTTAAAAATATCGTAACTTTTGAAGCTGTTTAATAAAAGAAGATTTATAAAAATATTTCTATGTCATTTTATTAAAGATTTTAAATCCAAATTCATTCGTCAATTCAAAGAAGCTCTTTTCTGATGCATTTCTAAATTTTTTTTTCTTAGAAACGCATAAAATTAGACCAGGCATGTCAAACACGTGGCCCGGCAGGAACTTCTCTGTGGCCCGCCAAGCCTTTGGCATTTTCGTATGTTTGATTCAGTTCTTAGTTGATGCAGAAAATACACTTTGCATTGCAAATTTTCAGCGTTGCGAAACTGGGGAATGAGTTTATTCAAAATATCTACCATTTTTTCAAAATATTAATCTGCATTATGTTTAATGGCAGATATTGACATACATTAAATTTAATGATCTGCAATTAAATAAAGTTTAAAATTTTTAATTAATGGTTGTTATTTTGGATGAAATATTTTTTATGGTTTGGCATAGGAGATGAAAACAATATCGATTCAATACCACTGTGGCATAAATGATACAAACATACTGTCTTCAATATGATCAAATCTAATTCATTTTAAAATTTTATTTCCAGGAGATAGGGTATGCAAAAGTTATCAACAAGAAAGTTAAGAAGAGCATATCTTAATCTGAAAAAAAAATTATAAAACCTTTATATATATTTTTTCTAATAGTTTATTATATGCTTTATGGGGAAACGAATGCATTATTTTACTGCGCTCTTTGATTCACTACGATATTACAAAGTAATGCATGGCATTTGTTAGGTATTACAAATGTATGAAAAATTAATTTTAAAAATGAGGCTAATTTCTAATTAAAAGTTTCTAAAAAATCAAAAGAAATAAATAGCTTTAAAAAGCAAAGGTGAACCAAATTCTCATTTTGTAAAATAGAAAAAGAAAATAAGAAAAAATTGTTAATCTGTTTTTATTATTTGGCTGCATGCATAGTCGAAAGCGAGCATTTTGGACATAAGCTCATTAATTTCATTTTTAAAGGTTAGTAAACGTATCATTATAAATTATCCCTGTGAGATCTTTATCTTTCTTGATGATGAAGATATAATATCAGGTTCATAAAAGTCAATTTGAAATATTTTTTTTATACTCAAACAGATTGAAAAATTGTGTTTGATATGTAGAAATTTCGTTGAAGTTTGCTAAGAATTTACTCACAAATATTTCGAAACCCCCACAAATTTCTAGAAATAATTTGGATAACTAAATCTAAATAGATTTTACACTGAAATTTTGTTGAAAAAAGTGTGTTCGTGAATCATATTAAAAGTAATCCATCTGCTTTTAAAAACAACTTTTGGGTGCAATAACACACAACTCGAAATCGTTCAAGTTAGAATAAAGAATATCCAGAATAGTTTAAAAAATTTTAAAAATATGCAGGAGCATTTCTATAAATATTCATGATATAACCAGAAATTTCAATAATCGCATGAAATCGATAATTTCAATATGTGTTGCTATAACTGGAAATTTTCATTAAACTAACAAGGAAGGTCTCCATCTGGGCATACTCAGATTTTTTTGAAAAAAAATACTAATTAAGCTACTCATGTATGTAATAAAGGATTAGTGAAAATTAGCGGCAGAATTGCAGAAGATAACATGTAAAAAAATAAAATACTTTCGAATGTTTGGCATGAAAAAACGAAAGTGTCACAAGTTTGGCACCAAGCAGCACTTTTCCCTGCCAAAAGCAAACGATTTTAATGCAACTGAAAACTTCTGGATTTTTAGAATTCGCGTAAATGGTGTTTGAAGAATTTAAACATAAACAATGAGAGAGTTTAATACATCTCTCTCTCTATATATATATTAAATTGCTTATGTATATATTATTTGTTGCTGTAGTTATTTAATTTACTCCTGGAAAAAATATTTTCATACATAAAAAATTCTTATTCAGTAAAATTATTTTCATACATTTAAACGTATTCAAAAATAAAAGCTAGTTGTTTCCATAACAACAAAATCGAATTGACAATGCTCAATTGAACTTTGAACTTCAAACAATTTTAATTTAAATTTGAATTTTGTTTCAAATCTCAAATTTTGATGGTTAAATTTGAATTAAAAACATAAATAACAATATAACGAAATTATACTTAAAACAAACTACAACTGACAAAACCAAAGATATTAAATTTATCTAAACACGTTGAACATGAAACTTTTTCCCTTTAAAATGCATTTTACATAGAAAAAAAAAAAAAAAACTCCCAAACATTTATTGAAATTGCTTTTCATCGCCAACTGATGATAAATCGCCAAATAACGAAATTTTCATTATTTTTTAATGAACAGGGAACGGAGGTTCCGCCAAAATTTTTTTTATAAACGTATATATCCTCATGAGAAGAACATTCTGTAATTTTTTCAGATTTTTCAGAGTATGCCCGTATGGAAACTTTCCTTGTAAGACATTTTCATTAGTATACAGTAGCCACCAACAAATATTCTTTTAATAACCACTTTTCCTTTATTAATGGCCCTGGGGTCTGAGGCTAGCATTTATTTTGTCTTTTAACTTTATAATTCTTGAAAATATAAGTGCAAGAAATTTTACTCTGCGGGGAGTTGTTTTTTTTCTTTTCGCAGACAAAATATGTACTTAAAAATAAATGAGAAGAGTCTAGAAATTATTCCTATGCCGGATCAATACCCATAGCTAATATATTTTAATCAATTCTGATTTTTTTTTCATAATATTATATTGTAAATAATTGTGTTCTACCAAATGATTGGTTTTATAAAAAGTAGCAATTACAACATAAAAGAAAATGCAAATATTAAGATTGCAAAATTACTAACACATTTTTGTATAATTTTGATTGAGATTTAAATTTTAAAATGTTCAATAAATGTTTAAGCTTGTTTCTTTTTTTATTTTAACTTATTTTTCATTGCATTTGACAGTGATCTCTTGTAATTTTTTTGACAAAATATGCCGTATTTTCTGAATTTTTTGAAAAAATTTGCCGTTTTATCGCGATTTTTTTGCCGAAATCTTGTTTTTTGCGAATACTTTGACAAATTTTGCCGTTTTATTGCAATTTTTACACGAAATTTGTCGTTTTTCCGTGATGTTTTGAGGAAATCTGCGGTTTTTTCAAAATTTTATGAAGTAATTAGCCATTCTTGCGAATTCTTCGACGAAATTTATCAAAAAATAGTCGTTATTTTGCAATTTTTTAACAAAATTACACGTTTTACGGGACACGTAAGAGCTATTTCTCTGCATCCCGTCGCCAATTTTTTTCGTATTTTACGCACTATAGTGCGTCCGCGGCATCCCCGACCGCAATACAATTTAAAGAGTTTCTAAGAAGTATTTTGTTTATCTAAGTAGTTCTAAGTACTACTTGGGAACGTTTTCATTTCTAAGTAGTTTCTAAGGAGTCCAAGGAGTCTGTACGAACCCTGTAAAAATATGTTTAATATAAATGTGGAATTATTCCTTCACTGAATTTAAATTTTTTATGACTTACTTCCAATCATTGACTTAAGTTTCATGTTATATATATATATATATGACTGTATTTGTGTGTGTGCATTTTACTGCTTAAAAATCACTTTTCGAAGTTCTAAATGTAAAATTTGTTTTAAGGATATTTTATTGCTTCAGACATCTGTAATATTAAAGCAAATAATATTAGAAAGAATTGGTAAAAATTTCTCTGTTTTAAGAATACATAAATAGCATTATTCAAATTCATTTACTTTTCCAGAATATATATTTATTCAATATTCGCTGGATGTTTTTCATATAATGTTCTCTTCTGATTCATTTCAAATTACTGATTCTATAAAAACTTTTACATTTATTTGGTTTTATGATTTTCCTACATAGAAGCTTGATACCTTATTGTAACATTAACAAGTGTGTGTTTTTTTTGTATACACACATATAAATAAAATAATAGTAAAAAACTCACGGGGATCACTTTGTTTAAATTGCTGAATATACTCTTTTAAGAAATAAGTTAAAAAATATTTTAGCACACATTTTCATGAGTATATCCTTGACAAATATTAATAAAACATAGGATCCTTTTGTGTTATAAAACTCATAGTATCATAACTCGCTACTTTTTTTCGTAAACGACTGGAATTTTTAAAATACAACTTACACAAACACTTTGACAAACTTGAGAAATATACCTTAATTGACAACAAGACTAATTAACGTGTCTTTAAACAAAGAATGAAAAGTTCGAAATGGAAAAAAGCTAAAATTTATTATTGACTATCAATAGCGCTTAACAATAGTGGTATGTATAAAATCAATGTTTAGTTGGTAAGCAAATTATACAGGAAGAACGTCGAAAAAGTTCCCATTAAAATCCGATTATAATTAGGAAAACTGGGATTTTTTGGAGAAGGAGAGAGGAATGTAATCGGTGTAGAACTGGAAAAGTACAACATAAAATAGCAGAGTTTCCCCCAAGTTTAAAAAAGGGCAGGGTGCTACTGTTCTGAAAAAAGCACTTTTTACATTTTTCAGGGCACTTTTATAGAGTTGAATCTAGAATCTAGCGGTTCAAAAAAATCAGGAAAAACAGAAATTTCAATTAAAAAAAAAAAAAAAGGAAAAATTTTGCTAAAAAATTGCGAAAAAATGTCAAATTTCATTTAAAAAAAAAATTGCAAACAAAAGGCAAATTTTATTAAAAGATCGCATAAACAGCAGTTTTTGCAAAAACGGCATGTTTTGCCAAAAAATCGCAAAAAAACGAGACATCGTGAAAATATCGCGAAAAAACGGAACTTTCAGGGATGAGATTCACCAAAAAGCAAAAAAGCTGAAAACTGCGTGAACGACATTTGAGCAATGACAGGAATGTCAATCACAACAAATATAATTGTATTAATATATAACATACAATTTAGCTTTTGGTAAATTAAATTAAAAGGAAATTATTAACGTGAATTACAGAAATTATTTATACTTACTCTAATGAAAATTTAGTTTATCAAGATAGAGTACATTAATAAAACCCTGTTATTGGCATGAATATTTTTTTTTATTGAAATTTTCTAACAGTAAGACACTTTTGGCTAAATATTAGGGAAAAGAAAATAGAAATTTTCTTTGTTTTTTAGCTTTGCTCTTGCACAAGGTATATTTCTTTCTCCTGCTTTTTTCTTGGATATTACACATTAAAGATATCTAATGATATCGCTGGACTTTAAAAATCCTGGGTCTCCAGGACCCAGAACTTAAATTCTGGGTCTCTTTTTTTACAAAAGTGGGTCCTCACTGATAATAAGTCATTTTTAGATGCAAAAGTTGAACTTGTTCATTTGGAAAAGACTGAAATGCAATAATTTGTTTTAACAATAATTAATGAATAATTAAAATCAATATTATTTTTTAAAACTATTGAGAAATATTTTATTTATTTTTAAAAAAATAAATGTGCAAGATACAAATTTAATTATAAATTAATGCTTATTTGAGTGTAGAAGATAACATGTATCACTATTGTTTGCATTTCTTTTTAAAAAGGGCAGGACCTGTTTATTGAAAAAAACATTTTTTGCTGAAAAAAGGGATACTTCTGTTGAATATAAGGGTATTTTTTGTTCAATGAATGGGTGCTTTCAGAAGTCACATTCATTCAAAAAGATTTAGAGGTGTCAAAAATGGATTTTGGATCAGAAAAGTCTGTATTTGGAGTGGTAAAAAAATAATTTTGAAAATTAGTTTTTGGATTAGTTTTTTTCAGAGTCCCTTTGATGAAATTTTTAGTTTTTTCACTATCTCTTCATGAAGTCTGTCATTTGTTGGAATCTTTTGGCAAAATTTAAAGTTTTATTTCATTTTATTTTATTTTCAAAAATTTGCCATTTTTGCGCGAATATTTTGATGAAATCTGCCGTTTTTTCGCGATCGTTTGACGAAATCTGCCATTTTTTCGCGATCGTTTGACGAAATCTGCCGTTTTTTCGCGATCGTTTGACGAAATTAACCGGTTTATTGTGATCGTTTGACGATATCTACCGATTTATCCTGATTTTTTGACAAAAGTTGTCATTTTTCGCAAAACATTTGGCGAAATTCGCCGTTTTATCGCAATTTTTGGACGAAAATTGTCGTTTTATCGCGATTTTTGACAAAATCTGCCGTTTTTTTGGTATTTTGTGACGAAATTAACCATCTTTTTGCGAATCTTTTGACAAAATTGGTCGGAAATTAGTCGTTTTTTGACGATCTTTTAAGGAAATTTGCCGTTTTTTTGCGATTCTTTGACGAAATTACACGTCCTGTATTTTTTTGGTAAATCGGAAAATAACAAAAAAGCTGAAAACCGCGGATCCGCGGAAGAATCTCATCCCTGAACTTTTCACAGAATTTTCCGT
This sequence comes from Maratus speculifer, assembly GCA_964019185.1. NCBI lineage: Eukaryota > Metazoa > Arthropoda > Arachnida > Araneae > Salticidae > Maratus > Maratus speculifer. Next base: position 113,051,955 of record OZ025291.1, read on the forward strand.
TTTATTGCGATTTTTGGAAGAAATTTGTTGTTTTTCCACTATTTTTTGAGAAAATCTGCCTTTTTTGAAATTTTGCGACAAAATTAGCCATTTTTTTGCGAATCTTGCATGAAAGTTAGGAATTATTTTGCATTTTTTAACAAAACTTGCTTTTTTTTAAACGAAATTACCCGTCCCATGGGACGCGTATGAGGCTATTTTTTGCGTTCCGTCGACGATTAATTGCGTAATTTACACCCTATAGCACGTTCAGATCATCGTTGGGGGACTGCGTTTTTTCAAATGTGGGCACAAAGGGCACTATTTTTTAAATGAATGACAAGAGGGGCACTAGTTTTTCGATAAGGGGCAATAGGGGCGCTATTTTTAAACTAAAGGGCAGAAGGGGCAAAGCGCCCCCGTGAAACCCTTTGGGGGAAACTCTAAAATAGTAAACCAAACAAATAGGCTCACAGACTATTATTCACATTAATTGTATAGTATACTCTTATTTAAAAGAATAATTCTGCATGAAATACCCATTTACTTAAACTGAAGGGCGATTACATACATTCCATTTCCCTCCTTTATACTTAAATAATGAAACTTCAAAACTATCCAGGAAAGGTCTTTATTAGAATTAGGGATGGGACGAATATTTGGTCACTATTCGGTATTCGGCCCTTTTGCCGAATATTCGGTTGGCCGAATATTGAAGGCTTGTTGACCGAATACTTCGGCCGAATATTTAGAGATAACTTGCCGAATATTGCTAAAATCTCGCCGAATAGTGAAAAATATCTTGCCAAATAAATTTAGGATTTGAAGAATTTTTTTTATTCCACACATTTTTTTCTCCTAATCCAAATTTGCTACTTCATTTGTGAAGTCCTTCTCATTCTTACTAACAAAATATACAGTTATTCAGATACTAAAAAATTACAGCCTTTCTGTTTTTCCTATAAAAGTTAGTGATATTTTAGAAATTACTGCCCAAGTTGGGGATTTAATTGTACGGAAAATGTCTTCATTAATGAATGATATATTACAATTCAAGATATAAAAACACTTATTGGAAAAATAAAAGAAAAACACTGCCTTATTCTAAAACACTCTAATATTTATTAATGTCTGCAAATTCCATGCACATATAAAAAAGTCTCTTATGATATTCATAACTTATTTTCTATGAAGTAAGAAATGAAAAAATTCATTCACTAGGTGTAATAATGAAGATTCATTTTCAAAATTAAATATGAAATATCACTATTCCAAATACAACGGTACATCTGAAAACAGTACTGGTGTCAAACTAGATACGCATTAGATGACACAACTTGCTTTATGAAGATAGTTTTACAAAGATTTAAACAAATTCTAAATACTGAATAAAATATTTTTTTTTATTCTATAGTTTTTGCTTTTAAATAGTTATTTGCATAATTACTGACTTAAATATGTAACATTATTATGTATACATTTTTAATTTACATCTTCCTTCATTCATGTTGTTATCAATTTCTGTTTATTCGTTTAATGCTTGATGAGTAAGTGGAATATTGAAGTTGAATATGGTATGCGCCAATTCAAATGTCAAGGATTTTGTCAACATATGCATTCTACTTTAAGCATAACCTTTTCCTTTAACATAATTTGTAATTTACAGTTTGGCAACTGATTTTAGAACAGTCTCGTTCTTACGAATTTGCTTATCATTAGGGATACAAACTCTAAATGATCAAATTTAATTTATTAAAGGTTATTTCATAAAATATCTTCTTGTGAGCTCTGAGAGAGATATATTAAGACTATTATTGATTTTGGATGCAAGAAATTGTAAAAGTATCATTTGATAGTAAAAGTGAAGTACATTCTTCATAATTTAATGCAAATATCTTCCCATCTTGAGTTACTGAAAATCAATTTGATGTACATAAGGATAAAAAAATATAATGCAATTTCATAATTTTTTTGTGTTTTTCAAATTTAAAAATACATTTAAAAGCACATTTAAGAGTAATAATTATTAATGAGCTCCTATTTTTTAAATTATGTATAATCGAAATTTATTTTGTTAATTGGAAAAAAAAGTTGCTATTCGGCCGCCGAATATTCGGTATTCGGCCTAAAATTTAGCCGAATATTCGGTATTCGGCCAAATCACTATTCGTCCCATCACTAATTAGAATAAACATGCATACCAAATTTGAAATAAATCAAATAATTCTGCATGAAAATGCCATTTAGATAAATTAAGAGGAGGGGGAGGTTAGCTCCCCATTTCCATCCTTTATGCTTAACTAATGAACATCCAAATCTAATAAAGTAAGAGCCTTATCAGAATAAACTGGTATAACAAATATGAAACAAATCGAATAATTCTACATAAAAAAACCATTTATATAAAATTAAGGGTGTATTAGCCTACCCCCCCCCCCCTTCATACATTAGTAAATCCCTAAAATTAATAAGAGAAGCGTCTTATCAGAACGAACTTACATACAAATTTCGAAGCAAATCAGATAATTCTGCACGAAAACCCCATTTATCTAAATACTCCCTCTACGTTTCTCCATTATACTTAATCAATCAACTTCCAAAACAAAACAGGGAAGAGTCTTATAAAAATGAAGCTATATACAAAATTTGAAAAAAAAATTAAAATATTCTGAATGAAAACCCTTTTATCTAATTTAAGGAGGAGGTGCTGTTCCACCCTTTATACGTAACCAACGAATCCCTAAAACAAATAAGAGAAGCATCTTATCAGAATGAACCTACATAAAAAATTTTAAACAAATCGGATAATTCCACACGGAAACCCTTTTATCTAAATAAGGCAATCTCCTGTACCCCCCTCCTTTATACATAATCAACTAACCTGCTTCATAATTTCATTTTATGTTTAATAAGAAAATATGCAAATTTAAAGTTTTTGATTTTAAAAATGAGTCTGAAAAAATATGTCAAAAAATTTCGAGTTGTTTAGCATGAAAAGATATTTTTAATACTGATATTTTATAATATTGTCTTAACACGATTCTGATAACACTAGGTTTTGCGAGAAAATGACATTAAAAACTTGTCAAAAGTGGCCAGATAAAAATATTAAACAATGTTTGTCTCTAATAGTGTTTTAGTTTTTGTTGGTGAAATTAATACGTAACACTAAATTATTCTTCAATCTGTAGGCCGAGCTGAAAGTTTAATATACACACATACAAAAATTGTCAACAAAGACGTTTTTCTTGCAATATATGCATATTTATATACAGGGTGTATCTAAACTCTTGGGCAAAACTTTAAGGGGTGATTGTACACATCAAGACAAACAATATTAAATAGAAAACCAAGGGTCCCAAACGTCTTCCGAAAGAGATAGGCAACATGAAAGTTTAGGGTCCAAAATTTCAAATAAACAGAAAAAACAGAAAAATTTGTCGATTGATTTGCAGTTTTCACTAAAAACTATTCTTTATGTCAGTGTTTTCTTGAAAATAAATTATAGGTAAATTTCAGAAAATGCTGATAGAGGGAGCTTTAGACTTTAGAGTAACGAACAACTATTTTTTGCATCTCATTAAAAGTTTTCAGAAGCTTAGACTTAAATTTTCAGCTCAAAATCTGAATAGTTGGGAGTGGTTAAGTAGTGCAAACTAAACGGTGTTCAGAGATTTGAATTTCAAATGATTATAAAAAGTGGAAAAATTGGTCGATTCGTTTGTGGTTTTTGCTAAAACTATTCTTTAAATCTGTATTTTCTTGAAAATAAATTTTAAAGATAAATTTTAAAAAATGCCGATAGAGAGCGCCTTAGACTCTGGAATAACCTACAACTTTTTTTAGCCGTATATTTTTAATCTCATTCAATGCTTGCAAAATTTTATGCTAAAAATCTGAATAGTTTAAAATGGTTCAGTAACGCAAACTGAACTGTGTTCAGCGGGGAGGTTCAAATTTGTAATGATTATAAAAAATGGAAAAATTGGCAGACTCGTTTGCCGTTTTCGCTAAAACTACTCTTTAAATCAGTATTTTCTTGAAAAAAAAATTTAAAGATAAATTTTTAAAAATGCTGATAGAGGGTGCCTTAGACTTTGGAGTACCGTACAACTATTTTTAACCGTTATTGTTTCAATCTCATTAAATGCTTGTAAAAGCTTAAACTTAAATTTTAAACTTAAAATCTAAATTGTTGGGAGTTATTAAGTAGCGCAAAATCGAACTGTGTTCGAGTGGGGGAAGAGAGGGTTAAATTTTAAATCCTAAACACAGTTCAATTTCTACTTCTTAACACCTCCCATCGATTCAGAATTTGAGGTCAAAATTTAAGCCTAAGCTCTTGCAAGCATTTAATTAAATACAAAAAATAACGGTTAAAAATAGTTGTTGGTTACTCTTAAGTTAGCACCACTAAAGAATTTTTTTGAAATTTTTAAACTTTATTTTTAAGAAAATATTGACATAAAGAATAGTTTTAGTGAAAACTGCAAACGAATAGATTAATTTTTTTGTTTTTTTAAAATAATCATTTGAAATTTGACAAGCCCCCCCCCCCCCCCTCATGGCTGGGTGGAGGGATGAAAAATATAGAAAAAAATAGGAAATATAGGAAATTTTTCGGAATTATAGGAACGCTGCACGGCCTGCATAACTGCAACTTAACTATAACAAAATCGCTTAACAATATACTAACTGGAAAGTAATTTTAGCCTATTTGTAATTTAATCGTAAATTATCTATAAGATAAGCATAACAGCGGTAACGAAACCGTAATCTAATTGTAATATATTATCTGACTTTTGCACCATTCGGTTAATCTGTAAGAAAAGCTTATTTAATACAATGGTAACCTAAAACTAACTTAAATGTGGCTTAAACAAAATCTACCTGTAATCTAATCATAACCTAGCTATAGTGTAACCTATAGGGCAAAATTGGGAAATTTCTTTAGCAACCACTGGCCAGTAAGACTAATTTTTCAAATGGCCACTATGTTTAAACTAGTGGCCACTTTTTTATTTAAAAGTACTAAACAGTTAAAATTTCTATAAGTATTAATGTAAGACAATAGCACAAATAAATATGTTAATATAAATATATTGGAACCCAAAAAAGTAGAATTGTTGATAAAATTTAAGTAACATTATCTGCTTGTAAAAAAGTGGCCATAAGGTGGCCGCTGATAGACAATTTTTCACTGGCCACTATTTATCATTTACTGGCCCTGTGGCCAGTGCTAATTTTGTCCTTTAGCGTAACCATAAATTAATTATAACATAACCACATCCTAACAAAATAAACATAACAATAGCCTAATCATAACCTATTTGTAAAATAAATATAACCTAACGATAAACTAACATAATATCTTAACCATATCCTTAATGTGGCATAATAATAATCTAAATCTAACCTAACAGTAATTTAATCAAATTGTAAGCTAGCTCTTACATAACAGTAACTTAATCATAACCTAGCTGTAACATATCCATAACCTAATTATAACATAGCCGTAACTTAACTGTAACCTAATCATAACATAACTGTAATCTATCTGCCTATCTATAACTTAATCGTAACATAAACGTAATTTAAACCATAACCATATGTAATCTAAACGTAACATACCTGTGACAGAACTGTATCCAAATCGTTACCTAATTATAACCTAACAGAAACTTAACTGTAATCGAAACGTTACATGTACATAACCTTACCATAACCTAACAATACCGTAACTGTAAGCTAACCGTAACCTAATTGTTACCTATAAGTACACTAACAGCGGCATAATCAAAACCTAATTGTAATGTAACTGATTTAACAGTAACCTAATTATAACCTAGCTGGACCTTAATTGTAATTGAATCATTACATGTTTATAAACTAATAATAACCTAGCAAATAACATGACTGTAAAATATGCATAATTTAACCAATAATCTAATTATTACCTAAAAGTAATCTAACAGTGGAGTAACAATAAAATAACTGCAAAGTAACCGTGACTTACATGTAACCTAAACTTAACCTATCTGTGACATAAAGGCAACCAAATTGTAAGTTTATTACAATCTAGCCGGAACTTAATTGTAATCAAACCGTTACCTATACATAACCTAACAGAAATGTAATTTTAAGCAAACCCTAACTTAATTGTTACCTAAAACTAATTTTACAGTGGCATATCCATAACCTAATTTTAACATAACCATGACATAACTAATCTAATTATAACCTATCCAGAACTTAATAGTAATCTAACTGTTACCCGTCCCTAACGTAACAATAATTTAATAGTAACATAACTGCAAGCTAACCGTAACCCAATTGTTACCTAAAAGTAACATAACATTGGCTATATAATATAACCTAACCGTAATGTAGCCGTAACGTAATTGCTATTTAAGAATAAACTAACTTCAATCTAATCATAATCTGTGACCTAATTGTGAGCAAATTTAATGCTTACTGTTAAAACCGTAACTCAATTGTAATGGAAATGCAACCTAACCATAACCTTGCCATGACTTAACTATAAACTAACTAACCTAAACACTACCTATCGGTAACTTAAGTGTAATCCAAATGTACTCTAAGAATAACCTAACCACGACTGTAACCAAACCATCCTAACTGAAACAAAATTGCAATTTAACTGTAATCGTCCTGTCAGCTAAATATCCTGTGGCAAATTGTCTTGTTGGCTAATTAACCTGTCGGTTAAATGCCCTGTCTCTGTCGGCTAATTGACCTGCCGGTTAAATGTCCTGTTGGCTAATCGACCTGTCGGCTAAATGCTATGTTCGGTCAATTGCCTGTCGTCCAGGGCTTGATTTAAGCAGTAACGCATCACAATTTGCGATTCAAATTTAACTAAAATGCGATCCAAGAAATGTATTAAATCACAATCATTGCGATGTTCACATTTCCTACACCCTTTGTTATGTCATGTATACTTAAAGTTAAAATTTACACAACATACGTTGTGTTTTCACTCTCCCCAAGTACTTATTTATTTACAATGGAAGTACAGTGAGACGCCATTGCTGGGCACAGTTTTCCCAGTAAACACACGATTTGTTCCCGCCCTGACGCTGCGATTGATTACTGAATCACTGTTACTCGCTAATCGTGGCGATTGCTCATAGAAGTTTGACGTGCGTGTTGTAGTGGCTCTAAAATGAACACTCACCGTTACGATCCTTTTACTTTATATTGCTTTAAAAAAAAAAAAAAAAAAAAAAAAATGCAAATTTTCAAGATTTAAAAGTTACATTAGCTATTTTTTACTTGCTATACAAAAGTGTCTAACTGCTATTCAAAACTGACTTTGTATGGCAGTTACTGCTATGCAACTTTCTTCTTCTAAATCGATCCCTGCTGTCGTCCAATTGTCTGTTTCGGTTAACTGTCCTGTATGCTATATGTACACTTCGGCTAAATGTCTTGTCAGTTAAATTATGTTTCGGCTACATGTACTGTCGTTTAAATGTACTTCTCGGCTAAACGTCCTGTCGACTAAATGTACTTCTTGGCTAAACGTCCTGTCGACTAAATGTACTTCTCGGCTAAACGTCCTGTCGACTAAATGTCTGCGACCAACGGCAATTAGAGAAATATAGGACTTTTTTAGGGTTATTTTATAAATATAGGATATATATAAGAAATATAAAAACAACTCTGATCCTTGCATACAGTAAAACTCAAATTTTATAGAAGAAAAGCATACATTATCTATTCAGAATGACTTTCTTATGCAAAAACATACCAGGGTGCAAATTTGCTTATTTAATGTGTTGTGCAATTAAAAACAATGCATTTTTATATGAAAAATAAAAATTTTGTAGGTAGTTTCTCTTTTTACATAAATGGCATAAATAATAAAGATTGCTCTACATCTCATCTACAGTTGTAAAATCCATTACTTGTAAATGTCTGCTAAACCTGAAGTTGGTTACTAAAAAAATAACCATACCTGCCAACATGTCAATTCTGAAATCCTTACAATTTTCACGATGTATTCTTACATGCTTAAAAATGCATTGCATATGCAATGCAAAAAGGAATATCATTTCTCAACAATATTTTCTATGCTACTTTTATATTTATTTTTCTACTTATATTTTGAAAAATAAAAACATGAGGCTACACAAGAAAATGTTTTTCCAATTTCATACTTTGGGAATGTGTTTTCAAAAAACTGTCCTGCATGATGATCTGTAATAGATAAGGCAGATTAAATTCACAACAAATTTCCTGAAAGGTTACAGCAGTCAGGGTTCGGTGATATATATCAATGGATATATATCATGATATATATCCGATATTTATTTTCAAAATATCAAGCTTTTTGATATTTTCGATATTTTCATATTTGATATTTATTTTCAAAATATCATGATTCTTGATATTTTCATATATTTAATTTTTATTTTCAAAATATTTTTAGTCAACAAAAGTCTAAATGAGCTCTTCAATTGTTATTAAAAATTAACCCATCTGTAAATAACTAAAATATTAAAAACATGCTTACAAAATATCCCCCACCTCCAAAAACTATTTTTAGATTGCACCTGCTAGAATTGGAAAAAGGGGTGATGATTGGCTAATCTGAATTGCTCAATAGTCAATCAGGCAGTGTAATGTGTAGGCATAGAATAGACATGTTTTAAGAACAAAATTTTACATATGTTGCAAGTCTTTGCTGTGCTGTCATTATTTTGCTCTTGTTGATATTATATTTAAATGATATAAAGCTTAAAAATTTTATTAAAGTTTTTATTGCAATCACTATGCCAAGAATAAAAGATCCTATATGGAATCATTTCACATGTAAAATTAAAGAAGGAAATAGTGGCAAATGGGCCATATGTAAGATGTGTGATAAAGAAATGCAAGGAATTCCAAAAAGGATGGAGAAGCATTATGAATTGTGTTCTTCTGCTCAGATTGATAATACAGGTAATTACACATTTTTCTGTTTTATATTTTAATATTTTCTTTAAAATATGGTTATTCAATCTTTAAGGCTGCCAACAGTTACACATTTTAGAGTTAACTTTACATCTCTACATTAAAAATACGGATAAGATTTTATTACACATTACTCTCATTACCAATTTTAGATTATATTTTTGAATTCTTATATCACAATTTAAATGCTCTAAAAGTTAAGACTTTTTTTTTTTTTTAAATACATAAGATTTCTATTAAGTTTTATTATGACTTAAAATGGTTTAGTATCATGAAATATTAAAAATATATATACAGTAGACTCCCTCAAATCCGCACAGCTTGGGACCAGAGGTTTTGTGGATTTTAGAATTTTGCGGATTTCTGGTCATTGCTTTGTTTACATTTTTACTTTCTTCTATCTTCAATAGAAGAAAGTATTGTAATCGAAATTTTTTTCGACTTCCGGTTTTCGACTGATTTACACGTTTTAGGGGTCAGAGATTCCAAAAAACATGTTTTTACAAAATGTCTGTCTGTCCGTGTGTGTGTGTGTGTGTATGTCTGTGTGTATGTCGCCATTCTACCATCAAAAAGTGTATGAAGTTATGGATAGAATTGAACCAAATTTTTTGTAAATGTTTTTGGCTGTGGCAAGCAGGTCCTCCTTCACTTTTGAAATATTTCGCCGGAAGGGGGCGCTGCAATCACGATTTTTGTGCCATTTTCAATATTGTACCGAGCAAAAGTATATGAAGTTATGCATCGAATTGAACGAGATTTTTTGTGTATGTGTATGACTATGGCTAGTTGGTCTCCCCTGAATTTGAAAATAATCCGGAAAGAAGGAGGCACTGCAATCGCGAATTTTGTGCCATTTTCAAAATTGTACCGATCAAAAGTATATGAAGTTATGCACCGAATTTAACCAACTTTTTTGTGTAAGTGTATGACTATGGCTAGTTGGTCCTCCCTGAATTTGAAAAAAATCCGTCGGAAGGGGGCGCTACAATCGCGTTTTTTGTGCCATTTTCAATATTGTACCGACCAAAAGTACATGAAGTTATGCATCAAATTGAACGAAATTTTTTGTGTAAGTGTATGTTTAGGGCTAGTTGGATCGCCTGAATCTGAAAAAAATCCGCCGGAAGGAGGCGCTGCAATAGCGAATTTTATGCCATTTTCAATATTGCATCACATAAAAGTGTATGAAGTTAGTTCTAGAACTGAAGTAAATTTTTTGTATATAATTATTTCTTGGTAAGGCAAGTAGGTCCTCCCTGAATTTGAAAAAAAAAAAATCTGCCTATCATTCTATTGTCCATCGGCTCGTGCAGATGTAAATTCGTTTTTACTCCGATTAATTAATTGAAGCAGAAATTTAAGATGAAAATCAAAGTTGGTATGGTATTGAATTAAAATTATTAAAGCATTAAAATGAGTAATTATTTTTTTTAATATTAAAATGTACGTATGAGATAGAAGAAAGTTTTGGGATTGGCACATCCAACTAGTTTAAAAAGTAATTTGAATGTAATTAATAATGAAATCAAAAGTATAATGAATGCTTACTATATGCTAAAATACTAAAATAAGTAATAAACTAAAGTAATAAAAATTTAGATAGTTTTTGAAATGATAAAAGTACTAAAAGCAAAGGTCAAATTAATGAGGAGTAATGTACAATTAAATATTCATTATAAAGATGAAACGTGTTTTTCCTAAATTATTCAATAAAAACTTGCCTCATAAATGTACATTACTAATTTACATCAAGAACATAAAATAATGAAGTTTTATTTCAGGTTTAGCCAGACTTAACAACTAAAAAAGCTTGATTAATACATAAATATATTTGGTAATATTGTGATTAGAAATGATATCAGCAATATATTTTTATTCTTTCTTTATGAAAAAACATGAATTCAATAACCTTAAAAAAAATTACAAATTAAAAAATATACAGAATTGATAAAAATCTAAAAAAGTCAAATTTGCTCCTACATCTGAATTGAATGTTTCATTGTTTACATCCGTAAAATATGTGCGGATTTTAGAGAGTTGTGGATTTTAGGAGTGTGGATTTAAGGGAGTCTACTGTATATCTAATTGATATTTTGACCAAACTTTTATCTTGTAATGTGATAATGTTGAATAAAAATGCACACAATTCTTCAATTCAATTTTAAACTTCAAATGCTTTTTCATAAACAAGATAATATTAAAATAACTAAATATATTTTTATTTGTAAAATTTCTTTTTGTGCTTAGTAAAATTTTAATATTTATTCTATTTTTAAAAAGACTTTGCTGCGTTAAAAAGTTTTAATATTAACAAGAGATTTATTAATTTGTTTAGAATGTTTTCATATGTTTTTAGTAATTACACTTACATATGCTACTTTGAAATTATAGATTAGAACTTATTGGCAGTCCTGAATTTTATATTTCTTAAATATTAAATATTTCATTCCACAGTTCATTCTGATGCATTTTTTTTTCTTATTACAGATGATGATGATCCTAAAAGAAGTGTTGATTTAGACAATTGTATCTTATCAGAACAACCATGCAAGAAACAGAAAAAAGCTTCTGCAGCAACAAGATACAAAACAACAACAGTTTCATTGTCTAAAGATTCTGATGTGGTTTGCACTTCAACAGTATATGCTCAAGCTATTGATGAACAAATTGCGCGTTACTTTTTTGCTACAAATACACCATTTAATCATGTTATTCATCCTGATTTTATAAAACTTTGTAGTTTGCTTCGACCTGGCTATACGCCTCCTTCGGAAAGAAGATTAGCAGGGGAACTTTTGGATGATTTACACAAAAAAGTAGTTGAAGAATCAAAGGAAATTCTCTCTGGAGAAACTGTAACTATGAGTCTTGATGGCTGGAGTAATATCCACAACGAGTCACTTATTTGCACCTCAGTGATCACAACATCTGGTGATACTTTCCTAACTTCGACTATAGATTCATCAGAACATTCACATACTGCAGAATATTTATGTGATGTGGCAAAACAATCTATCTTGGATTGTAAAGAAAAATTTGCTGTAGATGTTCGCAGTTTTGTTACAGATAATACTGGAAATGTTAAAAAAATGAGAGAAGAGCTTGCTAAGTCTGAAGATTTTGATATTATTTACTATGGTTGTTCTGCTCACATATTAAATCTTCTTGCCAAAGACATAGAATTTCCAAATATAAGTAAAAATGTCATCAAGATAATTAAATATTTTAAATATACTCATTTGCCAACTGCTTGGTATAAGAAAAATGGTGGAAAACTGCTAGTAATACCTCAAGCTGTAAGGTGGAACACAATGTTCGATACACTGAAGTCTTTTTTAGATAACAGAGGAAAACTGGTGCAAGTCTGTCAGGATCACAAACTTGAAATTGATAAAGAAATTTTCAATTTAGTGAATGATGTCAACTTAATGGTTAATTGCACAGATTACATAAATATTTTAACACCTATTGCAGATGCATTAGATGAAATGCAAAAAGATGACACTAAGATTGCACAATGTGTAGAAATTTGGTGCAAATTAAAGGAACAATTGGAAACATCTGGAAAGGATAAAGAAAAAATTATTAGCAAGAGAAGAAATGGCATTATCACCAGCACATTTAGCTGCTAATATGTTGGACCACAGATACTGTGGGAAAAAATTAACTGAAGATCAAAAGCATAGTGCTTTTAATTTCTTGCATTCAGTAGACAAAGAACTTTTGCCCCTGGCAATGACATTTTTAGCAAAGAAATCTCCTTTTCCAAGTTTTATGTTTGAAACTGAATATATAAAGGTTGAACCAATAATTTGGTGGGACAATATTAAATTGGAGCAGCCCATAAAAGAAAAAATGTCCAACTTAACTAATCAGTTGTTTACAGCTTCTCCTTCAACAGCTGGATTAGAAAGAATCTTTTCCAGTTTCGGTTTAGTTCAGTCTAAACTCCGGAATAGGTTAGGGAATGAAAAAGCTGACAAGCTTACATTCATGTTTAAATTCTTCAATAGAAAAAAATAATTTATTTTTTATTTATTATTATTATTATTTTGTATCTTGAAACTTGTTCTTTAAAAATAAATTTTTTTAAAACTTGAAACTGAATTCTGTATTTTGTGTTTTGATGAGTGAAAAGGTAATTTGTTGAACATCACAAAAAATTGTTTGTCTTCATTTATTTAATCATCAAATTTACAAAAGGAAAAAAAAAAGATTTAGAATATTGGTTTATGTTTTCATGTTAACTGTAATATGATTAAAATTTTAATTTATATTAAATCAAAAAATATTTGTAATCAATAAGCTGAAAATTTTGAAAATATCGGATATATATCGAAAATATCATGATATTTACGAACCCTGACAGCAGTTGAGGGGTGGGAGGAAAAGTATATTTACTGGCATTAATTATGCATATTTTACTGGGCGTCTTTGATGAAATGCACATTTTTTTCAGCGATCCTCTCACAAAATTCACGATTTTTACGCGATCTTCTGTTGAATCAGCCTTTTTTTCAACAATCTTTTGACAAAATCCAAATTTTTCCAGCAATTCTTTGACAAAATTTACTGTTTCCCGCAACTTTTTCGCGAAATTGGCGTTTTATCCGCGATCTTCAGACGAAATCAGTGGTTTATCTGCGATAGTTTAGCAAAATCGGCGATTTATTGAGATTTTTTTTTATCTAAATCGGCGGGTTTTCCACGATCTTTTGACGAAATCGGCGTTTTCCCGTGAATTTATGATGAAATCGGCGGGTTTTTTGTCCGATGATCTTTTCACAAAATTTGCATTTTCGCGTGATTTTTTCTCGAAAACGGCGTTTATCCCCGCGATCTTTTGATGAAATCTGCGTTTTTTCGACGATCTTTTGACAAAATTTGCATTTTTACGCGATCTTTCCTCAAAAAGGACGTTTTATCCCCGCGATCTTTTGACGAAATCTGTTTTTTCGTGATCTTTTGATAAAATCGGCGTTTTTTCCGTAATCTTTTGATGAAATCGGCATTCTTTTCAATGATCTTTTGACAAAACATTTTTAAGTGATCTTTTATCGAAAACGGCATTTTTTCCCGCGATATTTTAACAAAATCGCGTTATATCCGCAATCTTTAGACGAAATCAGCGTTTCATCTCCAATATTTTGGTGAAATCGCCATTTTTTCCGCACTCCGCACAGGAAATTCGCGCTTTTTCCCACAAAGTTTGTTGACAAATGCAGTGACAAAATCGTCGTTTATGCACGAAATATTGACAAACTGTTCCGCTTTTTCGTCGATCCTGTCACGAAATTTGCATTTCTCCGCGATTGTTTTTTCCGTGCGCAAACCGTACAATCATACTGTTCATCCGTACAACCGTACACTTAGAGCAAAATCCGTACATTGTACGGCCAAACCGTACAAGTTGGCAGCTATGAATAACTTTCTTTTCAAAAAATATTTTTAATATTAAATTTCCCTATTTAGATTTCATGTGATTATTACTTTAGTTTTGAGCATCTATTGGTTTCTTCCACTGTCCTTGAAGAAATAGGTTTCTTCCGGAAGAAACCTAACCCTGCAGCTATGATTACATTCTAATCTATAAAGAAAAAGTAATTAGTCCAGTCATTTTAGCCCCTTTTTTTGCAAATAGCGGAAAAAATTAGAACAAAGCTGGATTTTTGCATAGGTGCTAGTTAGGGTATGTTGTTTAACATACTAAAAGTCCCCATCGATCCGATGTGAGCTTTCGTCTCCAGGGGGCGCTAAAAGAGCTTGAAAATCGGTTTTCTGTGAATATCTCACGAACAATGGTATCTAGACAAAAAAGTTCAATTACAAAAATGTAGATAATTTAATTTGTAGATAATTTTATTTTCAACGCATGTTGTAGAAAGTTTAAAATTATTTATGACAGTTTAAAATGACTTTCTTAATTGCTGATTCTGAGCGAAAAATGGAGATTGACAAAATAGTTTATCTTGCATGAGATGAGGGCTGGGCTTCGAAAGATTTTGTAAAAACAGAAAAAAAGGGTCTGAAGTCGCTTGTGACAGCAAGTTCGGAAAGAGATGACCATAAGTGGAAAATATTTGAAGAAATGGCTAAAAACAATAATGAATTTACAGTTCATTCAAAGAGTAAGAAAAATTATTCACGAAAGAATTCTATTAAATCATACAATAAATCTATTACCAAAAAACGATCAACATCCGCACAAATTAATCATCCATTGAAGGAAAAATTGAGAAATGACAGTCCGTTGTTTCAATTTAAGGGAAAATGTTATTTTTGATACATTAGACGGAGATTTTTTTACAGAAGGAAAAAAAGAAAGCTCTAAAGTATCGCGGAAAAGAATTTTTTTAATCTCATCATTAAAATAAGACACGTCTCATATCTATGCTTAGGGAGAAATTTATGGAGAATGGTTTCGAAGCGAAACAAGCAGAAGATGATGCAGACACACTAATTGTTAACACAGTTATTGAAGTAGCAAAGTCTGGTGCGCTTACTGCTGTTATAGGCGATAATGTTGACTTACTCGTATTGTTGACAGTTTTAGCACCTCCAGAGATAGAGATATTTTTTATTAAGTCTGGAAGAGGACGAATTGTTACCACCCTGTATTCATCGCACAGTTTTAACAACGATGTTGTTCTGAAAGATCATATATTGTTCCTTCACGCTTTTTCAGATTGTGACTCGACATCAGTAATGTTTGGGAAAGGTAAAATGTCGTTAATAAATTTTTTGAAGAAGGAAGAAGATCATAACATACAAGCTACCAGCATTTTAAAAAGTGATCAAGTATCTTAATTTGAAGTTTCCGAGGCTGGAAAAACTATTTTTCTTGCTTTATACGGTAGTAAAGCAGAAGTTTCTCTGAAAAAGTACCGTTATGTATGTTTCAAGAAAAGAGTTGCTGTTGGTAAAAAAAAAGCCTTTTATCGTTGCCGCCTGCTGAAGATGTAACTAGATTGTACAGTTTACGTATTTATCATCAAGTACAATACTGATTGAGCAATGAACTACTTCCTGAGAACTGGGGCTGGCAAAATGCACCTAATTTGTTTCCAATTCTTGCTACCTTACTGCCCGCACCAAAAAATATTATTGAATCTATTTTTTATACTTGCTCCAAAGGATGTGGATGCCGAAAAACTGGATTGAAATGTTCTGATATTTCATAAATTGCTGCGGAGTTTCATTTCATAATGCAAGTAAAATTGAATTTGAAGACGAGGAAAATATTGACAGTATCCTGCCCACTACAAGGGAGGAGGGAAGCGCTACTTCTGTATTCAGTGATGATATCGAAAGGCAAACAAAAAATACTGAAAGCAGTACAACAACGAAAGAAATAAATACAGATAATTACGAATCTGAATCGAGTGTAGAAATTGAAGCTGTGCAAAGAACTACCAAAGCAGTTAAACAACTTAAATTGGATTAAGCCAGTCACTATAAGTGGAATATGCCTACGGGGGAAACCACACCACAAAAAACGCACTAAGTGTTTTACCTCAAGGGTGGTGTGGAAATAAGCATAAATGTATATTATATATTCACTTTCCCCATTCAAAGGTAAAAATTATAAATCTGTTTACAATTTTTTAAGTAGCAGCAGATTTTTTGAATTTTTATAATTTTACTTTCAAATATGGCCACGTTTTTACATTTTTGACAGGGAAGGGTTAATGTGACAAACAAATGTTAATGACACTTTTTATAGAAAATTAAATTATCTACAACTTTGTAATTCACCTTTTTTCTCTAAATGCCATTGTTCGTGAGATATTCACAAAAAACTGATTTTCAAGCTATTTAGCGCTCCCTGGTGGCGAAAGCTCACATCGGATCGATGGAGACTTTTAGTATGTTTAACTACATAACCTAACTAGCACCTATGCAAAAATCCAGCTTTGTTCTAATTTTTTCCCCTATTTTTGCTAAAATGCTATAATGCTTGATGCCAATTCTTTTCATATACATAGGTGTGAGAAATACATTTTTATATGCAATACCTCAAAAATGCTTGCCACACAAAAATTACATTTTAAACCATGATTTATTTAAATTCCAAAAGCTGAATACAAAATGCTACAGGTTTGAACATTTAAGTTAAAAGCACTCATTGTTAACATAATCATGCAATGAACAATTGTCTATTCGCTTAATATAAAAATGCAATTACACTGTATGGTTATGGTTAGTTCATGTAATATGATTGAATAAATGAGGGAGAGAAATGAGAAATCAAGGTGTTTTAGGAGCAGTTCCTTTCTTGCCAATCAGAGACTTGTGAATATGAGGAATGACACCACCACCAGCTATAGTTGCTTTGATGAGGGAATCAAGTTCTTCATCACCACGAATAGCAAGCTGAAGATGTCTGGGAGTTATTCTTTTTACTTTTAAATCTTTACTCGCATTTCCAGCCAACTCCAAAACCTGTAACAAATACAGATTTAACAAATGATTGCAAAAAGTTAAATATTATAAAAGCCACACCACTACATTTTAAGCTTTTTAAAAGTTTTACTTTTACAAGTACAGTGAAAACTCCAAATAAGGGACACCCTATTTAAAGGACACCTGAAAATGAAATTAAAG
The DNA here is from genome assembly GCA_964019185.1 of Maratus speculifer. Taxonomy (NCBI): domain Eukaryota; kingdom Metazoa; phylum Arthropoda; class Arachnida; order Araneae; family Salticidae; genus Maratus; species Maratus speculifer. The sequence continues at coordinate 113,069,520 of OZ025291.1, forward strand.
AAGCTGTTTTTGCATTTCAGATAATGAAGTAGTCTATGAGGAAAATTAAAATACAGATTTTTGTGAAATTATCATTGAGACAGGCAGTTATGTCGATACAGAAGCATACAACACAACTGAGCAGCATTGATTCACCCATAATTCAAATAAAGATATCTGTGTTTATCGTTATTGCTGAAAATTGTGAGGATGACTCTAAAAGAGAAGAAATTTGTAAGATAAAACTTAACAGATGCTTTAAAATACATAAGACCACAGTTGAATACTTTTTTTAAAATATAAATACTGCTCATAATGAAAGACTAAAATTTGTAAGTATTGTAATTGAACACTAGAGAGGCTTGTAGTAAAAAATTGAAATCTGAAAAACAAACCTTTTGATCAATTAGCACTTCAAGTAAGATTCTTTTAAAATGTTATTGTAATTTTTGCATGTACACAAATACTTACGTAGAAAATATAAATCAATAACTCTACAAATCATTTAATGTAGTAATTGATTGAAAATATCAATTTTCTTTTGTGTCTGATTAACATAATTATTAGCCTTTGGGTATATCATTTAAACTTCATCTTTAATGTTTTGTTATTTTGTCTTTTCTATACGATTAACAAAAAACTCCAAATAAGGAACACCTTTTTAAAGGACAAAAATTTCGGTCTCATCATAGATGCCAACATTGTAAATACCATATCAGGAGTGAACTAGTTAAATTTTAGGAGTTTTGGACACTCTTCAGGAATAAAATAGTCACCTTTCAGGAGTCGTTTCAGGAGTTGCACATAATTTTTTTCGAGGTATTTTTAAAATATTTTTTACACATACTTTCTCAATCCTCAACCCTGACATCTTTTGTATTTATTCATACAAACAAAATTAAAATAAATGTCACCTTTTTTATGTAATTAAAAAAATGTAATAAATTTATACAAATGGAATATTTTTTATCCTTACAGAGCAAAAATCCATGATTTCTATACTAGCTGTGAAATTCATGAAAATATTTTTTTCTTCACAACTGGTTTGCTAAAAAAGTGATTTCCTCCCACAACTGACAGATGAAAATAAGATCTTTTGCAGAGGTGACGAAAATCGCGGTCATTTCCACAGACTGACTGACGAAAATCGCAATCTTTTATCGCGAATGACAGACGATAATCGCGGTCTTTTATCGCAAATGACAGACGATAATCGCGGTCTTTTATCGCAAATGACAGACGATAATCGCGGTCTTTTATCGCAAATGACAGACGATAATCGCGGTCTTTTATCGCAAATGACAGACGATAATCGCGGTCTTTTATCGCAAATGACAGACGATAATCGCGGTCTTTTATCGCAAATGACAGACGATAATCGCGGTCTTTTATCGCAAATGACAGACGATAATCGCGGTCTTTTATCGCAAATGACAGACGATAATCGCGGTCTTTTATCGCAAATGACTGACGATAATCGCGGTCTTTTATCGCAAATGACTGACGATAATCGCGGTCTTTTATCGCAAATGACTGACGATAATCGCGGTCTTTTATCGCAAATGACTGACGATAATCGCGGTCTTTTATCGCAAATGACTGACGATAATCGCGGTCTTTTATCGCAAATGACTGACGATAATCGCGGTCTTTTATCGCAAATGACTGACGATAATCGCGGTCTTTTATCGCAAATGACTGACGATAATCGCGGTCTTTTATCGCAAATGACTGACGATAATCGCGGTCTTTTATCGCAAATGACTGACGATAATCGCGGTCTTTTATCGCAAATGACTGACGATAATCGCGGTCTTTTATCGCAAATGACTGACGATAATCGCGGTCTTTTATCGCAAATGACTGACGATAATCGCGGTCTTTTATCGCAAATGACTGACGATAATCGCGGTCTTTTATCGCAAATGACTGACGATAATCGCGGTCTTTTATCGCAAATGACTGACGATAATCGCGGTCTTTTATCGCAAATGACTGACGATAATCGCGGTCTTTTATCGCAAATGACTGACGATAATCGCGGTCTTTTATCGCAAATGACTGACGATAATCGCGGTCTTTTATCGCAAATGACTGACGATAATCGCGGTCTTTTATCGCAAATGACTGACGATAATCGCGGTCTTTTATCGCAAATGACTGACGATAATCGCGGTCTTTTATCGCAAATGACTGACGATAATCGCGGTCTTTTATCGCGAATGACTGACGAAAACGCGGTCTTTTCCTGGAGTGACTGACGAAAATCGCGGTCTTTTCCTGGAGTGACTGACGAAAATCGCGATCATTTCCAAAGTATGACTTACGAACATTGCATTCTTTTTTCAGGAATGACAGACAAAAATCGTGATTTTTTTCCGAAACTGACAGACGAAACCCGCGATCTTTTGCCGCAAATGATTCACGAAAATGTCGATCTTTTTCCGAGACTGAGTGACGAAAATCGCAATCTTTTGCCGAGACCTACTATCGAAGATCCCTGTTTTTTCCGAAGACTAACTGACGAAAATCGCGATCTTTTACTGCGACTGAGGGAAAATTGCGGTGTTTTGCCATGACTTACTGGCGAAAATCGTGATTTTTACCGCGAATTACTGACGAAAATCGCGATCTTTTCCTGAGAGTAACTGAAGAAAATCGTAATCTTCTGTGGCGAACAACTGACGGAAATGTATTTACGATGTATTTCAATGACCTATTGTAGAATTTTGTGATTTTTTGCAATGATTGATCGAAAAAGATCGTTATTTTTTGTCCCGAAAAATGATCGAAAATATCGCGATTTTTTTGCCGCAAATTTCCGTATTTTCTACCTTATTACCGTACTACCGTATTTTAACGTACTTTTCCGGAGAAACTCCGGAATTTCCAGAGAAGTTGGCATCTGTCTCATGGACGTCCGTTGTTCGAAGGTTTCATTGTATATGATTTAATCAGGATTGCATCAAAGGTTAACTAATTTTAAAGGCATAATACCAAGTGTTTATTCTATACTTAACACTACTGTTATTCACTTTAATGAAATATTCAATTTTTTTTTATCTTACAAATCTTAAAGTATTCTCACACAAAAATTAATTCTTCATGGCTCAATTCAGATTTGAAAAATATTTACTCAGATGTTAGAATACATCATTTTAAGCATTTAAAAACAAAAGAATTATTTACACCTACAATAAACTGACCTTAAAAAATTTATCGGATGTTCTTTTAACAATATTGATGTGAAACTGATGAAATGCTAAAATAAATTTTGGGATGTAGAAATTAACTCTGTAAAGAAAGCCATCTGTTGAGAATTCTATAATCAAGTTATTAAAAAATGATGTATTGGGAAATAAGAATAAAACAGTGTTACATTTTAAATCTTAGTGTGTAAATAGCATCTACTTTTGTTATATTGCAGATCTACAAAAATATGTAGCGACTTAGTAAACATTTCCTACAATTAAAGGTATTAATATAGGAATAGCACATGCATTAATAAAACATGTGAATTCTGCCCATGACACAAGTTCAGCCTATGAATTGCATAAAAAATTTTTGAACCAACATTTGTGTGTGCAGAGAGTTTTTGGTTTTATATAAGCAGGCAGACTTTTATAAAATCAATAAAACTTTCTGCAAATTTAATGTTTAAGAAAATTACATGCTATATATTATTTTGACATAGATTAGGGATGCATGGGTGCAAGTTTGAAATTTTGCCAAGACTGAAAATATTTTGACCTCTCATTTCAAAGAAGAGTTTATAAGGTTTAATTTGATATGCACGTCGACTATCTATAATTAAAATAAATAAAATTTAAATTTTAAAATTTAAAAAGATGTGAAAATTTTTTAGATGTCATTTTTAAAAATTTTGAAAAAATTGTATGTTTGTTGTAATATTATAAGCTTTAAATTCTGATATTTTTAGAGTGGGATCTCATTGGGATCAGGCATTATTAAATAAAAGCTGAAAATTACCATACAAATCATAAATAACAAAATAGACAAAATTAAATTGCTATTTTAATGGTAATGTTTATTTTTAACTCCTGATCCCATTGAGATCCCACTCTAAAAATTTCAGAATTTAAAGCTTATAATATTACAACAAACTTACAATTTTTTCAAAATTTTTAAAAATGACTATCTAAAAAATTTTCAAATTTTAAATTTTAAAAAATTTTAAATTTTTTTATTTTAACTAAACATAGTCAACTTGCATATCAAATTAAACCTTATAAACTCCTTTTTAAAAAGAGTGGTCATAAAATTTTCTATGTTTGATAGAACTTGCCTCCCCCCCCCCAAACATTCACAAATGTTGTTACACTTGGCAAACTTTAAAACTTTTTTGTCAAATTTAATTAAAATTTTAATAAAAACTGTAATACATTTCCTATTTTTGATAGAATTTGCAAGAGTTACAACTCTAACTGGGAATATTATTTAACTTTTTACACATAAGAACTGTATTACATTTTCTAAGTGTGGTAACTTGGCAAAATTATAAAACGAGTTGGCAAATATGAAAATTTGACTTGGCAATTTAAGGTCTTCTCCCCCACCAATAAAAAGTCTTAGCGATGGCCCTGCCAGCAGGTACATTGAAATCAGAAAGGGTCAGGTTGAGTCACTGGTTGATTTGGCATGGAATGATCCTTTAAAAGTGCATATATGCCCTCTTGCATTAATATATTCATGCATATGCTAATTGACAGGGGAGGGGAATTTTTCAAAAATCTTGCCAGCCAAGGATTTATTTCACCAGCCTGCAAAATGCAGCACATAACAGTTGGAAATAGTTATGACAAAACTGCACACAATTACAGACGAAATAACTAACTACAGTGCATTTTCATAATTCCTTTTTTTCTATAATATTGAGAAATATATACAACAGAGGTAAGCTTAATATAAGATAGAACTTAGTACCATATTTACACCGTAATAATTTGGAAAGTTTAAACATCTAGATTAACCCTTTCCGGTGCAGACAAATTCTGTTAGTAAAATGTGAAATTATCGACTGACATCGGAATTTACAAATGACTTTTTAAGAAATCAAGAACTTCTTACTTTAAGCTTTTATTGTAAAAGATTTTAGTAAAATATTATTGGTGCCAATTGCAAGTTTGGAATTAAAATTAGGTGTGTTCAGACCATACACACAGTGCCGAAAGGGTTAAAGTGTTTCTGATGATGTCTCCATTGCCTACAGTTTTTCAAAAACTAAAAATGCACTCGCCTTGCCAGAAAATCCACTCGCCACTGGCAAACAAAATGATGTATTTCCCCACCTCTGCTAATTGAAAATACTGAAATAATTTGTGAAATATAATATATTATGAAATATGCATAATTCATAAAACTATTTTCAATAGTGAGAAATGGTGTTTTTTTAATATGTATGATTTAAAATGCTTATAAAAAAATAAAACATGGCATTTTAAATTTAAAATTAATAAAACATGTAACTAAGTACCATTATACTCTTTAATTTTCTAAAGCAGTAAAAATGGAAAAACAGGGGTGGGATTAGAGGTTGTTATGGCCATTTTATAATTTAGCTTAGCTGACATATTTACAATTCTGACTATAAACCACTAGCAATTCCATCAATGTGTTATTCTAGTATTAATGTCTTCATTATTGAAAAATTAGGTTATAATACAATTTCTCAAAATGAATCATAATTAAAATCCCAATTGTTCATTAAAAAAAAAAATTAATTTATTAAACTCAAAGTAAATTAAACATCATTAAACAGGGATGAGATTGACCAAAAAGCAAAAAAGCTGAAAACTGCACAAACGACTTTTGAGCAATGACAGGAATGTCATTCGCAACAAACATAATTGTATTAGTATGTAACATACAATTTAGCTTTTGGTAAATTAAATTAAAAGGAAATTATTAACGTGAATTGCAGAAATTATTTATACTTACTCTAATGAAAATTTAGTTTATCAAGATACAGCACATTAAAAAAACCCTGTTATTGGCATGAATATTTTTTCATTGAAATTTTCTGGTTAAGTATTAGGGGGGGGGGGGGGGAAATAAAAAATTTTTGTTTTTTAGCTTTCCTCTTGCACAAGGTAAATTTCTTTCTCCTTTTTTTTTTCTTGGATATTACACATTAAAGATATCTAGTGATGTTGCTGGACTTTAAAAATCCTGAGTCTCCAGGACCCAGAACTTAAATTCTGTGTCTCTTACAAAAGTGATTCCTCACTGATAAGTCATTTTAAGATGCAAAAATTGAACTTGTTCATTTGGAAAAGAAGACCGAAATGCAATAATTTTTGTTTTAACAATAATTAATGAATAATTAAAATCAATATTTTTTTTTAAACTATTGAGAAAAATTTTATTTAAAAAAAAATGTGCAAGATACAAATTTAATCTTAAATTAATGCTTATTTGAGTGTAGAAGATAACATGTATCACTATTGTTTGCATTTCTTTTTAAAAAGGGCAAGACAGATTTATTGAAAAAAAACATTTTTGTTGAAAAAAAGGATACTTTTATTGAATATAAGGGTTTTTTTTTTTTCCAATGAATGGGTGCTTTCAGAAGTGACATTCATTCAGAAAGATTCAGAGGTGTCAAAAATGTATTTTGGAGCAGGAAAGTCTGTATTTGGAGTGGCAAAAAAAAAAAATTTGAAAATTAATTTTTGGGTTAGTTTTTTTCAGAGTCCCTTTGATGAAATTTTTAGTTTTATCACTATTTCTTCATGAAATCTGTCATTTGTTGGAATCTTTTGGCAAAATTTAAAGTTTTTTTTTTTTTTTTTCCCTCAAAAATTTGCCATTTTTTGCGAATATTTTGACGAAATCTGCAGTTTTTTCGCGATCGTTTGACGAAATCTAAAGTTTTTTCGCGATCGTTTGACGAAATCAACCGGTTTATTGCGATCGTTTGACGATATCTACCGATTTATCCTGATTTTTTGACAAAAGTTGTGATTTTTCAAAAAACATTTAACGAAATTCGCCGTTTAATCGCGATTTTTGGACGAAAATTGTCGTTTTATCGAGATTTTTGACAAAATCTTCCGTTTTTCCGGTATTTTGTGATGAAATTAACCATCCTTTCGCGAATCTTTTGACAAAATTGACCGGAAATTAGTAGTTTTTTGGCGATCTTTTAAGGAAATTTGCCGTTTTTTCGCGATTTTTTAACGAAATTACGCGTCCTGTATTTTTTTGGTAAATCAGAAAATTTGAAATTTGAAAATAACAAAAAAGCTGAAAACCGCGGATCCGCGGAAGAATCTCATCCCTGATTAAAACTACTTAAAAGACACTTAAAAATGTGTAGCTTATAATTAAAATGCTTCACTGTATAAAAGCCAATTATGGCCAATTTTGGCCAAAAAAGCCAGTTAAAACCAATAAAAGCCAATGGCCTGGCTTTTTTTAATTTTAGCCGGCTTTTTTGCAACCCTGATTCATTCACACTTCAAGTGCTGATATTCCAAAAACAGTTTTGGACGGGTAGTTCCATTGCACTTTTTAGTGTGCATGACAAGATCTTTCTTTTGATACCACACTCGTCCAAATCCACAACTTACACCTGAGAACGTTCCCTAGTAAGACTTTTTAAAATTTCACAGAGGAATTTCAGGAAAATTTTAAGGATCATTGGGATATCTTTAACATCACAAGTAAGGATGCACCAAACATTCTGTATCTATTTGGTATTCAGCCATGTTGCTGAGTATTCAGTTTGGCCTAATATCGAAATATTCAGCCAACCAAATACTTAAAAAAAAAATTAAAAACATACTTTTAAAAATCTTATAACACTTACATGTTTAACAGTCAACTTAAAGATATAGATTTCAGAATAATTAGAAACAGAATCATATATTTAAACAAAAGAGAATGTTTTTATATTATTAGTTTGTTGTTTGTGAAGTATTATTTAAGGAAATTAACCAATCGCGAGGATTTTCATAAGAATTAATTATGTACAAATGCAAGTTCCTGAACATTGTCCAATAAATCTGTTTCTCTCTAAGATTTTAAGAACATTTACAATCGCTGAAAAGGATCACCCACTCCAGACACTGATCTAAGATATATTTAAAAACAGGGTTCATACTCATTTTCCAAGAAAATATCCCCTGATGTATTTTCCAGGATGTACTATTTTTCCATATCAACAATTAACGACATTTTGATATAACATACGATAATAAACCACACAAACAGCAACAATTGCCCCCGATTTCTTCAGTAGACTGATTTTGGCAGGTTTTCAGAGGTTTGGGAAATTCTTTATATTATCTTCCGAGATTTCCCTGATTTTGACAACCTAAAATTCATCCCCTGATTTTTCTAGGAATCCCATATTCCCCTGATGAGTATGAGCCCTGAAAAACTTCCTCGCTTAATAAAAAGGAGTAGAACAATTATTCTTGCCGAGTTACTACCATATAAAATATGAATAGACTATTATTTGCTTTTACTTTAGTCTCTTCCTGACAAATAATATATGATCCTGTACGATTTTTCTTCCAATTTCTCTTCGATTTTAAAATGTTTGTTTTATAATTTAAGATTTTATTCTTTTGTTTTAATGCACAGAAGAATCCATGAAATTTAAAACTTTATTAATTAAAAATGTTTTATAACTATTCTCTTCTTAAATAACTCAAAGCAGATTTTCTTCAGCATAAAGTCTACTTGGAAGAAAAAAAAAAAAAAAAAAAAAAAGCTATTGATTATCAAAATGCAAATTTGTTTTAAATATCATGTAAAACTATTTTAAAATTTAACATTTTAATGACTTTAAACTTTGAAATGTAAAATTATTGTTATACTATTCAGCCTAGCAGTTACTATTTGGCTAGCTGAATATTTGGCATTTGGTTCATCTGTAGGCCAAATATTCTGCCAAAAAGTACATCCTGAACAAATTTTAAGATATGGCCAACTAATACATATGTTTACTTACTTCAGCAGTCAAATATTCCAAAATTGCAGCACTGTATACAGCTGCAGTGGCACCAACTCTGCCATGACTTGTTGTTCGGTGTTTCAAATGACGATGTATACGTCCAACAGGAAACTAGAAACAAGATGGAAGTAAATTTAACGTATGCATTTTAAAAATATACTTCTATTTTAAAAGAAAATTGCATATGAATAACTAGAGATGACCATCAACAGTCAAGATTGTGCAAGAATTCATAGAATTTAATGATGCAATAAATACAACCTTCTAAATATTGTTCGATATATATATATTTTCACTGAAAGTCTTTTTAAACAATACGGAACAAACAAATCTGTCTTGACAGACAATTTTTGTATAGGAAATCAAAAAGTGAAATACAATTCTTTTTATTTATAACTAAGCAATGTTTATCGTCATTCGGCACTTGTACCCCTTGGCTTCCAAGCAGTAATGAAAATTGCTTGAAAGCTAAAGGGTACAAGTGCCAAATGAAGACAAGAAATGAAAAATTATGAAACAAAAAATAGTATTTATGAAAAAATTAAGAACAATGTTGATACAAATAAGTGAAAAGACAAAATTTTGTTTTAGTATAAATTCTAAAAAAGGAAAAATTATGAAATAAAAAAATGAATTTACGAAAAATTTATGAACAATGTTGATATAAATAAATGAAAGGAAAAACTTTTAATATAAGTTTTAAAATTTTATTATAAGTTTAGAAACATTGTAATTTATATTTTTTAACACTTACCAACAAAGTTGAAAAGTGAATACGATTTTGGTTTGTGAGTCCGTCTGACCGCGCTTTAACTCGCTTAAATATATTCGGATTGCCTTGAAATTTTTGGGAGTTATTCTTTTTTACCTCAACACAAATGTATCTCAAATAAAGTTTCTAACATGATTAGTTTATTTACAGGGACAATCAAAAGTTTTCCCATTACATTACAGTTTATGGGAAAAATAGTTTTAAATGAATTTGAAAGATGTAACACCTTGTCGCATATTAAAATTTATATGCATTTACGAATTGCACGAAAATAAACATTCTATAAAATTTGAGGTGAAAAGAATAGTTATTAATGTAAAAAACCATACAAAAGATTTACATTACCTAATGATATAGAGGGAATTGTTCGAGACTTATTTTAATTATATTACAATTTTCACGTATAATAAAATTCATATATGCCGCTGAGGCTTAATATAAATTGTTTCGCACATAATACGAAGTACACAGTATTTACAGGGACACAAAAAAGATTTCAAATAGTATATTCTATCCGAAGTACTGTATATATTATCAATGATGATTGGTGGATCGACGAAATGCCATTTTAATTATGAATTGCACTTTTATGTTTCACTAAATTTATACATGTTATATGACACGTATAAATGCTATAGTTCATATACAAGGTTACACAAAAATACTCGTAAAGGTTACAGAACTATAGGTGAAAACTGGGAAATTTCATTAGTAGCCAGTGGCCGGTAGGCCCAGTTTCATTAGTGGCCACTTTTTAAAAGTTAGTAGCCACTTTTTAAAAATAGATCAAAATGGCTTTATATATATATTTAGCAGCTAGTCAGTTACAAAGTTACACATATTTGGTTAAAAATAAAACTGTCATTCCACTGAATGGGAAAAAATGAACTGGTGATTAATACTGCAGATAAAATTGTAAGTGATAAACTATATTTAAATATATATTAATGCATTGTATAAAACAAACACGGAAATTGTATTTTTAAATTTGTTGTATGCAGACTTAAGAACTGGTGAAAACCTTGTTTTAAACAGTTTCCGTCTTAGCAGGTAAAATTTCAATATATTGAATATATATATCGTTTTAGAAATTTTTTTATGATAATTATTAATTTCCCCAGTAGCAGAAAGTTATGATTGTGTCTGCGACAGCAATGCAGCAGGATGAAAATTGTCTGCAGGAGGGCGTGTTATAATTGTCTTATATACATTATATAGTTCTTACTGATTAATATTATAAAAAGACAACTATATTCCAATAAAAATATAAAACTTGAATAAGGAAATAGTAAAATTAATATTTTTTGAAGAATTAGATTAATAATGAATACGTAAAGTGGTTCTTTAAGTTTGAAGTTAAGGCTAAATCTATTTAAAATTGCATTGAAATATTGTGTACATCTATTGAAAACAATGTATAGTTTTTTAACTTGCCTAAGTATTCAAATCTACAGAAGAAATAAGTACAATGATATTATAGAAAAAATAAATCATTTATATTGTCACATGTGAAATAGTGATAATATGAAGAAAACAATTCCAATTCCATTGAAAAGTAGATGCCATACTGCCTCCTTAAATTCTCAAAACATTTGTTTACTTGTTAAATCATAATAAAATGTTATAATAAAATATGTTAAAATAAAATATTGAAATGTGCTAGATTTTTTTTTTTCAAAAAAAGGGGACAAAAATCACTTGAAAAAACGATTAAATTTACCATTTTTTTTCAATTTTTTTAACGAAATTTATTGTTTTTTCATAACTTATTGATGAAATCTTTCCTTTATTCGCGATCTTTTGACGGAATCTGTCGTTTTTTCGCGATCTTCTAACGAAATATGTCGTTTTTTCAATATTTTTTAACGAAATTTACCATATTTTCGCGATTTTTTGACGAAAACTGCCTTTGTTTCGCGATCTTTTATTGAAATCTACCTTTTTTTGCGATTTTTTTAATGAAATCTATCATTTTTTCGCGATCTTTTGATGAAATTTACCGTTTTTCGCGATTTTTTAAACGAAATTTGTTTTTTCATGGCTTATTGATGAAATCTCGTTTTTTCGCGATGTTTTGACGAAATCTGTCGTTTATTACGATCTTTTGACAAAAGATACTTTTTTTCAAGATTTTTTGACGAAATTAAACGTTTTTCACGATTTTTTAACAGAATTTACTATTTTTTCGTGATCTTTTGACAAAATCTGTCTTTTTTTTCGCGATCTTTTGATGAAATCTGTCGTTTTTCGCGATCTTTTGATGAAATCTGCCGTTTTTCGCGATCTTTTGATGAAATCTGCCGTTTTTCGCGATCTTTTGATGAAATCTGCCGTTTTTTCAATATTTTTTGACGAAATATTCCATTTTTACGCGATTTTTTGTCGAAATTATTCTTTTCTTCACTTTTTTTTTGTCAAAATCTGCCGTTTTTCTGCGATATTTTGATTAAATCCATCTTTTTTCATGACCTTTTGTTGAAATCTACCGTTTTTTTGAGATTTTTTTGATGAAATTTATCATTTTTTCACGATCTTTTGATGAAATTATAGTTTTTTCGTGATTTTTTAAACGAAATTTATTGTTTTTTCATGACTTATTGATGAAATCTCTCGTTTTTTCGCGATCTTTTGACGAAATCTGTCGTTTTCTTACGATCTTTTGACAAAAGATACCATTTCTTACGTGATTTTTTTACGAAATGAAGTTTTTCACGATTTTTTTTAAACAAAATTTACTATTTTTTCGTGACTTTTTGACGAAATCTGCCATTTTTTCACGATCTTTTGTCGTACTCTGCAGTTTTTTGCCGTCTTTTGATGAAATATGTCGGTTTTTCTTGTGATCTTTAGATGAAATTCGCCGTTTTTTATTCGTCCTGTCCAATTTTTTCCCCCAAATCATAATTTTTTTTTCTTTTCCAAGTTGGCAAATTTGTCTGCAAGGATAAAAATAAATCTGCGACGCACGTCGCGCGTCACACACTTTCTGCTACCGGGTTAATTTCTATGCATAAAGCATTTATTTAATACATATGTTTTTATTGCAATCAAATCTGATAAATTATTTTAGTGTTTGAGCAATTTTTTAATTTTTGTTTGTCTGGCATTTAATGGTTGATAAATTTTCTGACAAATTCCTTGGGGGGAGGGGGTGAGGCATTCCTGATCGCGAGGAAAAAACGCAATTTCGTGGAAGAATTGCGGAAAAAAAAAAAAAAAAAAAAAATCGGTTTTGATTTTTAGCCTAACATTTTTTTAAGTTTTTCAGCGAATTGCAGATATAATTTTTAAAAAATTATATTTCTGTTGTTAATTGTACGATTTTGTTCAAATTTTCAACAAGTTGCAATAATAATAAATTAGGTTGCATACCAAATTTTTATTAAAATATAATAAATTTTAAGAAAATTATTCCCAACGACAAAAAAGCCCACTTGCTAAAAAGAAAAAAGCTGATAACGACTTGTGGTATGTTTATTTAGATCAAAGAACTCTGACGCTAATGAGATAAGCTTTCCATTGATAATGTTTAGTACGAAAAAAGATAATTTCAACAAAAATATTTCATGACTATATATGCATTATTTCTATTTAAATATAATCAACTTGACTTCCAACTTAAATGCTTGAATAAACAAAGCATTTAAATAAGCAAAACAAATGGGAGATATCTCTTTTCTTTGCTATTACTCTGTGATGAGTTTTTTATGGATGCCCTAATTTTCAAGTAAATTATGTCCCGTACTGTATACTAACAATAAGTAAATATAAATTTAACATTTATTCTTTACTGCTTGTAGAACATCAGTTAGAGTTGCAGACTTTTTATCGTCATATCTTGCTCGTTTCACAGCTCGATCATAAAGAAATATTTTGGTGATATATCTTCATTATTGCAGTATTCTAGTTTCCATTGTTCTTATTATTTTCCACAAGATATTTTCCTGATCGTATCAAATTCAGAGCTGATCTGTTCTTTTTTGGAATTGGAACCTTCCACTTTTTAAAATAATTTCCAGTCATACTTTGACCAGGATGGCGTCTTTAAAAAATGTGTGCTCTTTTTTCTGTTTTTTAACCTTATTAGAATCACACAGAGCACAAAAAACTTTATCCCGGGACACCATTCTAAGCACGTGATCCTCACAGAGACAGCTGCTCATCTTAGCGGCCGCAGTGCTGAAGAAAGCAGGAATGAATTGGCGAGATGGGCGAAAGAGATGGGAATTTGACGTCCGGATCAGGGGAGAACAGCTGCGTACTGCCAAAAGAAAAAAAATGTCCGAAAGTTTTGGACATTTTTTTTTTAAATTTTCATCAGTGCAAACAAAAAGTGTCCGACAATTGCGGACAAAGTGTCCGAAAGTTGCGGACAAATATTTAAATTGATTTCATTAGTACAGACAAAAACTGTCCGCAAGATATTTCTGTGTCCGCGACTATGTCGCCGTGTCGCTGCCACGGGGCATGGTAAATGAGATGCATTCATACTATGACTAGTTTTATAAATATTTAGATCTTGGTGCAATAAGTATTAAATTCTTGTGAAAACTGGCATGAATATAAAATTTATTATGTTTTTATATATTAAATTCAGTAATATGGAAGTAATATGAATCCAACTTAAAAAGAACGTAATCGCCAAGGCAACCTAGAATCATTACCTATCATGGGATATTTAATTATGTATGATATAGAATTTAATAGAATGAACAATCATCCATTAATATCATAGTGATGGGTATATCAGGGTTCATACAGAGTTGGGAAGAAAAAATCCAAGGAGTCCAAAAAATTTTTAGGACTTATCACTTTTGTTGTTATTTATGTGGCATGCATTTGCACAGCCCCAATTCCGCAAGTTATCCCCCACGAGAGGGGGGGAGGGGAGTTATCCGCGATCTTCAGACGAAATCATTGCTTTCCCGCGATCTTTTGATGAAATCAGCGATTTATCTGCGATATTTTAGCAAAATCGGCAATTTATTGCGATCTTTTGTTGAAATCGGCAGTTTTTCTGCGATCTTTTGACAAAATCAGCATTTTCCTGTATGTGTGTGTTTTTTTTAATAAAATTGACATTTTTTTCGACGATTTTTAGACAAAATTTGCATTTTTAGATGATTTTTTCTCGAAAATGATATTTATCCCTACGATCTTTTCACGAAATCAGCGGGTTTTTTCGTGATCTTTTGATAAAATTGCCGGGGGGTTTTTTTTTTTTCTCAATCATTTTTTGACAAAGTATTTGTAAGCGATCTTTTATCGAAAACAGTGTTTTTTCCTGCGATCTTTTAACGAAATCGGCGTTATATCCGCAATCTTTAGACGAAATAGACGTTTTCCCATGGTCTTCAGATGAAATTAGCATTTTACCTGCGATATTTGGTGAAATTGCCGTTTTAACCGTGATCCGCACAAGAAATTAGTGTTTTTCAGCGATCTTTTGACAAAGTTCGTTGACAAAAACATTGTCGAAATCGTCGTTTTTCTACGAAATATTGACGAAATGTGTGCTTTTTCGGCGATCCTTTCCAAAATTTGCATTTCTCTGCGATTGTTTTTTCTGCGCGCAAAACCGTACAAGTTGCTATGCGGAACTGATAACCCAATTTCAAATTTTCGGAAGAGGATGCCTTAAATTTTCGGGCGAGAATCACCCCTGAATCCACCGTTATCAGCAAAATTGAGGATGATGAATAGTATTATGAAGAAGAAATCAAAGTTGTATATCTAGCTGTAAAGGAATTAAACAGTAATCACTTTTTGAAATTAGAAGCTTAGAAGTGTGTCTGGATTATTCTTTTCACTTTTCTTTCCCTTATGGCCATGAAAAGTAAATCACTTTGGTGGTTATTAGTATGATCTCAACCAATCACTGCTGTGCCTCTGATGAATGACGTGCATAAAAGGCTTACCGGGCATTTTACAATCGCTATTTTTTTTTTTTTTTTTTTTTTTTTTTTTTTTTACGGGGAGCAATATTGTTTGCGTGCAAAACCACAATACAATTTAAGGAGTTTCTAAGGAGTGTTTTGTTTATCCAAGTAGTTCCAAGTATTACTTGGGAACGTTTTCATTTCTAAGTAGTTTCTAAGGAGTCTGTACGAACCCTGGTATATTCATCTATTACTATCATAGTATCTATATTGCACAAACTTTGAACAGCAAGCAAGAAGAAATTTCATTTGCCCAACCAAGATCTCTGAAACAATTGCAAAATATTCAAAATCACAATTTATAAAAAGGAATTTTTGTTGCCTGTGCATATTACTGTGAGTGGTGGATTGCAAAGGTAAATGATATCAGTTGTTTATGAAATTGTCGTTAACTTTATGCTCCCATTTGGATCGGCTGTTGGGTATAGATTTCCACCTGCAAGACAGCAACATAATGTCGGGATAAACCCGACACATTTTTCGCGGCTCGCTGTAGTAGTACAGTACAGTAAAAAAATAAAAGACACATTATATAAGAATGCAGGATGTTAGACCACACAAGATAGTTTGAGGTGCACGTGCATGCGGGAATTCGTCAAAAGGATAGAATTTCCACGATTTAACGACTTTTGTGAAACGGGGTGTTTTGCAAGGGGCTAGTGAATTCTGGCTAAACAGTCAGTTAGCCAATAAATTTGTCAAAAATGTTTATAAGTTAGACTGGAAAAGATTGAATTTCCAGTAAACAAGAGTAAGAATCTTCGCGCAGATGGGAGTTCAAAGTAATAAATATGTCCACTGTGGTATTTGAATGTCTGCAAATTTAGTAGTGGGATTAACATGTTAGCTAAAAAATGTCGCATTCGGTAACACGATTCTCACATTACATCGTAAAAGGGGTTTTAGCTGTTTACTTGGATTTGTTTTCAGACCACCTGCATATGGAAAAGCGCGTTACTTGAAAAATTATAATGATATGCAAGAGAGAGAAATTTTATAGGAGGATAAGATTTTTAGGAGGGATTTTCAGGCAGGGAGAAGTTAGTAAAATGGGATGTCGAGAGAAAGAGGAAGGAAGGACAGATTAGAATAGTCTTTCATGACTGTGGGTTTTGTTTTGGTGCTCTCTCTGGGACAAAGAATAAGTTGATGGTTGGGATATGAGCACCGGTATGGGGATGTGCTTGACGCCCGACGATGACGTTCCTAGTATATCTAAGAGGTGAGTGGGTTCCTTCTTGAGTTTTGAGCAACCTTATCATATTAGGCATCCTTTAAAATCCTGTATTATATTATTAATTATAATCACAATAAATCTATTGGAAGATTTACAATGTATTTATCATGATTTTAACCATAAATAAAATGTCGTTATTACCTTATGTTTGTAGACTTTATGTCTTCTAAAACATCCGACTCTAGAGCCTGGGAATCTTAATGTAAACAAAGAAAGTAAAGTAAAGCTAATAGTAGTCGGACAATGGTTACCGTGACCAATTTAATACCTTTAGGTGTTAAGATATTTATTTACTTCGGCCAATGTAAATTAATTAATATAAATAAGGATGCCTGTAATTGTTAGTAATAATTGAATTGAAATAATTAAAAGTATTGATATTTATATTTATAATGCCTGTATCTATTAAAATCTATTAAAATGATAAATAACAAGTGTAATATTTATATTATTATTATAATTTAAGGCCCAGTTACAAGTAGGGTCAATAATGAATGAAAAAATATGTTCAACTTTTAAGGCTTTTTATGAAATTATTTGATGGAAATTTCATTATTGTGAATTTTTGTGTATAATCTTAGAGATATTTTATCTTGTATTGATGGGGCTGTCGCGATATTTCTTGGTCATAAGAGACATGAAACAACTAATGCAATTGATGCTAAAAACGATTTTGATAATAATGTACTTAAACGGGAGAAACTAATTTTAACATTTTAATATTTAAAAAAAAAAATATATATATATATATATATATATATGTAGATTAAGGAGTCCAGGGGTATTGTTACATACGTTTAATAATCTTGAGTAATGTGTAATATTTACAAGGGAAAAGTGCAATATTTACAGGGGAAAAAATACTTAAAGGATTAAAATTATGGGGCATCTTCTGTCTTTTAGCCCTGAGCTCGGCTAAGTACCTCTTCATCAGGCGGGCTCTGGCATCCTTCTGTACTTGTTCTGTGCTTGTTGCTGGGGCCCTTTCGTGTGAAGGTGCTAACTCAGCAAAATTTAGTTAACACGTGGCTAAAAAGGTCAAACACGTGTCGTACCTTGCCATGGGGCGGATGCCGAATCGGCCAAATGCATCTGAGCGAGCCTGTTACCATGGGCTCGCTATATCGACACTCGGCCAATCCGACATGCAGCTGACCACAGCTGAACGTGTACGCCGATCAGGATACTGAAAATAAACTATTTCTTCAAGGGAGAGAGAAAAAAAAAAAAAAAAAAAACCAGACGATCACTGTAAAACATGAATTTAAAAAAAAATTAATATTAATAAGAGAGAAGAACAAAAAAGGAATTTTGAAGACGTCATTAACAGCACACACAATGAAAAGAAAAAAAAAAAAAATTATATCATAATAGTTAACGTCGTTAATGTGCTCTTTGCACATCTGTCTTTTGCTTTATCATCGTTCCCCAAAGGGGGTTTCCAACACAACGTCTTCGAAACCGATATTCGTCTTCGTCTAAGAAAAAAGGTCTCAAATTTATTATAGTGTTTCTTAATACGTCTTCAAAAAAAAATAAAGGAAAACTTTTATTTTTATGTAAAAGAAAATTGCTCAAATTGGACTAATCGTAAAAACTTTTATGACAAAGACAAAACAAACAAACGAAAATAATTATCTTTTGTCTGTCAAAAGGAAAGAAAGAGTAGAGGAAAAAAAAAAAAAAAAAATCGAAACTTATAGTTTTCCTGCTACATCATATTTTGTCATTTTTTTTTTTTTTTTTTTGGGGGGGGGGGTGTAGAAGAAATAGTTTATACAGATAAACATATTTATAAAAACAATCATATTTCAAACAAAACATACAATATTTCGAAGCACATAAAATGGTACTAAGTATGTAAAAAAAAATATGTCCTATATATTGTAAAAGTTAAATGTTTGTGCCAAAAAAAAAAATCACTTGGCACCTGTTAACATAATCCTGGTTAATGAAATAATAATAATGATAAAAATGCTTTAGCCAGCCAACAAAAAAAAAAAGCACTTGGCTTAGCTTTATTTATTGCTGTGGCATATTTCACATTCGAGGGAATAATTAAAAAAAAAAACACCATTATTCCCTCTTCGTTGCGTGGAGGAGTAAACACAAAACTAAAACCACATCTGTGTTTGTGATTTTGCAAGAGAAAGAAGAAAAGAGAAAAAAAAAACACTCGTAAACGTAGAGATTATCTTGCAGTAAATTCTTCCAGTCACTATGAGTCAGTTTATATAAAATGAAAAAAAAAATCACAGCTTTCCATAAGCTGGGTAAGACTTAGTTCAAAAACCAATATGTAAATAAAATAGTGAAATCCATAATAGAAAAATAATGCACTGATGGTTTTTCGTAAAAAAAAAATATTAAAGTACGAACATCTTGAACAGGTTTCAGGTTGGGAGAGAAAAAAAATAAATAAAAAGTAAACATCTGTGTAACAAAATATCTTGCTTGAGAAAGAGAGAAAAAAAAAAGTCTCACTTAGGATCCAACGCTGATAACACACTTTTTCTCCCCTTTTGCATACTTTTTTTTTCTTTCTTGTCTTTTTCCATTTAAGCGTCGCGGTGAATCGAATGGCAACGATTAGGAGGAACACAGAGCATATCAAAACGTTGAAGGTATCTAGTACCATAGATGAACATCTTGCCATCGGTGACTCATAACAGCAATCTGTTTGCATTAGGTGACATAAGACACCGATGAAAAGTATGGGGATCATATATTTAAGAATATTCCGCATAGCATCGTTGTCACCAACTGTTCCGTGACCAAGGGTAGTGGAAACGTCTCTTCCGGAGAAATGTTTAGCTTGTTGATTTTGAGGGGAAAATAGGACATTAGGCTCTTCTATATTAGTGCATATTTCATGTGGCACGGGGTCGTCTGCGAAGCATGGAAGTGTTCCGTTGAATGAGTTGTGGTGTGCCATGTCAGTACAAACAGAAGGCGTGTTATGTGACGTAAGGGGGGCTGGTAAGAGAGTGTTGCTCGCGGGCTTACGGATGCGTATGCAGTTAATGAAAACATCCGCTTGGGGAGTTTTATGGAGCGATATCCCGTCCTGACCACACGTTAGTGTACCCTGTGTAAGCACGTCCCGCCCTACAATAAAGGGGGTGGACATTTGTGATGAGTTTACGGCATAAACTCTAGTAGAGAACAGAGTTCCATCTATTTGAATATCCGTTTTAAATGATCCTAATGGCGTTAAACTGCCACCACCAAAACCGTCCAGTTGTATGGTTTCACATTGTAGGGGAGGGGAGCCAACTAATTTATAAAAATCCTCTCTTATGGCTGTAATCGCGCTTCCCGTATCAATTAATGCGTCTATTACGACATCCGCAATTTTGACTAATTTATTCATGTTGGTATACGATTGCTGTGAGTCTACGACGTGGACTTTCTTATCGCGGTTTAACCCCGAATGTTGTTGGGGAGGGGTGCCTCGGGTTGTAGGCTGTTTTTCCCCAGTGCGCTCGCCACATTCAAAAGACCGATGGCCCCATAAAGAGCAATTAAAGCATTTCGGGCCCTTATTTTTATTATGACAATCTGCGGAAACGTGGTTTCCTAAACCGCAGTTAAAACAGATAATTTTACGTTCATTTTTAAGGTGTGGTGTAGGAGTAGGGCCTTTCGCATGATACGACATGCGTTTCACCTGACCACTGGCTGATCGGCAAATTTCATCATAAATTAGCAATTTTTTCTTAAACTCTACTAAATCGGAACAGCCATATAAAATGGATTTATTTTGGGGTGTATCTCTAATACCTTGTATCGTGTAATGAATTAAAGAGATGTCATCCACATTCCCTCGCTGTGCGATTTCTTTCATCTTCAAAAAATATTCCAATAATTGTTCGTTTGGTTGACATCCGCGGTTTGCTAATATTTGATGTATTTGTGCGGGCGAAGCCGTTTGATGAAATTCGCGGAATAAAGCTTCCTTTAGTGCGGAATAGGAATTAATATTAATTTCAGCTCTAATTACTAGCAATGCTAAACCTTTTAAACTCCGTTCTGCGAAAACAAATTTTTGAATATCTGAGAGGTTCAATGATTCCGAGAGTGTTTCGAATCGTGTAAACCATGTTTGGATGTTTTCAGATTTTTCCCCGCTAAACGGCGGAATTAATTGTTCTATGTCGGTGAAAGAAATATTTTGTTTACTTGCAGTGTATTGCGAATGTACAACCATTTGCTGTGGTTGTATTTTTAAGGGGGAAATTAATTCTGTGCTGGCACTGCTGTCGTTCTGATTATGCTCAATGTCTGTCTCCGAAGCCGAAATATTCCCAAATGTTTCCTTAAAAGCAGCAATGTCTGATAATGCGACCAAAATGCGAGTCGCTATCTCATCTTTATTTCCATTTATATCTATGGATAGCAGATTAGCGACTGTTATCAATTGCAACTGGTCAAAAGTATCAGTAATTTCTTTCAATTTGTTGGCGAATTCGGGGCTACCTTCTTTAAACGGTAATCCGGTATAAACCCTTAAATTAGAACGATTTCGCCTCGCTTCGTCTTTTCCAAAAATAAACAAATGTAGAAGCTGTATTTTATCGGCTTTGGCAGTTTTTAACTGATGTCTGATCACTGGGATCGCTTGTAGCTCCATTACTTACAGCAAAGAAATAAGGTATAGTAAAAAAAAATATCACTTACTGCTATTTAAGTGTAATCCAATTTGATCTATGCTACTTTTTCAATGAAAAAAAAAATAAATCCAGAGTATGCACAAGAACATCACAAATTACAGGCGGCGACCGACACTACTGACACACTTTCTTCATTTTCTTTTTCTTTTTCTCCCTTCTGGTGAGCTGTGGGACCGCGCTGATAAGCAGAAAGCATAAACATCATCTCGCTGTCGGATGGGGACTAGGGGAAATATAATCTTTCCTCTTGCACACTGCACATCAATCCATATGCAAAAATAAGAACTCTTGCAGTGCAGGTTGTTTGGGGGTCCAAGTAGGCCGTAGCCCCCATGTAGATTAAGGAGTCCAGGGGTATTGTTACATACGTTTAATAATCTTGAGTAATGTGTAATATTTACAAGGGAAAAGTGCAATATTTACAGGGGAAAAAATACTTAAAGGATTAAAATTATGGGGCATCTTCTGTCTTTTAGCCCTGAGCTCGGCTAAGTACCTCTTCATCAGGCGGGCTCTGGCATCCTTCTGTACTTGTTCTGTGCTTGTTGCTGGGGCCCTTTCGTGTGAAGGTGCTAACTCAGCAAAATTTAGTTAACACGTGGCTAAAAAGGTCAAACACGTGTCGTACCTTGCCATGGGGCGGATGCCGAATCGGCCAAATGCATCTGAGCGAGCCTGTTACCATGGGCTCGCTATATCGACATATATATCAATTATACATGGTTTCTTTCTTTCACTATTTATGTTACTTTATTATCTATATTTTTCTATTATTTTCTTACATTATTGTCCTTTATCTACTTATTTCTAATATTTCTTATTTATTGATATTTGGAGTCAGATATTACTATGTTTTAATTAATTCTATAAGAATACCGGTTATGATTACATGTTAGCGAATATTCATTAATTAGTTGTTTTACTTTTCGTCAATTAAGTACTTATTTATAAATTTTGAAAATGTCTGACAGCGAAGATAATGGAGCGCAGGCGGACGCGAAAATACGAAAACTCGCTGGGTTCCAGGCCCTTATTCCACAGTTCGATAATATGACCGCCATAACCCCTAAATTTTTTATCGAAACTCTAGAACAGACAACAAATATTGCAAATTGCTCTAATGAAGAAAAACTCCTGATTTTACGTTCACGTTTGCGCGGGGAGGCACTCACAAATGTCATAAATTCTCCTGATTTAAATTTAGAGAAAGATTATGAACAATTTAAATCAAAGTTTCTAGCCTACTTTGACACACAGTTTAGTTTAGCGGCTAGACAGCGCCAATTTTCAAATTGCAAAATGCTGCCCCGTGAACTTGTAAAAGTGTACGCTGCGAGAGTCGCTGTAGCGACACAAAATTTCTTTAATCATCCAGATTTATCTAATGACGGAATAAAAACTATTGTGGAACAAACTAAATTAGCTAAATTTATAGAAGGACTGTCAGCAAATTATAAACATTCTGTAATACTCAAAGATCCCAAAAATTTCGACGAGGCTGTAAATTTTGTTCAAATGCTTCAAGCCAACGAATTATCTTCTTTCGATACAGATTCCGATCCTACCATAAATAATATAAATAAAGATGTAGCTACGGATCAAATCAAAGCATTAATTGAAGCGCATGCATTCCAAACTAGGGAAATGGTTAATTCGTTAAGTAAGGAAATTGAGAATTTAAAACTTGAATCGCAAAAATCCAAGCAATACGATCAACATCAACAAACAGCGGCAGAATATAATATGAGACCTCCTTACACAAAAAATTCAAATTACAATAATGATTATAATTATAATAGACAGAGCAGAAACTTTAACTCGAGGAATTTACCTCCATGCAATTTCTGCTCCAAAACATCACACGTATCGAACGACTGTTACTATAATCCTTCTAACAGAGAAAGTTATCGGGGAAGAGGATATCATTTTCAAAGAAACTCCCGCAGCGCCTTTAGGGGGAGAACACCTAATTCTTATCGGTCAAGACGTTACGGAAATCAGCAGAATTCGGAAAATGCTTGAGGGGGCGTCGCGCCGAATTTGGTCCACAAACAGATAGTCCCCTATATGATAAAGGACCAAAAAAATATCGTGAAGAAAATGTTAACACACAATTATTTGATACGAATTTTATTTCTAAGCATACACTACCTGTAACAGAAATAAAAATATTAGGAAACGTAATTACAAGTCTTATTGATAGTGGCTCAAGTATTTGTCTTCTAGAAGAAAGTATCTATAAATCATTCAAAGAAGATAAACGTATTAAATATTTAAAAATAGATGCCCAAATTAAATCCATAACTGGTGATAGTTTAACAATTACTAATTGTGTTTCTTTGCCAATTCAAATAGGAAATAAAAATTTATTTCACAAATTTTACATCGTTAAACACCCTCTGTCTAATTATTATAGTTCAATTTTAGGTTATGACTTATTAAAATCAGGAGAATATGAAATTTCTTTTATTAATGATACTTTAAAATCAGGAAATTCTATTTCACGAATTCGTGATGCACGATCAGATCCAGTAATTTCAAATACCACTATCTATGCTTACATAAAGAAGAAATTTACTTTAGAGCCTGGAGAATCTAAAGATATTGACTTATTGTTAGATCGACCAACAGATATAGGAGCTGTTGTTAAATTCTTTTCATGTTTAAGAAACCCAAACATAAAATTTGTTAATAATTTATGCACAGTAAACAATGACATGCGTTTGTCCGTAAGGGTCTCTAATTTATCATCGAAACCTGTCCCTTTCAATAAAAACACGCGTGTAGGTACAATTAGCTCAGAATTTGATAGCAGAGATATAGAAATGATAAAAAAACTCAGGCGCGATGAGCTAAAAATAACTGACTTTAACTTATCACATCTAGACACAGAAACAAAGGCTAAATTATCAAACTTATTAATGGAGTACGCAGACATTTTCAGTAAACGTTTATTTACTATTGGTAGAACTGAGGCAATTCAGCCTAACTTAATAGTTGATGTGGATAAAATAAATTCAGAGAGACCAAATCGGGTACCACACGCTTTAAAAAATGAAGTTAGGCGTCAATTGACACAATTAGAGGAAGCCAATATTATAGAACGATCAAATTCCCATATTAGTTCTCCATTAGTTATAGTTAAAAAGAAAAATTTATCAGGGGATCCACTCAAGCAAAAATATCGTTTAGTTGTAGACTACCGCGAAGTTAATGCAAATCTCAAATATCCGAGATATAAATTACCAGTTACACAACATCTGTTAGATAAATTAAGAGGAAATAAAATTTTCACCACTTTAGATCTCAGTTCCAGTTTTTGGCAAATCCCCTTGAAACCAGAAGATAGGGATATTACTACGTTTAGCAGTCCTAAAGGTAACTTTCGATTTGTATGTATGCCACAAGGATTAAATGCCTCGAGTGAAACTATGTGTCAGTTAGCTGACCAAATACTTGCGCCATTATCTGAGTTAAAAATTTCAAATTTTATTGATGATTACGCAATCGGAAGTAAAGATGTTGACCAGATGTTAGATAAATTAAGACAACTTTTCGAGAGATTTCGAACTTTTGGATTAACAATAAATCCTGAAAAATGTTCCTTTTTTCTACCTGAAATTGAATTTTTAGGGCATCGTTTAAGTGAACAAGGAATTCGTCCATTAGAATACAATGTTATAAAAATAAAAGAGTTTCCCGTCCCAACTACTGTAAAAAAAATACGAAGATTCGTTGGACTAGTTGGCTACTATAGAAAATTCATTAAAAATTTTTCAGAAATATCAACTCCATTAACTAACTTAACTAGAAAGAATGCCAAGTTCCGTTGGACTGATGAGGCGCAAAATTCATTTGATATATTGAAAGATAAACTTTCAAAACCACCGATACTTATTCATCCTGATTATGAAAAGGAATTCATTCTATCGACAGACAGTTCCAATCATGCTTTGGGTTCAATGTTAGGACAACTAGATGAAAATCAAATCATTAGACCCATTGCTTATTTTTCAAAAAAACTGAATCCTACGCAATTAAAATATCCAATAGTCGAAAAGGAATTATTAGCAATTATTCAATCAATTAAGTGCTTCAAACATTACCTATATGGTCGGCATTTTATTATCAAATGTGACAATAAGGCGCTGACTCAAATGTCAAAACTTGAATCACCAGGTGATCGTGTCGCGAGATGGTTCGCATTCTTAAGCGATTATAATTATACATTCGATTTGATAAAATCTGAAGAAAACATTGTTGCAGATATACTTTCGCGTGATTTCTTTGACAGTTCAATAAATTCAACAAATAATTCAAATAATTCTAATAAAATCACAGAAAGCAGGCAACCTCTAGAAAATAAATCTGCTAAATTAAGCGAAAACGAAATTTGCAACAATAATAACGCAAGCTTAATTTCTGAAAAATTAGTGGAAGGAAATAAAATTATAGATGATGAGCATATGAAACAATGTACAGATCTTAAAATTGGAGCAGGCCTAGAGAATTTAGGAAATTCGTGTTTTATGAATGTAATTTTGCAAAGTTTATCATATTTAAAACCATTGTTTTATTATTTTTCTAATACTATGTCAAATTGTAGAAATAAAATTAATTGCACTATATGTATGTTTAAGAGACACTTAGATTCCGTGATTGGAAAATCAGGGCAAATTGTAAAACCGCTCGAATTTCATCAGCATCTTCGTGATATTGGGAGCCAGTTTCGAATTTATAATCAAGAAGATGCTCACGAATTTCTTCAGCAGCTTATAAATCGATTACAGCAGGACAGTTTAAATCATACGGGTATAAGCAAAGGAAATAACTTAAATAACAACATTAACAAAATTAGAAATATATTTGAGGGTACTTTTCGAAGTCAGATAGAATGTCTGAGATGCGGAAAGAAAAGTATCACATTTGAACCCTTTGCAGATATTTCGCTACAAGTTAAGCAGGGCGTTTCAACTCTCGAAAAGGCGTTAGAGGAATTTAGTAAAATTGAATTTCTAGGGGAAGAATATCGATGCTATAATTGCAGAACTTATTCTAAAGCAGTTAAGGATTTGTCGATATTTAAGTACCCAGATATAATTACGTTCCATTTTAAAAGATTCGAGTTCTCTCAAAGAAGTGAAAAAAAATTGACAAATTTCATTTCCTACCCAGAAAATCTTAATCTTAGCATTTGTAAAGTCAATGAGAGGAATAAGAGACCATTATGGTATAAATTAACCACTGTTATAGTCCATTCCGGAAACTCTATGCATGCAGGTCACTATTACTGTTATGTCAGAGACTCCTATAATAATTGGTACTTAATGGATGATTCTAGAATCATACGCGTATCACCTGAAACTGTACTTAATCAGGAAGCATACATTATTCAATATGTCAAGGATGAGCATGATACACAGACAGTTGAAAGTACAAATTTAGTAGGGGTAAATGCTTTGCAAATAGACCTCCCTACTATTGCAGAAGTGAAAGTAGCACAACGTAACGATAAGAGACTTTCAGAAATTATTTGCATATTAGAAAATTCAGTTAAGCAGGGTTCACATAAATACATGGATTATTTTATACGGGATGGATTATTATTACATAAGGGTTGCATTCCAATTAATAGAAAAAATAAAAATGTTGAACAAGTAGTTATCCCTGATATATACAAACCACATATACTTACAGCAAAGCATATTTCTCATTTTGGCGTGTTGAAAACATATAATGCGATTCGGGAAAAGTATTTTTGGGAGAACTTATTTAGTGATACAAAACATTTTGTTCAATCATGCAAACAATGTACATCTTTTAAATCAATAAATAAGTTCCCGCCAATTCCGATTCAAAGACATTATATACCGTCTAAAGTTAATCAATATATCAGTGGAGATTATATAGGGCCGTTTAATACTACAGATAGGGGCAATAAATACATTTTAACTTTCGTTGATCATTTTTCTAAGTTTATAAAATTATATGCTGTCCCCAGTACTACAACACTTAATTCAGCTCAATGCTTATTAAATTATTTGTGCACATTCGGAATTCCCGAAAAATATTTGACTGATCGAGCCACTTGCTTTACGAGTGATGTATTTAAAATTCTTTGTAAGAAATTTGGAGTGATTAAATTAATGACAACTGCTCAACATCCCACTTCAAATGGTTCAGCTGAAAAAATTAATCAAAATATAAAAAAATCACTTGCTATATTTGCGGAGGAGACAGCTCAGTGGGATGATTTTATTGATTTTTATGCGTTAATATATAATAACAGCATACATTCAACAACTAATCTAAAACCAGCCTTTTTGCAATTTGGTTATGATCAAAATCTACCAACTGATTTAATAAGTGAGCCGCGTGGAATAGAATATGTCCCATATCAGGATTTCGTAGCCCGTAAAGCGCGCCAATTACAGTATGCTAACGAAAAAGTCAAGAAAAGTCTACTTGAGTCTGCTGAAAAACGGGAAAATTATCAGCACCAGAAAGCAAAATATCGAAATTTCGAGCCCGGTCAACTTGTTTTTCTGCATAACAGAGATTGCGATCGATTTGAACATACCACAAAGAGACGTACATGCACCGGTGTTTTTAAAATAGTTAAAAAACATAATTTAGTGGACTATTCAATAATAGATCCCATGAATCACAATGCCAAAGAAATTAAGGTTCACGCTGATCGCCTAATCCCCTATGTGCAAAGAAAAGAAAAACTTGACCTTTTTCAAAATTTATTACCAAAGAAAGTAAAATTAGACATACAGGATATTCATAACCAAACTAAAAAAACTACTCCACATGCTGTATTCGAAGATAATTCTCAATATGCGTACAATCCCTTTTTATGGTCACCCTTAGAGCAGACGCCCCGTCATAACTCAATAAACAATGATAAGATAGAAACTAATCCCGCTCCAAGTCCAACAATTCATTTGGACAATATAAATGAGGATATTAACACCCATAATACAGAGCCCATAATTGACTCACCAAGTCTATCCGAGAATTCGGAAGATACAATTGTCTATTCTCCGAATGGGATAGCAAATACTCATATCGACAGTCAGAAATCGACATACGATCTTCGACCGATGGATCCACGATACGTATCAGATAGGTTCAAAAATTGGACATTTAAAATAGATAAATATTATAATTATTGTACTATTAAGAAACATATATATATAATGTTTCTGTAATTATTAGAGGGTTTTGATAAAAAAAAAAAAAAATTATAATTACTATTGATTAAGAGATATTAAGTTTATTAAAATGCATTCATATTCCTCTGATATTCTTTTATATTTCGGTTTAGTGGTATTTTGCTATTGTATTTCTGTATTCATAACCATTTTTTTTTTTTTTTTTTTTTACGAAGTTTGAGTTTTCTTCTAGGTTATGTATAGGTATTAGGTGTAAATAAAAGTATATCTTAATTATTTGGTATATACTATGTTCCGTTCGGCTCAGTGATCTAGTAAGTTGAAAATTATAATTATATTTATGGGCATATAGAATTTTGGGTATCTCTGTAAATAATGTAAAAAAAAAAAATATTTATAAATATAGATAGAGTAGATTGGAACAATTATAAATTACATTTTCTTTTCATGCACGGAGAACCTCTTTTGTCAAGTACGAACTGTTTATCCAGGAAAGATAAAAATATGTGAATTTGTGTTCCATCTGTATGAGGGGAAAATACGCAAAGGATTGTTGAACTTGCTCGGGAAGGTGGTTGAGGAGAAATGCGATCTTGTGATCTACCCAAAGAAAAAAAAAAAAAAAATAGGAAAAAGGGGGGAGGATACGAGATATTATCGGTAAGGTGAACAAATTGCGTTCAAAAGAAAAAAAAAAAAAAAGAAAAAAAGTTAGGCTACCAGATAGGATATGTGGATGACTTCTGTTTTGTTTTCATTTTGGGTAAACAAAAGTGCGTTCAAAAAAAAAAAAAAAAAAAGGTAGAGAGAAAGATATATAAAAGATTTTAGCTTATAGTATACTTTTATGCATTAGAAAAATATTGATAGTCATAAAATATAAGCGTGTTTTTTTTTTTTGTAGTTGAATTATATGAAGTTGGTAGTGTTATTGCTGTTAAATTTTAATATAATATGATACATTTCTATTATACATATAAATTATAATTTACTTTCATTATAAAGGAAGTATGAATTTGGTTATATCTAGTATAATATAGTAGAATATCACTCAACTGTATTTATTGTTATATAGATGTTCGTTAATTCAATTTAAAGTGCCAATACATAGAAAATTGCATGGGTTTTATTTGATTATTATACTAAAATGGCACACTTGTTTTTATGTTACTCATGTTATTTTACTAAATCGAACGTGTCATATAAGAAAATTAATATGACATTTCAAGTTATTATACTATAGAGTGTGTTTTGATATTTTGATAATTACCTGTTTATGTATATTAATTAGGTATCAGGTGTCGGATTATATATATAAATAAATGCAGAAGTTTACTACATTGTTATGTATGGTGACGTAGCATTGAAATTTTATATTTAAGAAGATTAAGAGTGTTAGATATTGTAGTTGTATGACATGATTGAGATATTAGTTTTTTTTTTTTCTGCAATAACTTGTATTATAATTAGATCGTAATCAAATTCAATTTATTTCTATGAAACAATTTTTGCAGTAAGAACTGTATTTGTATAATTAGTCTATTTGGAATTGATTTAGATTTAAAATTATGACAAAATAATAATAATTAATTAAATTATAATAAGTGCCTTATTAACTTTAGCTAAGTTTTATAATCATAAACCAGGGTGATTTATTTGTTTTTAGATAAATATTTATGATTGTTTTAAATATATTATTTTGATTTCTTTCATCATTTCAAAATTTTGTTCTTATTCTATTGAAAAGGCGTTCAGCAATTCTATTATACAAAAACAAAATTTATTTTAAACACATATAAAATAATACATTACATCCATTTAAACATTCAAATTTATAAATGCTAGTAGAATTTTCTATTTGATCATATGTTGTTTCATTTCTGCAAAATGGCCAATTGCGGGAATGTATTGTTAGGATGATTAAATGGGACTTTAATTTCAAGAGTAACTTAAAAAAAAAATAGTAATAATATAAATATATGTAATGCTTAATTTTCTTTCATCATTTGTTCCTTTTACAAACAAATGGGAAAGAAAAGTTGACTTAATATACAACATGACGATTCCTTTGAATCATTATACTATTGCCTTAAGAGTTGATCTTCGTATTTTCAATTTAAATATAAATAATTAACTGAATTAAATTTGCTAAAAAAAAAAAAAAAAAAAAAAAAAAAAAAAAAAAACAATAATAATATAATTGAGTTATTATTCGATTTTTTTTTATTTATGCCATCAGCTGAATTTTAGTAAATTACTTTATTGTTTAAATTAATTTTAATAATATTTGGTTGCTCGAAATACTTAATTGTTAAACCCACTTTCCTGCATATATCAATCATTATTTTAAAACTATACTACACACAAATCCCTGGAATTCCGCTATAACCTACTGCCAGTGGAAAAGGAGCAGATGAGGCTGTTCCCCTCCTTGATGAACTTTTGTGGAAATTCTTCAATTGCTGCAGTCAATTTTCTACACTCAATGCATGTTACAGTCATGTACATATACTTCTGTATGACAATATATCATCATGCTACTGATGATTGCTTAAAAATTTTGCCTGCTATTTCATCACTTTTCATCCAACAAGCTGCAACTTGAAAACTTTACAAAGAATGCGCAGTGTTACCTGTTTGTGAAATGTTTATCGTTTGGTGATTCTTATATACATTTCCATGCAAGAAAAACATCACACAAATCATTTTCTTTTTATTGTGATTTGTTTAGGACGGCGTGTTTATAAGATGGGATACGAATATTCCATCCATATTTCAGTAGTGAGGATCGTGGAGGTGATACTGGAATTCTACTACTTCTGTTTACGTTCCATTTCAACACCACCTCCAATTCTGCAAATACTAATTAACTCATCGTATATCACTATTTCTAACTTTAGTTGGTGGAGGAACTTATTGATATTTAACGTTTTATCAAATTCAACATACAACATGTGGACTTTACCTACAACGTCTTATATGGTTTCTATAATCGTTAATATACCTGCGGTTTGTGAGCGGACTTCAAACATTGGATTTATTTTTAATCATCGAATTTCACAAAAGAAGAAATAAAATCAAAAGAATATGATTATCTTAATCTTCAGATGCGTAGATGTGCATCTTTTACGATTGTTACTGTCAAGTTCGATCTTCGACTTCAACGAATGACTGTATTTTATTCTTCAAATGCGTAGATGTGATTCATTTACGACTGTTACTGTCAAATTTCGATCCTCGACCTCAACGAATGACTTTAAACAACATACTTTTGTGAATCGCTATAAATGAAAAGAAATGACATTATTTCCGTAAAAAAACTTTCTTTCAGTGCAAGGATGATGAATTATTTTATAAACACTTGACTTCAATAGACATTGATAATAATGCAAGTGTACAAAATTACTAAAAGACATTTGTTGAAAAGTGCTTTCTTTACATACATATTAATAACATTTATTAGACTTTTCTTTCAGATGCATTTTTTCAAAACTTTTATTCAAACTCTATTTACGTCTGTGCATCTATGGAACATTTCACCTAACAAATTTGGTGATTCTAATCAGGAAGAAATTTATTTTTATATTGCTAATTCTTCATTGTGTTTAATGTTATTTTGGTATTATTCATTTAATAACAAAAATTATTTTATCGCTACTTATTTATTGCCTAGTTGAAAGTTGGTATCATCATAACTTTCAAATTTATTATTATTATTATTATTGCTTGATTTTTATAAATGTAATGTATTTAATGCGTATTATTTATCTTTTTACAATTGTAAGGATCTAGAGGATGCCTAATTGTTTTATTGGGACTTAGGTCTTTTTCTTTTTTTTTGTGTTTTTTTTCTTT
This sequence comes from Maratus speculifer, assembly GCA_964019185.1. NCBI lineage: Eukaryota > Metazoa > Arthropoda > Arachnida > Araneae > Salticidae > Maratus > Maratus speculifer. The sequence continues at coordinate 113,102,139 of OZ025291.1, forward strand.
ATGGAGAAAGTCGTATCATTGTCGGGATAAACCCGACACATTTTTCGCGGCTCGCTGTAGTAGTACAGTACAGTAAAAAAATAAAAGACACATTATATAAGAATGCAGGATGTTAGACCACACAAGATAGTTTGAGGTGCACGTGCATGCGGGAATTCGTCAAAAGGATAGAATTTCCACGATTTAACGACTTTTGTGAAACGGGGTGTTTTGCAAGGGGCTAGTGAATTCTGGCTAAACAGTCAGTTAGCCAATAAATTTGTCAAAAATGTTTATAAGTTAGACTGGAAAAGATTGAATTTCCAGTAAACAAGAGTAAGAATCTTCGCGCAGATGGGAGTTCAAAGTAATAAATATGTCCACTGTGGTATTTGAATGTCTGCAAATTTAGTAGTGGGATTAACATGTTAGCTAAAAAATGTCGCATTCGGTAACACGATTCTCACATTACATCGTAAAAGGGGTTTTAGCTGTTTACTTGGATTTGTTTTCAGACCACCTGCATATGGAAAAGCGCGTTACTTGAAAAATTATAATGATATGCAAGAGAGAGAAATTTTATAGGAGGATAAGATTTTTAGGAGGGATTTTCAGGCAGGGAGAAGTTAGTAAAATGGGATGTCGAGAGAAAGAGGAAGGAAGGACAGATTAGAATAGTCTTTCATGACTGTGGGTTTTGTTTTGGTGCTCTCTCTGGGACAAAGAATAAGTTGATGGTTGGGATATGAGCACCGGTATGGGGATGTGCTTGACGCCCGACGATGACGTTCCTAGTATATCTAAGAGGTGAGTGGGTTCCTTCTTGAGTTTTGAGCAACCTTATCATATTAGGCATCCTTTAAAATCCTGTATTATATTATTAATTATAATCACAATAAATCTATTGGAAGATTTACAATGTATTTATCATGATTTTAACCATAAATAAAATGTCGTTATTACCTTATGTTTGTAGACTTTATGTCTTCTAAAACATCCGACTCTAGAGCCTGGGAATCTTAATGTAAACAAAGAAAGTAAAGTAAAGCTAATAGTAGTCGGACAATAACCACCAGTGTTCACTTTCTATTCACAATGTTTTAAGGATTATGGAAGCCCCAGACCCTATTAGTTAAACAGGAAGGCATCACTAAATATCAAAGGAAGATACAGATGCTGTTCAACAAATTATAAAGTCTATGAATTTCTAATTTCAGTTCTAAGCAGAGTACACTGGAAGTAATATGTTTTGAAACTTATACATATATTTTGTAAACTTTACTCAGGGCTTGAATTTCAGGGCGGGATGGCGGGATTCGCACCCAAAATTTTGAAATCCCGCCCAAAAGAATAACGTGGACGGGAGGCTCCCGCCGAAACAATTTTGCATTTTGAAACTATGATCAACTCCCACGACCATTTTGCGAATTTTATGATATTTTCGTGCGAGTAATCGACACATTTTGCGAGTTTTTTTACAGCGAAAAATCATTGAAAATCACTATTTTTCCGCGACTGATTGACAAATGTCGCAATTTTTTTTTTCCTGCAATCGATTGACGAGTTTCGTTCTATTTTCCGCGGCGAAATACAGGTGATTCTGTTTGGAATTTCTCTCCCCCCCCCCCCCACACACACAAAAAATAACGCATTCAATTCCAAAAATTATGAAACAGTGATGCCGCGGACGTGCTATTGTGCGTAAACATGGGTGCAAGTTTGAAATTTTGCCAGGACTGAAAATATTTTGAATCACTCCCCCCCCCCCCCCCCCGTTTTTTTTAAATTCATGTTTTTTTCCATCAACCTTTGAAAAAATTCGTTTTCCCCACAATCTTTTGACAGAAATCGCGTCTATTTAGCGATTCTTTGACAAAAATCGCGTCTCTATCGCGATCCTGACCAAAAAAACTCGTTTTTTGCGAACCTTTGACGAAAATTCGTGATTTTCCGCGATCCTTTTACAAAAATTCGCGACTTTTTCGCGATCTTTTGACAAAAATTCACAATTTTTTTGCGATCCTTAGACAAAAATTCGCAACTTTTTCGCGATCCTTAGACAAAAATTCGCAACTTTTTCGCGATCCTAAGACAAAAATTCGCGTCTTTTCCACGATCTTTTGACAAAACTCGCGCCTTTTCTTTACTCTTTTGACAAAAAATCGCGTTTTCTTCGCAATTCTGACAAAAATAACGTTTTTTCAGCTATAATTTCACGAAAATCGCGTATTTTTCGCGATTCTTTGAAAGAGACTGCGTCATTTTCGCGATCCTTCGACAGGAATCGCGTTTATTTTGCTATTCTTTGACGAAAAACGCGTCTTTTTGCGATCTTTTGACAGAAATAGTGATTTTTCTGCGATCTCTTGACAAAAATCCCGTATTATCAGCAATCTTTAAAAAAAAAAAAATCGTGCCCTTTTTTCGCGATCTGTTCACGAAAAACGTCTTTTCCTCGATCTTTTGACAAAAATCGCGTCTTTTCCGCGATTCCTCGACAGAGACAGCATCATTTTCGCGATTCTACGACGGAAATGACGTTTTTCTTGAGATACGTCGACAAGAATCGCTTTATTTCGCAATTTTTTTTACTAAAAACGCGTCCTTTTGCGATCTTTTAAATGAAATAGCGCTGTGTTCTGTGATTTTTTTTGACAGAAGTAACTTTTTTTCCGCGATCATTTGACAAAAATCACTTTTATTCATAATCTTTTGACGATATATCATGTCTTTTTCCGCGATCTTTTGGCGAAAAACATGACATTTTCGCAAACATTTTTCGTCGTCGGAGATTTTTCCGTCCCGCGTCCGTCCTCGGGAACTTTTAAAAGACGGAATTCCGTCTGTGGACGGAAAACTTGCACCCATGTGCGTAAACACGTTTCACAAGACGCATGATTTCGTAAAAGTATGCTAAAAAACGACAAATATTGTTAAAAAATCGCGAAAAGACGATTAATTTCCGGCAAATTTTGTCAAAAGATCCCCGAAAGAATGCCTAATTTCGTGACAGAATTCTGTAAAACGGCAGTTTTCATCAAAAAAGTCGCGAAAAAACGTCAAATTTCGTCCAAAAATCGTGACAAACGGCAATTTTCGTAAAAAAAAAAAAAAAATCGCGATAAAACATCAAATTTCATCAAAAAGTGAAAAAATGGCAAATTTCCTCAGAAAAATCACGAAAAAACGTCAAATTTCATCCAAAAATCGCGAAAAATGACAAAAGATTCACTATAAACAACAAATTTCCCGAAAATATCGCAAAAAACAGCAATTTTCGTAAAAAAAAAAAAAAAAAAAAAAAAAAAAAAAAAAAAAAAATCGCGATAAAACTTCAGATTTTATCAAAAAATAGCGAAAAAACGGCAAATTTCGTCAAAAAATCTCGAAAAACATTAGATTTCGAAAAAAGATCGTATAAAAATACAGATTTCAGCAAAAGATAGCTAAAAAGGCAACTTTCATCAAATGGAACCTCTCTTCCCTTCCTTGGGGAAGGGATTATATTACGGAGAGTTCATTTTTCTGTTCAACAAACTAATTTTCCTGCTTCAATATATATATATCTTTTCTTTCCTGCTCTAAAATCAGTTTCTGACAGCTCCAAATCTTTCTGAGTGAGTGCAATTCCTGAAAGCAGCCATTCATTAAGGGGACTCAGGGGTTGAAAACTTTTCAAAAAATCAATTTTTTTATGATCTAATTTGATTATTCATTTAATTCAATGCAAAAAACCGCATAAAAATATTTGCATTTTTAACAGAGTTATAAGCATTTATGTATCAACACTTTCATAGCAGCATCCATATAATTTCAAATTTAAGTCGCGTTTTCTCAAAACTTGATTTTTGATGACTAACACCAAGATTTTAAAAAAACTATTTGATGGAATGACTTTTTTTTTTTTTTTTTGCATGCATATAACATCATTATCTAGATTATGAATTAATATGTTTTAGATAGTTTAAGATTTTGAGTATTTTTAATTGAAAAAAGTATTTTTTAGGTTTTTTTTAAAAATTTTCAACTTTGAGAGATTTTTTAATACTGTTTTTATTAAGTGATAGTTATATCCTAAATTCATAATCTAGATTATGATGTTATATGCATGCAAAAAAAAAAAAAATAAATAAAAATAAAAAATAAGCCATTCCACCAAACAGTTTTTTTTAAATCTTGGTGTTAGTCGTCAAAAATCAAGTTTTGAGAAAACACGACTATTTACTCGACTATTTACACGACTAAACTTGAAATTATATGGATGCGGCTATGTAAGTATTGATACATAAATGCTTATAACTCCGTTAAAAATGCTAATATTTTTATGCGGTTTTTTGCATTGAGTTAAGAATTGAATAATCAAACTAGATAAAAAAAAAATTATCGATTTTTTGAAAAGTTTTCAACCTCTGAGCCCCCCTTAAACAAAATGTATCCCTTTACTCAACAAAGTATTCATTTTTTAAGAAAGTCTTTTGTTGAATTTGACTTGCCCTTTTTTAAAGAAATGCAAGCAATAGTGATACTTCTTATTTTCTACACTAAAATAAGTATTACAGTAGACTCCCTCAAATCCACACAGCTTGGGACCAGAGGTTTTGCGGATTTTAAAATTTTGCAAATTTCTGGTCATTGCCTTGTTTACATTTTTTAAAAAGTAATTTGAAGGTAATTAATAATGAAATCAAAAGTATAATGAATGCTTACAATATGCTAAAATATTAAAATAAGGAATAAACTAAAATAATAAAAATTTAGATAGTTTTTAAAATGATAAAAATACTAAAAGCAAAAGGTCAAATTAATAATCAATTAATGTACAATTAAATATTCATTATAAATGTGTTTTTCCTAAATTATCCAATGAAACTTGCCTCATAAAGGTATATTACTAATTCACATCAAGATCATAAAATAAGCTTTATTTCAGGTTTAGCCAGACCTAATAACTCTAAAAAAGCTTGATTAATACATAAATATGTTTGATAGGATTCTGATTACCAGTCAGCGTTCGAAATCCTTGGTGGTCCGCTGGTCCGAGACCACCGATACTTCAATCGGACCACTAATCTGAAAAATTTAGTGGTCTGCAGGCCCTGAGAAAACAGCAACCGATCGCACATAATTGTTTTTTTTTTTTTTTTTTTTTTTTAGCGATGCCGCAGACGCGCTATAGCGCATAAAATACGAAAAAAATCGGCGATGGGACACAAAAGAATAGTTCTTACGCGTCCCACGAGACGCGTAATTTCGTTAAAGGATCGCGAAAAAACAGCAAATTTCGTTAAAAAAATCGCGAAATAACGACTAATTTCCGGCACATTTTGTTAAACAATTCTCGAAAAAATGGCTAATTTCATTTCAAACCCGAAACATAAGGCAGATTTCAAAAAACCGTGAAAAAACGACAAATTTCGTCCCAAAAAATCACGAAAAACGACAGATTTTTTCAAAAAATAGCGAAATAAAGGCAGATTCCTCCAAAAAAATTGCAAAAAAAGGGCAGATTTCTTCAAAAAATCATGAAAATAAGACAAATTTTGCCCCAAAATCGCGATAAAACGGCAAAATTTGAAAAAAAAAAGTCAAAATATCGAAAAACAGCCAAATTCATCCTAAAACCCAAAAAACGGTAGATTTCAATGTTAAAACTGTTGTTAGCTTTCGTTTTTTCAAAAACTAAAACAAAATCACTTCACCTTTTTTCATTCACGTATAAAAACATTTCATATTTATTTACTTAGAAGGTGTCACAAATAAAAATTAAATTAAAGAGTTGACATGTTTCGGTTCATTAATAAGAACCGTATTCATATCATTCATAAGAACCGTATTAAATATGAATACGGTTCTTATTAATGAACCGAAACATGTCAACTCTTTAATTTAATTTTTATTTGTGACACCTTCTAAGTAAATAAATATGAAATGTTTTTATACGGTAGATTTCTTAAAAAAATCGCGAAAAAACGACAAATTTCGTCAAAAAATCGCGAAAAACGGTATATTTCGTCAATAAATCCCGAAAAAACAAAAGATTTCGTCAAAATAACGCGAAAAGACGGAAATTTCGACAAAAAAAAAAAAAAAACTGAATGCAGGGAGAGAATTTTTCCGTTTTAAAAACTAATTTTTCTGCTTAAAAAATGTTGTTGCTGCTCCAAAAACTGATTTTCCTGCTTCCCAATCGGATTTTTATTGCTCCAAATTTTTCTGAGTGAATGTGACTCCTGAAAGCACCATTTCATTAAGCAAAGTACCCATTTACTCAACAAAAATATCCCTTTTTTCAGCAAAAATGTTTTTTTCAATAAACCTGTCTTGCCCCATTTTAAAAGAAATGCAAACAATAGTGGTATTTGTTATCTTCTACACTTAAGTAAGCATTATTTTATAATTAAATTTGTATCTTGCACATTTATTCTTTAAAAAGTACAGAAAATTTCCCTTTTTAATTTTTAGCAAATTATAATTTTATATTGTATTATGCTGAAAAATTTGGATTAATGCAAAGTAAGATTGGTTTATTTTCCAAGGAAGGGGGGGGGGGGGCCACTCTAAGTGTTAAAATTATTTAATAGAATTTTATATAGCAAACCAGTGATGATGTCTGCAGACCAGTAAATTCTCATGCTTACTGGTCCTTAGGACCAGTGACTTTTTTTTAAGGAATTCTAACGCTGCCAGTAATATTTGCAATATCTAGATTATTTTCAGAAATAAATTCTTTCTTCATGAAAAACATGTTTTTTTTTCTGTTTAAAAAATACTTTTTCATCCTTTATCGCCAAATAAAGTGTCCGCTATTCGGAATGTCCGTTATTTAGAGGTTAAACATACAAAAATTTGAGTTTTGGGAGTGGGGATTGGAAAACTGTCCGTTAAATAGAGGTATCCGCTATTCGGGAGTGTCCGTTATAGAGGTTTTACTGTATATGAAATTGATAAAAAACTAAAAAAGTCAAATTTTGCACCTACATCTGAACTGAATGTTTCATTGTTTACATCTGTAAAATATGTGCGGATTTTAGAGAGGTGCGGATTCGAGGGAGTCTACTGTATTTTATGATTAAATTTGTATCTTGCACATTTAATATAAAGAAAAATAATACTGGTTATAACAATTAATTATAAATATAAATTTATTAAATTAATTAGAAGTTTTATTAATTATTAAAACAATAATTAGACCTGTGACAAAAATAATTAGCACCGGAAGGGAATTTACCGCCAGTAAAATCTATACAATATGAACTTTTTTTTTTTTTTTTTTTTTTTTACACATTTCGCATAATTATTCTGAATTGTTGATAAAAATTGCTTCAGTGATATTTTTTTATGTCTATATTCTGGTAATTCTTTAAATAGCACATAAAATAATGGTGAATTTTAAAAAATTTTTCTTACTCCCAAACAGCCAAACTCCCCTCCATTTATAAATGTTGGTAGGGAGACTCCCCTCCTTCAAAAAATTGAATTTCAAGCCCTGTTACTGCATGGTTTTTTTTTTTTTTCTTTTGTAAGCTATTTTTAAAGCTGTCAGTTTCTTATACTTATTAAGAAATAAAATCCTATGTCAAACAAGACTAAGATTTTGATTTCCTGAGACCAGTATGTGATTGCCATACAGGAACTGGTAAAATATATGGCAAAATTTTACATGTGTTTCGATAACTTGTCAAAATCAAAAGTGGAAGTTTTGCAAAATAAGGTAGGCAGTAAGTACTCAATGGTATTAATCAACAGCAAAAAAATAAATTTAGGATTGGCATTTTTGATTTCTTTTAATTAAAAAAATCAAAAGGCTGCATCAGAAAATTTGAATACATTTTTACAAAATTGAATATATCATTTCAAACAAAAAAAAATGTTGCCTTAAAAAAAAAAAGCAACAAATGTTGTCAAACGTTATGAATGTCAAATAAAAACTTTGAAAAAAAAGACACTCAAAAATATTCATCCTGTCAAATTTTATCACGCATAATTAATTCAAACATATCCCATGATAGGTAATGATTCTAGGTTGCCCTGGTGACATTCTTTTTAAGATGGATTCATATTACTTCTGTATTATTGAATTTAATATATAGAAACATAATAAATTTTATATTCAAGCCAGTTTTCACAAGAGTGTAATACTTATTGCACCAAGATCTAAATATTTATAAAACTAGTCATAGTATGAATGTACCTCATTTACCATGTTTGACGTGTGATTTCTAACTTGTTTAGGATATGTAATAGGCTACATATGATACAAATACACAAAAATTGAGACTTTTATTGGAACTTGACATGCAGTTCCTGTAAAATTCTCGAAATGATTCTAAAACTTGTTAAACTCAAAAGTGGAAGTTCACCTTTACAGTGAAGGTAGTACTCAATGGTATTGACTAACAGTAAAAAAAAAAATCTAAATTTTTGAGATTGGCATTTGAGAAAAAAAATTTTTTTTGATTAAAAAATATTTTTTTAGAAGGCTGCTGTAAAAATAATTAAACACATATTTCAAAATAGAGTATATCTTTTTAAGCAGAAAAATATTATCTTTAAAATAAAATAAACTGCAACGAGATATCTTGCATCATTTCAGAAAGAGCACTTTAAACTTTTTTTCGAAAATCGTAAACGGGAAAAGGTGCTCGGGATGCCATCTTTGGCACCCTGTACCTCGGTCCAGAAATTTTTTTTGGAAAAACCAAAAATTACGGGGATTTTATTTTTTCCTGAATTTTAACATATTTTCAATAAAAGAGCTGAGACTATGAAGGTAACCCCCTGCCTGAATCGACATGGATTTGGCCCATTATTTTTTGACTTGCATAAACATTTCCAATTTTGAATTTCTCAAGTTCTATCAAACATAGAAAATTTTATGACCACTCATTTCAAAGATGAGTTTATAAGGTTTAATTTGATATGTCGTCGGTTTAATTTGTTTAGTCGACTATGTATAGTTGAAATAAGTAAAATTTAATTTTTTTTTAAATTTGAAAATTGTTTAGGTAATAATTTTTTAAAAATTTTGAAAAAATTGTATGTTTGTTGTAATGTTATAAGCTTTAAATTCTGAAATTTTTATAGTGGGATCAGGAGTTATTAAATAAAAGCAAAAATTACTATTAAAATAGCAATTTAATTCTGCCTATTTTGTTATTTATTTATGATTTGTATGGTAATTTTCAGCTTTTATTTCATAACTCCTGATCCCATTGAGATCCCACTCTAAAAATTTCAGAATTTAAAGTTTATAATATTACAAATAACATACAATTTTTTCAATTTTTTTTAAAAATGACTATCTAAAAATTTTTAAATTTTAAAAAAAATTAAATTTTATTTATTTTAACTATGCATAGTCGACTTGCATATCAAGTTAAACCTTATAAACTCCTCTTTGAAATGAGTGGTCATAAAATTTTCTATGTTTGATAGAACTTGAGAAATTCAAAATTAAAAATATTAATGCAAGTCAAAAAATGATGATTTTTCAAAATTTAAATAATTAATTGTATAAAAATTTAAAGCGATAAACAAAAAAAAAAAAAAATACTCTAATTTATATCATCATAGAGAATGATCCCTAGCAGTTTCATTGAAATCGGAAAGGGTCAGGTTGAACATTGAATTTTTTTGGTTGATTTGACTAGAGATGTAAATTTTCCGAAAAAATATAAGTGGCGGAAAAAAACTGGTTTTTTACCGGTTTTTTTCGGAAAAAAAAACGGAAAAATTGATTTTTCATGACTGTTTCTCTCAAATAAATTATATTTTCTTAGAGAATATTAAATAATAAACATTTTTTCCCATTTATTTGTATTAAATGAAAATTATTTTCACTTTATATTACAAAATAAAAAGAAAGTAGCAAAGCCTGCTTTTAAAAGTTTTTTTTTTTTTTTTTCCCCCTTACAGCCTAAGAATTTTTAAAACACTATTATTTGTTATATCATATCTCTGTTGAAATGAGTTTTCAGTTACATGTTTAACTACCAATTGACCTAATGTAAAAACCTGAGCCAATATGTCTGCAGTTTGGAATGAAATAAATTATGCATTCCATTTACATAAGTATAGTTTTTAAGTAAATGATACTAGTATAAAGAAATTATGGCAGTTTTGTCATTATTATGAATATCAGTATTCAAAAATTCCATTGTTTGTTTAAAAAATGTATATTTTTACATTATTACTTTTTCTTCTTAGAATTATAATTTTATTTCCTTTATAAAATATGTTTAGTTTTGGTATAGCTTTCCAATCTCAACTCAAAAAAGTTTTGCTTTAGATTTATAATCTAAATTCAAACAAAACTAAGTTTTACTTTGGCTTACTCAGGTCTGCAACTAAAAAATAGCATACGATTTATTGACTGTTAGATTTTTACTCACTGAAACAAGAATTTTTAAAGCTTAATTAAATGTAATTTTTTTTCTTTTTACCCTGAAATCTGATATTCTATTCTTGAGTAAGAAACCATATTCAATAATGTTTCCACATGGTAATTTTATATTTCTAAGAGTGGAACTCAAAACATAACACTACAAATAGAAAATGTTCACTATTTGAGGAATTAACAAAAGCAGTTACATACAGAGATAAAGTTCTACTGTGCTTTAGAAAACTACAAAAATTCAAAGTTCAATCAAGAGGGAAAGTATAATTTGGAACATAGTTACTTGTAATAAAATATGGGGGTTTTTTCATCGCAGTTGTACTTTTCTAATGCAAACTGCCCATGTTTTTGCAACATTACTGTACATTATGGAGGTAAAATGGAGGTCAATTTTAGATACAACACCTTGAAAAAACATTTAATTAATCAGCTGTAACGAAATCTTGAAAAATGAAGTATAGTAGTGCCACCTATAGGGCAATTTACACCAAAAACTAAACATTAATTTATATCAGAAACTGTCTGAAGCTGTAGTTTGATTTTTTTTTTTTAAATCGTCCTTGAGGTAAAGCTATTGCGATAATCATGAATAATGCAGCATAGCAGCGTCATCTGTTGAGCAATTTACACCAAAAAGTAATGAGAACAAAGTTAAGTCAAAGATTAACTTAATATGAAATTTTATAAAAATACATACATTAGTTTGAGATAGAACTGTTGTGGAAATTATGAATAATGCAGCATAGCAGCGCCATGGTTTGGCAATATACACTAATAACTAAACATCTCGAGTTTATATCAAGGTGTAGCTGAATCTAAAGTTTTGTGAAATTATGTGCATCAGTTCTTGAGATAGAGTGCCAGGGTTCGTGATTTTTTTAATAAAAATCAAAATAATCGGATTTATTTGATTTAAATCAGATTTTTTTTAAAAATGCCACACATTATAATTTTACGAGTTTTTGTTTAATTTAAATACTATAAATTTTACATACATAGACATGCATGTTATAAATATTATCTATTAGTAATATTACACAATTTACATAAGTGATTCATATTATTTAAAGGTAAAATTTTAGGCTATGAAAAAAATCTTGATTATACAAAATGCATGAAAAACTGCAAATCTGGTGTCAAAAATTAATTCAACCTTCAGTATTTTAATTGAAGTAAAAACATCTGCAACACATAAAAATTTTAAACAAAATTGGAAGCAAACTAAGTTTTTAACTTTTGTTTTTTTAAGTGCTGGCTAAGAAAAATGAGTTTAATTGTTGTCATCAAAATACTTAAAGCCAGAGAACGCAAATTGAGATGTCGTCACTAATTAACTGATTCTCAGTAGTGTTGTAATTTACACAGGAAAATTTTGAATAGCAATTTTATTTTATTTGTGGAACATCTATCATTTTATAAAACAATAACTATTTAAACTTACTAATGAGAACTTGAAGTCCCTAAATAAAAATTCAGCCAGAGAAAGAATGCTACAGTGTTGCCTCATATGGCTGGTTTTTTGTTGGGGATTCCAAATTCTCATTAGTAAGTTTAAGAAGTAATTAATTGTAAGTTAATCAGTAAGTTCAGTATTTTATAAGATGATAGATATTCCACAAATAAAATAAAAGTAAATTGCTATTCAAAATTTTCTAGCATGAATTCGAACACTAGTGAGAATTCAGTCAATTATTGAATACATCATAATTTGTGTCATCTGGCCTTGAGTATTTTGATGGCAGTGGTTTAACAGTTTTATCTGTTGATTTCTAATTTCTGAAAGTACCAAACCAAAAGGCAGAAAACATTTGTTCTACTGAAGCAGATAAATCTATTGTAGTAAAAAGCTAGTTGATCATTAAATCTGTAAGTTTTTTAGTATCAACCTTTTCAATTAACTGTAAAAAAAATACCTTCTACCATTCTAAAGGGCTGAGATCAATTATATTAAATTAAAATAAATAAATGACTGATTCAGATTTTGCTCAAATCTTAATAACAGTAAAGCATCGTTTATACGACGATCACTTATACGACATTTTAATGTGGTCCCGACTCATTCCTATTCATTTTAATGTAAAAATATATCTTTTATACGACGTCCAAAATCATTTATATGTCAATTTTTTGATTTTGTATAGGTTAATTTTTGTTTATTTTTCTTGTGTAATTTTACGAACGAGCGGAAGTTGGCAGCTATAAAAAGACACCAAAGAGCGTGTTTAAATGCACTCTACATTATAAAAATGTGGGCTGTGTTCGATTAGTCTGAAAAATCAGCTTATGTGTAACAGATTACACTTGGAGGGATCATTCTTTTTTTCAGGAATGGTCAGCTTTCCCGACCTGTTTTAAGTTGCAAATAGTCTATCCTTCTAACTTTTATCAGTATTGGCGACTTTTAGTTGGCCACGCGGGGTTTTGAGCTTTGACTTTAAATGGAAAGGAAATGATGTACTGTAAATGAGGAATCTTTCGGTGAAACATAAATAAAGGTACGCATATTTAAATTGCTTATTAAATCTGCATCCTCCTTTTTTTGGTTATTTGTTTATTTTGGTTTGTTTAATTTACAAATGCATGCAAATCATCGCGTTAAACATTAAAATTAAATGAAAACAAAATTATAGTTTTGGAAGTGAAAATCGTTTATACGTCGTTATCGTTTATACGACGTTTTTCTGTAGTCCCTTCGGCGTCGTATAAACGATGCTCCACTGTATATAACAGGCCTCACCAAAGTACAGCACATAAAGTCATACAATTTTATTTTACCTCGACTTGCAGAAGTTTTTCTAAATAGTATTTGTAATGAGTAAATATTCAAATATTGAATATATTTCTGCTTGGATTTCTTTACTGTTGCAAAATTATTTTATGATTTGATTCAAATGAAATTGGAAAGCATTTTTTTTTTTTTTTTTTTTCTAAACTTTGGATTTTACAAAGCTTAAACTTTATCTTTCTCAAAGATGTTTGATTATATATATTATATAAAACTAAATAATATTAAAGCACATTATTATGTTTGTTTACATCTTAAATTTATTAAAACATAACTTAAAAGGAAAACTGATTTAAATCAATGATTTTTTTAAAAAAATCAATTGATTTAAATCGTGATTTAAATCATGATTAAAATCAAGCTGATTTAAATCAACGAACCCTGTAGAGTGCCCATAAAATTTGTCACATACAGACTCACAGAGTGACAGATATTTTCCAAAAACCATCAAAACATGTTCAGGACCTTCTAAAACGTTTAAATACACCAAAAACTGGAAGTCAAATTTTTCACGAATTCAATACTTCTTGAAAAGATAGATTAAAGCAGGGTTCGTGATTTTTTTGATTTTTTTAATAAAAATCAAAACAATCGGATTTTTTTGATTTAAATCAGATTTTTGATTTTTTTTAAATTTGAAACACATTATTATTATTTTATGATTTTTTGATTAATTTAAATAATATAAAGTTTACATACATAGACATGCATATTATAAGTATTATCTATTACTAATATTACACAATTTACATAAATGATTCATACTATTTCAAGGTAAAACTTTAGGCTATGAAAAAAATCTTGATTACACAAAATGAATGAAAAACTACAAATTAGAAGTCAAAAATAAGTGTTGACTGAGAAAAATGAGTTCAATTGCTGCCATCAAAATACTTAAGGGCAGAGGACACAAATTGAAATGTCATCACTAATTGACTGACTTCTCAGTAGTGTTGGAATTTACACAGGAAAAATTTGAATAGCAATTTTATTTTACTTGTGGAATATTTATCATCTTATAAAACAATAACTATTTAAACTCACTAATAAGAACTTGGAATCCCTAAATAAAAATTCAGCCAGAGAAGAAATGCTACAGTGTTGCCGCATCTGGATATTTTTTTATTGGGGGATTCCGAATTCTCATCCGTATGTTTAAGAAGTAATTACCGTAATTTATGGAATAAACGCCGCGGCGTTTACGAGTTTAAAAGTTGAAATTTTCATACATGCGGCGTTTACGAAAATTTTGAGCAAATTATTCAGTGTTTCAAAAGAAAAAAATCACTTTTTTTTCCTTCCTTTTTTTTCCGTGATCGCGATGTTACCGATCGTAAATCAACAAATGCAATACATCATGAGTCACCCTTTTCCAAGAAATACGGTGACAGGAGTAAGCAGGAAGGGACAATAGATGCTTGCTTTTATTGCACTTCATTGTAGAAACTAAGTATTGGAAAGCCAGTTTTTCTGAATTTCAATATTTAAATGTCTCTTTTGTTGGTATATTTTAGTTCAGTCACGAAAACTACAGTATTTTCCATCCGATATTTTCGATCCCCTGTTAATGCAAGATTTTCCAGTTCTCATTCTTATGATGACTTGCATATTTTTAAAATTTTTTTTATTATTTATCCAGGGGCGTGCGAAGAAAAAATTGTGCCCAGGGCAAAGTTAGAACTTGGCGCCCCCTTCTCCCAATTTTTTCTTGCAATAGGCAAAAAAAGACGTTGGTGGTATAAATTTAGCGCCCCTTAAATTTCCGTGCCCGGGACGCCCCCCCCCCCTTCGCCGGGGGCGTATGAAGAAAAAACTGCTCCCAGGGCAAAATTTCAATTTGACGCCCCCTTTCCTCCCAACTTGATGCTAAACCCTCGAAAATGACGTTGTTGGTGTAAATTTGGCGCCCCTTTAATTTTTGCGTCCGGGGGGATCGCCCACTTGCCCCCCCTCCCCCCCTTTCGCACGGCTCTGTATTATCCAACCATAAGTGCGAGATTTTGTAATTTCCGTTCTTATGACAACCGATAACCCACATTTATTGGTACACTTTAAGACATATTTCATAAACGTTTGGGGAAAAAATGTTCCAAAAAGTTAAAAAAAAATTCCAATAAAGGAAAAAATGAGAAATTATTTGAATTCTATTCTTTTTATATTTAAAAGGACCCCGTGAATGTGTCATCAAAACCGCGATGTTTTAGTGTGGAAAAAGAAATTAATGATCTGCAAACAAACGAAAAAGAAAACAGAAAGAAACGATAAGACGTGTTTTCTTTCTTATTATTAAAAAAAAATCGATATCTTCTCTGATAATTTACCGATTTCGTTCAAATTTTCAGCACGTTGCAATAATAGTAAATTAGGCTGTGTAATAAATTTTTATTAAAATATAATAAGTTATTCAAAAGTTACAGCACCCTGCAAAAAGGTCCAGTACAAAATAACTCTAAAGAAAAACAAGTGGTCTGAGGTTTCTCGAAAGTCAACATTATCGGAATAAAGATGAGTTCAGATTGCAATACTCTTTAGTTCAACTGAATTCCTGGAAAAAAGTGGTGAAGTCTTGTATAGGATCAATTTGCGGTTTCTTCATAATAAAACGGAAAGGAGCGAACAAAAGAATCAAGAGATAAACAATCCATTCGACGGAAAAATTTTACTTTTGCCGGACAACTATTCCTTTCCTGCAAAATTCATTAAGATAAAAAACACCGTATCACCACAACAAACGAACCGACACCGAACTCCAAGAAGTGGTCAAATGTGTTTGGGCCTTACGATCATCTGCTCTCCATAGATACGTTTAGTTACACAGAAAGGAATTGTGCTTGGATTTTTTTTTCTTTTTTATTATTGTTAAAAGAGAAAATATTTTTGGTGGCGGGCTTACAAACTGATATACATTTCGAAAAATGAAAATTGTTCAAAATGGGAGCAGTGTTTTCAAGATTTTATAGTATGTATTTAAAGTGAAAAAAAATCCACTTATCAAAAAAATTTCAGGAAAAAATTCCGGATCCGAAAGTTCGGGAAAATTGGTTCTGTAATATAAATATTTTATTCCTACATATTTTTTTTGACAATTAGTTATTTTAATAATTTAATTAGTCTAATAATTCAGTTTTTTGCCGTATTTATGCGATATTTTAGGTATGTTATCGCCTCCTTAATAAGGCAAAATAATTCCTTTTGACTGCGGCGTTTACGACGGGTGCGGCGATTACGCCGATTTTTTTCAAAATGATGTCAATATTTGAGGGTGCGGCGATTACACCGGGTGCGGCGTTTCTTCCATAAATTACGGTAATCATAAGCAGGGGTGGGGAATTTTTCCAAATTCTTAACAGCCAAGGATTTATTTCACCAGCCCGCAAGATGCAACACACACGCAGTTGAAAAAAGTTGTAACAAAATCGCATGCGATTACAGACAAAATTACTATTACTATAATGCATTTTCATAATTCTTTTTCTATAATATTAAGAAATATATATAACAGAGATAAGATTAATATTAGATAGAACTTAGTACCATATTTACACTGTAATAATTTGGAAAGCTAAAATATCTAGATTAAAAGAGTGTTTCTGATAATGTGCCTATTGCCTACAGTTTTTCAAAAACTAAAAATGCACTCGCCCTGTGAGAAAATCCACTCGCCACTGGCGAACAAAATGATGTATTTCCCCACCCCTGATCATAAGTTAATCAGTATGTTCAGTGTTTTATATGATGATTGATATTCCACAAATAAAATAAAAGTAAATTGTTATTCAAAATTTTCTAGTGTGAATTCCAACATAAGTGAGAAATAAATCAATTAGTGAATACCTCACAATTTGTGTCCTCTGGACTTGAGCATTTCGATGGCAGTGGTTTAACAGTTTTATCTGTTGATTTCTAATTTCTGAAAGTATCAAACCGAAGGCAAAAAACATTTGTTCGATTGAAGCAGATAAATCTATTGTAGTAAAAAGCTAGTTGATCATTAATTCTATTTTTAGTATGAGCTTTTTTGATAACTGTAACAAAAATATCTTCCGCCATTCTAAAGGGCTGAGATCAATTATATTAAATTAAATAAATAAATCAATTGCTGATTCAGATTTTGCTCAAATCCTTATATAGCAGGCTTCACCAAAATACAGCACATAAAGTCATACAATTTTATTTTACCTCAACTTGCAAAAGTTTTTCTAAATACTAATGAGTAAATATTCAAATATTTAATATATTTCTGCTTAGATTTCTTTACCGTTGCAAGATTATTTTATAATTTGATTCAAATGAAATTTGAAAGCATTTTTTTTTCTAAACTTTACATTTATTTTACTTTTTTACTAAGCTTAAGCTTTATCTTTCTGAAAGTTGTTTGATTATATATGGTATATAAAACTAAATTATATTAAAGCATATTATTATGTTTGTTTCATCTGAAATTTATTAAAAAATAACTTAAAAGAAAAACTGATTTAAATCATGATTAAAATCAAGCCGATTTAAATCAACGAACCCTGGATTAAAGTAATAAATGCATACTTCAAAATTTTATGTTGAATTTTTAATTCATCATTTCCATTAAAATCGACATATTATTGCAATAATTTTACACATGAATTAATTTTTAAAAAGAAAAGTTGCATTTTATTACATATCTAGATTTTTTTCATGTAATCAAGTTTTTGTGAAATTGTGAACTTTTTGTATATACTTGTACAAAATATATTTAGAATTTTTGAATAAGAAATTATTACTATATTTAGGTTCCTATTTAGACATTTTTAATAAAGTTATCTACATACATATATGCAACTTAATAAAATTCAGCTGCTGTATGGCATGAGATTTTTTTCTTCCATCACTGCACTTGCAAAAGATTCAATTTGTAAATTAAGATTTTTCTGACATGTCTATTTTCAAGAGAAATTTTTGCAAAAGAGTTGTGTTTCAAACAAGAAAAAAATGTGAAGGATCCTTTCAAGTCTCCTCAAACAGATTTTTGCTCAAAGATTAATTACCCACATCAAAATTTTCATGTGAGACACTCAACATAAAAATAAATAAAATAAAAAGTATGAGAATGTAGCTATTACAAAATTTTCACTATATTTTTTCATAAATGAAATTTCAATTTTTCCAGTTCGGAAAAATTTAAAAATATGCCTTCGGAAAAAAACCCGTTTTTTTCCCCAATTTTTCTGGTTTTTTTCCGAGCATTCCCATCTCTAGATTTGACATGGAATGACGCTTATCTTTCTGTGTCAGAGAAAAAGAAAAAACAAGCTCCCTCCCCCAACAATCTTTTGAGCCCCCCCCCCCTACTATTCACTTCTAGCTACGGCCCTGATTCTGCTAAATCGATTTAACACAAACTTACTCTCTTTTCCCTAAATCGTCTTTTTCCTAAATCGGAAAGCATTGAGGCAAGGCTACATCGTTCCGCTACATCGCGATTTAAGAACTGGCTAAATTGCGACGTCCGATGTATCTACTGAAAACCAATAGCTAAATCTGATTTCCGATGTAAGCATTAAATCAAGGCTACATCATTTCGCTACATCGCAACAACCGATGTATCTATTAAAGACCAATAGTTAAATCGGATTTCTGATGTAAGCGTTAAAACGATTTAAGGCTCAGACACACAAATTTGAATTTTAACTTTAAAATATCTCCCTCCCCCACGGCACAAATAATGAATTATTAATAAATAAAACACAATAAAATTTTTTTGGATTTTAATAAATGCAGTGTTGAATTCAGACACTTTTCTACGGGAGGTATTTCTGTTGCTCTGGGAGGGGGGGGGGGGGGGGGGGGAGATAGAGAAATTGCACCTTTTGACCATTAAAAACAAAATTTCCGGGAGAGGGACCCCCTAAATAAATATGTTAATATACACTACACATACCACATGCAGTTGACATCTATGTTAGTAGTAGCTAGGGGAGGGGGGTTGAAGGTACTGAAATGCCCTTGAAATCCATTTGCATCCAGTGTGAAAAAAGGAATAAGTTATTTGAAATGCATGTGGAATCAAAGCTAATGAATATATTTTCCAGAATAAAGCTATATTTCTTGAAAAAATAATCAAACTGAATATACTAAAAGCACATGGCAAAAAAAAAACCCTCAATATTGAAAATACAAAAACGTCATCGAAATTTGATTGCATCCAATAGAAAAAAGAATTAACCAGTTCTCTAATTAGACGTAATCAATGTAGATATGCATATTTTGATGAAAAAATTGGTATTTCACTTGGCGATCAATAATTATTTTAAATCGTCACTTGGCGAGTGATGACTAGAGTGGCGATCGGTGACCAATAAATTACTTGAAATGCATATGGAATCAAAGCTGACGAATACATTTTGCAAAATAAAATTTTATTTCTTGAAAAAAATATTGAACTGAAATAGATAAAAGAAAGCGGCAAAGAAAACGAAATATTGAAAATAGTCATGTCATTGAAATCTGTTTGCATCCAGTAGGAAAAAGAAATAACCACTTTTCTAATTAGATGTAATTAATGTAGAGATGCATATTTCCATGAAAAAAACTGCATTTCACTGTGCAATTGAAAATAGACAGGGTTCGTAAATATCATGATATTTTCGAAAATATCGAAAATATCCGATATTTTGATATATATCTGATATTTTCGATATATATCCGATATTTTCAAAATTTTCAGCTTATTGATTACAAATATTTTTTGATTTAATATAAATTAAAATTTTAATCATATTACAGTTAACATGAAAACATAAACCAATATTCTAAATTTTTTTTTCCTTTGTAAATTTGATGATTAAATAAATGAAGACAAACAATTTTTTGTGATGTTCAACAAATTACCTTTTCACTCATCAAAACACAAAATACAGAATTCAGTTTCGAGTTTAAAAAAAAATTATTTTTAAAGAACAAGTTTCAAGATACAAAATAATAATAATAATAATAATAATAATAAATAAAAAATAAATTTTTTTTTTCTATTGAAGAATTTAAACATGAATGTAAGCTTGTCAGCTTTTTCATTCCCTAACCTATTCCGGAGTTTAGACTGAACTAAACCGAAACTGGAAAAGATTCTTTCTAATCCAGCTGTTGAAGGAGAAGCTGTAAACAACTGATTAGTTAAGTTGGACATTTTTTCTTTTATGGGCTGCTCCAATTTAATATTGTCCCACCAAATTATTGGTTCAACCTTTATATATTCAGTTTCAAACATAAAACTTGGAAAAGGAGATTTCTTTGCTAAAAATGTCATTGCCAGGGGCAAAAGTTCTTTGTCTACTGAACGCAAGAAATTAAAAGCACTATGCTTTTGATCTTCAGTTAATTTTTTCCCACAGTATCTGTGGTCCAACATATTAGCAGCTAAATGTGCTGGTGACAATGCCATTTCTTCTCTTGCTAATAATTTTTTCTTGATATCCTTTCCAGATGTTTCCAATTGTTCCTTTAATTTGCACCAAATTTCTACACATTGTGCAATCTTAGTGTCATCTTTTTGCATTTCATCTAATGCATCTGCAATAGGTGTTAAAATATTTATGTAATCTGTGCAATTAACCATTAAGTTGACATCATTCACTAAATTGAAAATTTCTTTATCAATTTCAAGTTTGTGATCCTGACAGACTTGCACCAGTTTTCCTCTGTTATCTAAAAAAGACTTCAGTGTATCGAACATTGTGTTCCACCTTACAGCTTGAGGTATTACTAGCAGTTTTCCACCATTTTTCTTATACCAAGCAGTTGGCAAATGAGTATATTTAAAATATTTAATTATCTTGATGACATTTTTACTTATATTTGGAAATTCTATGTCTTTGGCAAGAAGATTTAATATGTGAGCAGAACAACCATAGTAAATAATATCAAAATCTTCAGACTTAGCAAGCTCTTTTCTCATTTTTTTTAACATTTCCAGTATTATCTGTAACAAAACTGCGAACATTCTTCGCATAGTGATTGCAATAAAAACTTTAATAAAATTTTTAAGCTTTATATCATTTAAATATAATATCAACAAGAACAAAATAATGACAGCACAGCAAAGACTTGCAACATATGTAAAATTTTGTTCTTAAAACATGTCTATTCTATGCCTACACTTTACACTGCCTGATTGACTATTGAGCAATTCAGATTAGCCAATCATCACCCCTTTTTCCAATTCTAGCAGGTGCAATCTAAAAATAGTTTTTGGAGGTGGGGGATATTTTGTAAGCATGTTTTTAATATTTTAGTTATTTACAGATGGGTTAATTTTTAATAACAATTGAAGAGCTCATTTAGACTTTTGTTGACTAAAAATATTTTGAAAATAAAAATTAAATATATGAAAATATCAAGAATCATGATATTTTGAAAATAAATATCAAATATGAAAATATCGAAAATATCAAAAAGCTTGATATTTTGAAAATAAATATCGGATATATATCATGATATATATCATGATATATATCCATTGATATATATCACCGAACCCTGAAAATAGATTTATTAAATCGCCACTTGGCGAGTAACGACTAGGATGGCGATTGATAGCCAACAAATTACTTGAAATGCATGTGGAATCAATGCTGATGAATACATTTTTGAAAAATAAAACAATTTCTCGAAAAAATAAACTGACCATAGTAAAAGAACTCTGCAAAAAACCAAAATATTGAAAATACAGCTATGTCATTGAAATCTGTTTGCATCCAGTAGGAAAAAGAAGAAAACACTTTTCTAATTAGATGTAATCAATGTAGAGATGCATATTTCTATGAAAAAAAAACTGCATTTCACTGGGTGACCGAAAATAATTTTTTTAACTTTGTAAATGACAAGAGTGGCAAAACGAAGGAAATTTTTTAATTGCCACTTTTATATTTTTAATAACCACATGGCAAGTGACCGCTGCTAATTTTAAATCAAATCCTACTAAATCAATTTAACACCAGCTTGCAATGATTTTCTTAGAGTCTTTTTCTTAAATTGAAAACATTGAGGTTTGTGATGTATGTTTAAATCGAATCCTACTAAATTGATTTAACACCAACTTGCTCTGTTTCTCCTAAATCATCTTTTTCTTACATCGCCTTTTTCCAGGGGTGATTCTGGATGAAAATTTTTTTTCGGAAATTCGCATCGCATTTTCGGAAATCGGCGGGGAGTTGGGGGGGGGGGGGTCGTCGTCGTGACCCCCCCTCCAGCAATTTTTGGACAAAATCTGCGTTTTTCCACTATCTTCAGATGAAATTAGCAATATTTTAGCAAAATCGGCGATTTATTGTGTTCTTTTGTTGAAATCGGCGGTTTTCCCCCGATCTTTTGAAGAAATCGCCGTTTTCCCATGTTTTTGTAAGTGAAATCATCGTTTTTTCGACGATATGTAGACAAAATTTGCAATTTTATGCGATTTTTTCTCGAAAACGGCGTTTTACTCCCGCAATCTTTTGACGAAATCGGCGTTTTTTCCGTGATCTTTTGATGAAATCAACGTATTTTTTTCAAATATTCTTTTGACAAAATATTTTTAAGCGATCTTTTATCGAAAACGGCGTCTTTTCCTGCGATCTTTTAACGAAATCTGCTTTATATCCCCAATCTTTAGACGAAATCAATGTTTTCCCGCAGACTTCAGAAGAAAATCGGCATTTTATCTGCAATATTTGTGAAATTTTTTACTCTTGATTTATTTTACTGCAGTTGAAAAAGTAAAAACGGAAGAGGGGACATGGCTCTTTAGCTATATCTGACGCTTAAACCATACCTACACTAGTATTTTTAATTTCTGATAATATTTTGCCCACATTTACTCTAAACAATCAGGAAAGTAATGGGTCATTCCATGCCAAATCAACCAGTGAGCAGTGACTCAACCTGACCCTTTCCGATTTCAATGAAACTGTTAGGGATCATTCTCTATGATGATATAAATTAGAGCATATTTTTATTTTTTGTTTATCGCTTTAAATTTTTATACAATTAATTATTTGAATTTTAAAAAATCATTTTTTGACTTGCATAAACATTTTCAATTTTGAATTTCTCAAATTCTATCAAACATCAAACGTAGAAAATTTTACGACCACTCATTTCAAAGGGGAGTTTATAAGGTTTAATTTGATATGCAAGTCGACTATGTATAATTAAAATAAATAAAATTTTAAATTTTTTAAAATTTAAAAATTTTTTAGATAGTCATTTTTAAAATTTTTGAAAAAATTGTATGGTTGTTGTAATATTATAAGCTTTAAATTCTGAAATTCTTTGAGTGGGATCTCAATGGGATCAGGAGTTATGAAATAAAAGCTGAAAATTACCATACAATACAAATCATAAATAAATAACAAAATAGACAGAAAGGAATTGCTATTTTAATGGTAATGTTTGTTTTTATTTCATAACTCCTGATCCCATTGAGATCCCACTCTAAAAATTTCAGAATTTAAAGCTTATAATATTACAACAAACATACAATTTTTTCAAAATTTTTAAAAATGACTATCAAAAATTTTAATTTTATTTATTTTAATTATACATAGTCGACTTGCATATCAAATTAAACCTTATAAACTCCTCTTTGAAATGAGTGGTCATAAAATTTTCTATGTTTGATAGAACTTGAGAAATTTCAAATTGAAAATATTTATGCAAGTCCAAAAATGATGATTTTTCAAAATTTAAATAATTAATTGTATAAAAATTTAAAGCGATAAACAAAAAATAAAAATATGCTCTAATTTATATCATCATAGAGAATGATTCCTAGTAGTTTCACTGAAATTGGAAAGGGTCAGGTTGAATATTGAATTTTTTTGGTTGATTTGATATGGAATGACCCTAATGTGGATGCTTAATTTTTTATTTTGAAACTTTAATTATTAAAAATTCTTAAAGTTGGGGGACATAGAATGTACAAGTTTTTTGAAAATGACCCATATATGCAATCTTAAATTATTAATAAAAAGAGACATTTTAACAGGGTTTATACTCATTTTCCAAGAAAAAATATCCTAAGAATTCCCTGATGTATTTATTTTTTGGGATGTATATTTTTTCCATACCAACAATTAACATTTTTTAAAGCAGTTCCATGACACTCCCATCTCCTCAAAATAAAATAAAAACAAGGTAATCTCAAAAACAAAATTATACATCATTTAAATAAACAATAGTAATAATTTAAAAAGGAAAACAAATTTATGTAAAATAGAGTTGAAGTTTGCATGCTTTGTGGGTCCATCCTTAAAAACTTGGTAGTTTGCTGAAAGAATTTCATTTCTACTTTCTGATTTAATTATCTCTTTTTAAAGCATTATGAATAATACGCAGGCTATAGGTGCCAATATCAATCATAATGTCTTTTCTTTATTTTTAAGTTTTTCTCTAACTATTGTCAAACCTAATGATGTTAGGAGATGTGTCTACTGACTGAATGGATGGATATTGACAGAATGAAATATCAGCATGCAAACAGCAACAATCGCCCTCAATTTCCCAGAGTAGACAGTTATGTTAGCAGGGGAATTTTTTGCATAATCCCCTGACTTTTACAACCAAAAATTCATTTTCTGATGAGTAAGAACCTGTTTAACATTATAGTTCTTATTTTTAAGTCTTTAAAATGTTTCATTTTTTGCAGTTTCACAGCACTTTATCGTATTTTGGCGTGCATTTATCAACCATTAATTAAATCCATTGTTTTTTCTATTCCTATACTATTGTACGAGTCAAAGGAAATTTTTTGATTTATCACATGAGGTGAGCTAATTGAAAATACCAGAAAAGTATGAATTTCTAGAAATATCAAAATTTTGTACTGTCCTCAAAAACACCATTTGTACATAAATTTTACAATTCTGGCATATCATGAATATAGGTTATCAATCAATCCATCTTTACATACGAAAACCATGCTGTGTTATGTTAAATAAAGGGGTTTAATAAACTACTGAGCGAGACTGTCTACTGTATACTATACGTAAAGATTCCAGTCTACCAAATTGCCAGAGGCATAGAAAGTTTAATAAATATTAATGTTCTATAGAGCATCTAAAATAAAATAAAATGGATTACAGTTTATTCTCATATATATGCCTTAACGCTTTAAATAAAGACATGTAATACTGGTGCAAAATAAAACCTATTAACAGCTTGCCATATTAGAGTGCAAATATTTATTCAGGACGTCATAATAGATTCAAACTGTTGATAAAAATAACCGAAATGTTAAACATTTAAGACTAACAAATACTTATGTCAATACAGGAGGTTTCCAGATTAACACTAAATTTAAGACTACAAATTGAAAAAAAAAAAAAAAACACTTATAAGATTGTCACACCATAGAAGTAAATAGATTATTTTCAATTAATAAGGGAGGAGGAGAGCACATGCTCAGTGGCGTAGCTAAGGGGGGTCAAGGGGGGTGAGTGCCCCGGGCGCCGAGGCCTAGGGGCGCCAAATTGAGAGAAATTGTTATATATCTATATTGGGGTGGGGGCGCAAAATTTCTTGCTGGCCCTGGGCGCCAAAAAACATAGCTACGCTACTGCACATGCTCTCACTCAGGGAAAGTGTTTAAGAATACAGTCCCATAATAATTAAGAAGTATTTTATCAGTATTATTATCATACAAGTTGACTTCACTTGAAAAATGTTAAAGCTGCAACCACCAAATTTAAAATTATCAAAGCGACCAAACGTGAAAATTTTTAAACAAAAAACTGCATGTTTCCAAGTTTATTTTTGAAGGCCATATGATGAATGTAAATCTAAGAAATTGAATTAAAAAGGTTTTTTTTTTTTCTTTAATAGCACGACAGGTATAGGATATTACAAAAATAAACTTACTTGTAATCCAGCCCGAGCAGATCGAGATACCGCCTTAGCTTTAGATTTTCCAGAATCTTTACCAGCTTTACCACCAGCCTAAGAAACATGACAAAGTTTCAGATAACATAGCAATATAATACCAAAAAATGTAAATAAGATTACTTTTATGAAAGTTCTTACCATTTTTGTAGATGCTAATTGAACTCAGTAAATGAAAAAAGTAACAACATTCACAACTAACGATTCTCAATAAATCTCGCGGTAAAAATCAAATATTTGGGCATTTCATTGGCTTAAATTTTTTTCAATTTCCTGCTCTTCTTCTGACTGCTGTTGCCAAAGACATTTTATAGGTAGACATGAAAAACTGTGATATAGGCCGTGTTCAAAAGCGGCTTTTTTTGTGCGCGCGCGCTCAGAAGATTCTGCTTGGAGTAGGTGCTATCGAAGAAGAGAATTTTAAACTTATTCAATTATTGTATTATTTTTATGGTTCAGAATTGGTAAATACAAATACCATATCTCTTTATCCTTTCAAAATATGATTTTCGTAACAGAAATACATACCTGTGACCACTCAAATAAAATTAAAAGTATTCCGGAAAAGTATCACGTGACCTATTTCATGTAATTAAGCCCGATTAGCATTTAAAAAATGACAATCAACCCTGCTCAAACCTTGACGCGCGCGACGCAAAAAAAATGATGGGCGATTTGATCACGTGATTGTGCGTTTTGTGCTTATCTGTTATTGGTTGCACGTTGTTTGTTGTCAAAGTTGGTAGGTTGACTGATACAATTTAACAATTGGTGATTTAATTTTTTTAATAATTTTATTTTTATTTATTTAAAAATCATTTATCAGTTGCTTTATACTTTTCGTATTAAATAATAGAATACTGTTGATTCTATTGTTGTAATTAATAGAATGCTGTTGATAAACCAAGGTTGAGATATCCACACGGGGGACTAGCTAAGGGGGGGGGGGCTACCCTCCCAAAACATTGACAAATGTTGTTACACTTTGCAAATTTAAAACTTTTATGTCAAATTTAATTAAAATTTTAATAAAAACTGCAATACATTTTCTATTTTTGATAGAATTTGCAAAAGTTACAACTCTAATTGGGAATATTATTAATTTTTTTACAAATAAGAATTGTATTACATTTTCAAAGTGCGTTAACTTGGCAAAATTATAAAACGAGTTGGCGAATATAAAAATTTGACTTGACAATATTAAGGTCTTCTCCCCCACCAATAAAAAGTCTTAGCGATGGCCCTGTATCCACATATTACAAGATTGATTTGTAATCTACAATACTGGATTGATTTCAATGGAATTTGCATTGTTAGTTAGATAATTTTTCAGAAGAAGTTTTAGTATGTATATATTTCTTATTTAATGATTGTATATTTTAATACCGTGTGGATAACAGGCCAAAATATGTCATAAAATATGAAAAACAAACGACATCCGAAATTATGTTAGTATAAGCAAAACACTTATTTATACTTTTAATAGAAAAATTATAAACATTCTAAATCATACTTTATTCATTACAAAACTAGAAGGCAAACACCAAATATTTCACTTCTTTAAAATATATGTATGCAGATATTCTTAATTTAAAAAAATGTATATCTTTTACATTTTGCTTTTATAATATTTTCCATTTTGATTTTAACACCGTAAAATATCCACGCATGCATTATATTTGCATCCTAATCTTAATAAAAAATTACTTCTAAAATTTTCAAAAAAAAAAAAAAAAAAAAAAAAAAAAAAAAAGAAGAAGAACATTAATAATTATTTTATGCGTATACGGATATTTTCGCAGAAAACTTTTTTTTTTCATTTTCTTAATATATATATAAATCACTTTGGAACGATATTAATATCGTTCTAATTATAATTTTAATATTCTAAATTTGGAATATTAAAATTTTCTCCGCAAAGATCTCATTTTCTCATATTTAAATAAGTATTTTATTATTATAATAGAAATACATGTGCTTCTGTATTATTAATACAAAAATTTACTTTTAATAAAAATGTCTTATTTATTAATAAAAAACAACAAAAATAAAAACACAAACCAACTTTTGGCCCGCGCAGGTTTCGAACCCGTATGGTCTGGGTTTAAGCTCAGCACTCTGACCATTCGGCCAACCAGCTCACTTTCATTTGTAACAGATTATCTTTATAATTGGCACTACAAGTAATTACATCCTTGATCGGTTCTCCATCTGTTACTGAGCGAACAGTAACAGTAACTGGTGGCACAGTAGCGAGGACTGAACGCACATCCCACCAAGTATAAGTATCCACTCCATGTCCGTGGCTCCTAGCGTGCGCGTGCAGCGCGCGTAACAGCTGAACACGGCCCTTAACTGAGGATAGAGCACGGGCACGGTTGCAAGTAAACTGTCATTTTCGCTGTTTGGGTGGCAGAAACTTCGCCGTTCCTTGTTTGTCGTCGTTTAAATCCATAGCAATCTTCCCGATATCATGACTTTTTCGTCCAATCATGATTATTTTTTGGAAAAATATAGTCCTGTCTGGTTAGGCTTAACCTTTTTCTAATGTTTCATTCACCCTCTGCCCCCCCCCCCCAATATATATAAAAAAACATTTATTGTTGATCTATATAGTTTAAAAATTCTGTTCCGTTTACGGCTTTCTACTGATAATAAATCAATAATGAATAAAGCAAATTAGGTTTCTTCCGTCAAAAATTACACTTTCCGCCCTTTGCCCCCCCCCCCTCCTCTGATCATATACAGCTTCATATTTTTAAAACTCTTTATTTTGTTTAAATAAAATTTGTCGCATTTATTTCTGACTTATCACAATAAATAAATAATAATTTAGATTATCTCCAGCTTATCCGAAATATGCATGCTTCCATTCTTAGCCCCCCCCCCCCCCCATTCCCATCATTCAAATATTTTTTTTTTTTTTAATTTCTATTAAAAAAAATTCTACTATTTTTTTTCTCTCTCCAGTGACAAAAAATAATCAAATATATCAATACAAATATATCGATTTTTTATCATCTCTTTTATTCCGAAAAAATTTCTTCCCTCAGCCCCCCCCCCTCCCGTCCAGCAAAATGAATTTTAAAACTTTGAAATTTCCTTTGAAAAGAAAACTGATATATTTGTTGCTCACTAATAAGAATAAATAAATAATGATTAAAATCACTTCCTAACATTCCGAACTTACGCTTCTCCATGTAGCCCCCCCCCCCCTTTCCGGAATACAAAAGAGTTTTTTTTTCTTTAATCTTTATTTTACATAAAAAATCTTTTCAATTTATTGTTCCGTAGTCACAAAAATAATTAATCATATAACTTATACTCTGTTTCTGAAATTATCATCCAATCTTCCCTTTGCCCCCCCCCCCCCCGATTGCTGATTGTCAAATATTTAAAAATAGTTATTTAAAAATATTGATTTAAAAAATTATTTATTTTTAAAAATATTTATTTAAAAAAATGCCAGACCTGTGTGTCATACATGAAAAATAATCTTAATTATCGTTAACCTACAATCATTTACGCTCCTCCCCCCCCACCCCCCTTTGATACAAATATATTTGTATGCTAGTAGGAAAGAGTGAGAAGCATAAATTGTGATTTCTTAGGTTTTAACGTTAAAATCTTTAAGTTATTTTTATTTTTATGTAAAAAAAAATACTAATACTAATAATAATAATATTTTTTTGTCTGTTGTTCTATAACGACAATAGAGAAATAATTAGTAATATAAATAACCCTTATTACTGAAATTTCCGTTTCCCTTTCTTCTCACATCCTCCATATAATATTCAAAATTTCAATGAAAAGCGTATTCGTTGATATCTAATAACTATAAATATCTCCTTTCTCCCAGCCTCACCCAAAAAAATAATAATTCTGCCCCTTTTGCCACAGCACACTACAAAAAAAGTGCATTAATAACTCTAATAAAGTTTGTTAATATTTCAAAGTAAAGATATTTGTACGAGAAGTCTGTGCTAATTACAGTGGAAAAGGAATCGTTTTTGCCACCCAAACAAGCGAGCAGCTGAAGCGTGACGTCACATGCGCGTGCTCTATTTTTGATCACAGCTGACGTACGGAAAAAAGTAAGTTTATAATGGAGTTTCGTATATGTTTTATATTTTAATTTACCTAAGAAAATGCCTTTATTAGTATAATTTTCATTGCGGATCATTAAGTATTATTCTTCCCTGTTTCATTTAAGTCCTTTTTTCAAAAGAATACTTTATTTTTCATAAGTTTTTTTATTTTTTCGTAAAGCAAGTGAATGTTATAAAAAAACATGTTCCAATTATAAAAATATAGTGTTACTTTTGTTAATATGCTATTTTTTTGTTACCTTTTTGCATAAAAATTAGATTTTTTTTTTAAAAGTAGATTTTTTAATAAGTTATTTAATATTTTGTAAATTATTTTATTATGTTACAGTTGCTACCGTTAAACTAAACTTCTCTACCTATTATTTTTGTTTGTCAAACTTGAAAAAAGATGAAATTATAGTTCATAAATTTGCTATGTATTAGAATCAGTTGCTTAAACCAAGATTTTATGTGTTAAACATTTAATTTAAACGGACGTTAGTATAATGAACTGTTAAATCAAAGGTAGCAAATCATTTGTTTCATAGGAGCTGATTGGAGTTAATGCAGTCTTATTTTGTTTCGGTTTGTCATAAAATTGCTTTAATTATAGAATATTAAATCTCAATATTATCCGATAGAATATTTGTAATTTAAATTTAATGATTGTTTTAAAAATGAGCTGTTTTAAACTTGTTAAAATGCAAGTTTTTTTTTTCTTTTAACTAAATGAATTGTTATTTATTATTCTTTCATTGAACTTTGTTCATGTATGCAAAAATTTATTTTTGTAAACTATTTTTTTCCTCATTTCCTGATAGGCGAAAGTTATAAAAATTATGTACATAGATGTATTTCTGACGTCAGCACTGCATCCTGCATTTTAATATTTGCAGAATTTAATTACAAATTAATAAATTAGTAAGGCATTTTTTCATTATCCTTTTGAAGATATTTGGCCGTCAAAAATTCTTAGTATTACAATTGTATAAGACTTATTTACAAATATAAACAATAATTTTGTTGATTATGTGATAAAATGTGCCAACTGACTGTGAAACTGCAAAAATACTTTAAATATTAAAAAACAAAAAATACTTGATACTCAATTTGTTGCTTGGTTTGATGCAGTGGTATCAATCTTTAATTTTAATCTTAATCTTTAATCATTTGTAGAACATTAATCTCTACAAATAAAAATACTGTGCTTTTATTCAATTTTTGGATTTTCAAAGTAGCTGCAGGTTTATTTCTATTAAATTCAATAAAAATTTTTCATTTTAAAAATTCCTTTATTAAATGTTTTTTAATTAAAAAAATTTGTATTTAAAATTAGACAATTGTGTTGTACAGCATTGAATTCAGAGGATGGTCAGAGCAATGGAGTAACTGCCCCCCTCCCCTGGAAGATTTTAGATTTTGTGCTTTCAATGGTGAAAAGGGTGCCATTTCCTTTCAAAAATGTATACTGTGCCCCCCCCCCCCCCCCCAGAGCCACAGAAATCCCCAGTGCCGAAACTAGAAATCCCTCCCATAGAAAAGTATCTGTTTACAGATCAAATTCTCTGTAAAAGTCATGCCAAGTAGTAGTGGGTTGTATTTGTACTTCCAGCCATACTCTGTTTACATGAGTAGATTTAGTTTTTTAGTGGAAATTGAATATGAGCTGTTAATTCATTTAAAAAAAGAGCAGAAGCTGTTGCTGTTGAATACAATATGAAGTAGAGAATAATACCTCCTTTTACTAACCAAACTTTTTAAATTTCCAGAGTCCTGAATGAAGAACCCTCAGTGAGAAATCACCATTTGTCGTGAAAATTGGCAAGGAATTACTTGTTCTTCAATTTATATTTCTTTTTTGGTAAGTCATTAAAATGCAAATACTTATATATATTAGTACATATATATCAAAATAAATCTGCATATATATTTTAATAAGAGCAAAATGCATTATGTTGACCTTTACTTTTGGCTCTTATGCTTGGTGGCATTGGTTTGTTTACAAATTTGAAAGTATAAAAGCTGTGAAATTTGTACTTTTAAAATGCAAGGTTTTGCTGACAATGTTATTTATTTTTTATTTTATTCTTATAAATTTAAGAATAATTATATGAAAAAAGAAACACAAAAAATTTATCATTCAATTATAAGACGTATAAAATTGAATTATGTACATATTTAAAATTTCTTGTTTAATGTTTCAAACATAGGCACAAACATGTAAAGTTAGTGTTTACAAGAAATTAATCTTTCTTTGTTTTATGAACAGATAATTATATTTGTGGTGATGAAATAATTCTAATTGTTATGTAAAATGCTCATGAAATCATGTACAGTAGACTCCCTCAAATCCGCACAGCTTGAGACCAGAGGTTTTGCGGATTTTAGAATTTTGCGAATTTCTGGTCATTGCTTTGTTTACATTAAAAAAAATAATTTGAATGTAATTAATAATGAAATCAAAAGTATAATAAATGCATACAATATACTAAAATATTTTAAAAAAAGTAAACTAAAATAATAAAAAACTTATATTTTTTAAAATGATTAAAATACTAAAAGGAAAGGTAAAGTTAATAATCAATAATGTACAATTAAATATTCATTATAAAAGAGGAAATGTGTTTTTTCTAATTTATTCAATGAAACTTGCCTCATAAAGGTACATTACTAATTCACATCAGGATAAAAAAATAATGGAACTTTATTTCAGGATTAGCCAGACATAATAACTAAAAAAGCTTGATTTATACATAAATATATTTGGTAAGATTGTGATTACCAATGGTATTAGCAATATCTTTATTTTTTCAGTAATAAATTATTCTTTCTTTATGAAAAAACATGAATTCAATAACCTTAACAAAAATTATAAATTAAAAAATGGATGGAATTGATATAAAACTGAAAAAATAAATTTTTGCATCTATATTTGAACGGAATGTTTCATTGTTTACATCCGTAAAATATGTGCAGATTTTAGAGAGTTGCAGATTTTAGGAGTGCGGATTTGAGGGAGTCTACTGTACATTGTTATTAACGATAACTTTTCAAATAAAAGTTCTGTTGAAACTAATTAAACTACTATTTTTAAACCACTTAGTAATGTATAACTTAAAACTGCAAGTATTCTTTTATCATTTGATGTTTATTTTTATTTTTCTGTCAATTTTTTGCTTAAAGTTTCAGTATATAATTTCTAAAACATCAAAACTTTTAAAACATAATTTAGTTTTTTGGAAAATTGAAATTTCTTGGCATGACTATTGATTGACTACTGTAAGATTTGTTTAAATGTGCTTGAATGTATATCATATGCATTGTTATTCATCAGTTAAGTGTGTTAACTTTTTTAAGCAATCAATTCTAATGTGGCATTTAAAATATTGCAAAGATTTTTACAGTTACATGCAAATATTTCTAATGGATGAAATTTTTCAGACACCAGCATAAAATTAAGCTATTTACTGAAAAACAAAAACATTTTAATATGGGTATCTAAAATTGTACATTCAATATAACTTTCCTAATCTCAAATGAACTTAACCTTCCGTTGGGCGCCCATTGTAAAAAGTATAACGTCTTATACTTTTAAAGTATGCACTTTCTTCTTTAAAACAAAATTCAAGCCGTAGAGGATGTTAATAACCATATTGGATTCTCTTTTTCCACTTTCTGAAATTATTTTCTATTTCAGATTGCACAATTAGTTGCAACTATCATTTCAATCTGTTAACAGTGCATGAAATGTGCAAGGTTTATCTGCAAACAGCCTTCAAATAAGCAAATCTTATGCTTGATACGTGAAGCAACTAATATAGATGAAATATGTCTAATTCTGTAAATCCGAAATTACTTAAGGGTGTACTTAAATCAAAAAGGGCAACTTTGTGACATGCTTTAATTTATTTTTATTCAGAAATGCATGATACTAGCAGGGTTGTTATTCAGAAACTGTCTAGTTGCACTCAATTTTCTGTTTTTTTTTTTTTTTAATTCACAATAGACCTTTCATAACAAGCCTTCAAAGTTGACGTTTTTGAGCCCATTTCCCAACAAAAGCAGAAAAAACGGTCGAAAAGCGGGTGATCATGTGATCAAAATAGCTTAAAACTGAATAGATATTTTAATTATCATAAAATAGAAAAATAAGTTCCATTCAAAATCGCTTCCATAGTTAGGTATTCCAATTTTATAACTTTCTGTTAAAAAATGAGTTTGTGTCAAAACATTTTGCACTTGTTGAGCAAAGCAGTTAAGAACACCTTTAATTATTGTTTAGTAATTCCTTATTAGTTTTTATTCTTTGTGATTGTAGTAGTAAGAAACTTTTTATATATCTAAACGTCTGCTTTAATATTTATATTAAAATAAGTTTTGTGGAATATTTTCATAAATTGTGATCAGAGATAACTTATGATATTTGTAAGTTAAATTATTTGTAAAATTAAAATAAAGCAGCAATGATTTATTCTTTTTCACCTGTTGTACAATTTGCAATACACGCCGGTTCATGTGATGAAAATTTGTGTGCCCGGCGAAAGGTTAATATCAAAATATTAATTTAAATTGTATGACATGCTATAATTATCACTGGAGATACAAGTTCACTTTTAAGAGGGTGGATTGAGTTACGAAAAAAGATATAGTGTGGAATATTTGATTTCTTCCACAGGATTAGTATTAGCAAAGTGTCTTTTCATTTGAATGAAGTAGCCTCTTAATCCTACAGTTAAAAGCATTTATTTATTTATTTTATTTATTTATTTATTTATTTATTTATTTTTTTTTTTGTAATAATTTGCTTACACAAAAATAATGTTATTGTTGGAATATTATCTTTGTAGCACAGGTGTTTTCAAATTATACTCTAAATTTATGAATCTATTTAAATAAATGATAAACAGAAATAATTTCCTTTTTTTTTTTTTTTTTTTTTGAAAACTTGTAAAGTAAATGTTATTATTTAAATTTATTTCCCTTCTTAAAGGAATTCTGTTTCATAACACTGTATAATAAACTTAGAGTACTTTAACTCTTACACAAAAATGGTTTCAAAATAATATTAAATCAATGACAGTTTTCTTTTTACAAATTTCTCATTTGCATTTGTATATTTTTATTTATTTTTATCCGTTTTGCATAGGTTATTTGAGATCAATGTCGAATTGGATATTGTTGTACTATTTTGTTTTACGATGGTTTTTCAGAAGAAAATTTTGTTTCAGAACTTGTTCCAAAATTAAAAAAGCCTTCAAATGGGAAAAAATCTGAAGGGAGGGGGGGGGGGGAGAATTTTGGTTACATCAGCCTCAAGTAACAAATGCCGAAAAAAAAAAAGCTTAAAGTACCGAAATGCAAATAAGAATTTTGAAGAGAACACTGTCGTTGGTTTAACATTTAGTTCCTGCACAATCTCTCAGCAACACCTACCATGCTGAGAGGGGCATATGTCTCCTAAAAATGCCCGGAAATGAGAACTAGTGAGTTACAAACATTTATTGTGGCTGTAAAGGGATTGTTTTTTTAAAATAAAAAAGATCAGATCTTGAATTGAAAAGTACAGTGAAACTCGTTTAAGATACGCCTGCTTAAAATACGATCCCGCTTAATATACGAATTATCTTCGGTCCCTTGAAAACTGCCTATTAAGAGCCCACAATAGTCACAGGAAAAGTACACAAAAAGACCCGGATGACCATGTAAAGTCTATGGGAGCGTTCTTTTCTAATATCTCGTTCAAATTTTAATATTTTTACATGATTTTTTTTGCATAAAATAGTTCAGGACGATCCACAACCGGGCTAGTTTTTACTTTTTCGATTTTGGTTTTCGATTTTTTAAAAAAAATTAATTTTCAAAACCGGTTCTGAAACTGAAACTATCATAACATAAAAAATATATAACCAAAATCGAAAAAGTAAAAACTAGCCCGGTTGTGGATCGTCCTGAACTATTTTATGCAAAAAAAATCAGGTCAAAATATTAAAATTTGAACGAGATATTAGAAAAGAACGCTCCTATAGACTTTACATGGTCATCCGGGTCTTTTTGTGTACTTTTCCTGTGACTATTGTGGGCTCTTAAACCCATGTAAAATTACCCGCTTAATATGCATACGCATAAGATACGATCCCGCTTAATATACGAAGAAAATTGGTCCCTTGATGTCAAAAAACCCGCTTAATATACAAAATGGTGCTTATGAAATCAGTATATCGCGTGTTTTTAGGACAGAATATGTAAAATCTCAATTATTTTTCATAAGATACTTTCTTTTAACCTTTTTTCTCTCTAAAATATGTTCTTTTCCGCTGCTTTTGCACGCGGAATTCTGATAGACTCCTTTTACAACAAAATACAAAAACAACAACCTCTTTTATTTGTTTTACCATTACACTTGGGAAGTGGATGGATCTGAAATTTCATTGGTTGCTCCCTCTCCTGATTGAATGAGAAAGTTGTTAGTGAAATTCATCTATATTTTTATGCTTTTTATTTTTTGTATCGCTTATCTAGCTATTTTTTATTATTATATTATTTTTATTACTATAAATCGTCCTCGGGAGTGCTTTTTTATGAGTTTCTTTTTGTCACTTACTTTTTTGGGGCACTTTACAAAATATTAACATCACAGAATAAGAGTAGTAGCAAGAAGAATACAAAGATATGGACTTTTTGGCAAAATTAACGATCACGTTGTGACAAGTGAAGTTCGCTCTATTGCAGATATAATCACGAACGTCAAAAGTTCCAATTAACCTAGGTCTTCAGAAAGAGTTTGAAGACGACGTAAATGAAGAAACAGATGTACCAACCATACCATCATTCCCAACTGTAATGAGGTCGTTTAGCTTACTGCAACTGTATGCCTCTTCGATGGATGCTGGTCTCTTCGTTGAAAAATTTTCTACCACATCAACAAGGGAGAAAACTTCCTAATAAATTCTCGCCCGACGTTGCACCAAATCAAGATAACTTTTTCTCAAGAAACTAAAACTACATCATGATTTTTATAATGTATCTAATGATTATTGTTCCTTGCATACATTTAGTTTGTCTTTCAAAAAATTATTATGACAATTTATTATTCTTCGCCTTTAAGTATGTAATGTATTTTAGTTATTTTTTCTAAAGATTAACAAAATTTTCATCTTATTGTCTGTTTTTTAATTTGGCAGAGAATACTGTATAAAGGCATTTTAATTTTTTTACTGTACAAACAGATATTCAATAAAATTTTGGAGAAAAATAAAATTATTCTTTATTTCAATCAATATCTTAAATTCAAATTTTCTAGAATGTCTAAAAAGTGTTAGTAATGGGTAAAATAAGAGTTATAAATGGTTAAAATTACGTTAATAACAATGTGCACTGTCTTTAATATGCATTATTATTCGAGAATCTATGAAATCCGGATAAGATACGATCCCGCTTAAGATACGAAATGCTCTCGGTCCCTTGATTCGTATCTTAAACGAGTTTCACTGTAGTATTTATTCCAAAAATTCAAAATAAGCAGGTTTGGAAAAATTCAACATATGCAGATTTTCAACATAGACAAGTTAGACTGTAATATCAGTTTTGACTTTCCTGAAAGCTATTCTGCTTGCCTATATTCTGCCCACACAATAAGTTTTTCTTATTTCTAAATAGTAAATACAGTACTCTAAATACATTACAAAGCTTTCAGAAATTTTGATGCATAAGCAATAAAGATTTTCTTTTTAATAGAACATGAGTGTAAGTTATTGTATTTCTGATGTCTTCAAATCTAATATATTCTTTCAGTTTGAATGAGACATTTTTCTTTTTGTCTCACTAAATATTTATGTATAAATTTTAATATATTTTGATTTTTTAATTTATGTACAGTTTAATTCTATTAATGGAATTATTATTATTTTTTTTTTTTTTTAATAGGTATATCAAGAAACATTCTTTTCAGACTTGATGTTAGTACTTCTTGATCATACCAACTGAACATTGATTATCCTGCTTCTTTACAAAATACTGCCTTAATAGTTCATAATTTACATAGTTTATTTTTACAGATATTTCTTTCAGATTAAAATTTAAATACCTGTTTCTGCAGATCAATAAAATTTTCTGCAAAGCATACTGTCATCATCATATGCCATTGTAATACAGATTGTTTTATTTAATGTGTAGTAATCATTATAGTATTCAATAATAAATTTGTTCTGTAATAATATTTATAACAAAGAAATTTTGTTTCTGTAATTTGTACTTTCAAATAAAAGAAATTTATTAAAAATTTGCTGTTTTCATGTGAATATATTTTTATTATAAATATCATTTTCATTTCAAATATTTACTTGTTTATCATGTAAACCAATAGTGCAAGAATTGTTTTTAATTATTTCTTTATTTTTAATAACAAAATGGCTAAGATATAAAATAACTAGCTGACCCATGCAGCATAACCCAGATCTGTGATGTATGAACCCCAAATTAGAATGATTTTATATTTTTAATTCCATTTGGTCTAAATTTATACTTTTAAATGAAAGAATTCGCAAAAACATATAGAGTTGAAGATACATGCTATTTTGTGCAATTTTTGATTTTTGGAGTCTATGAATTGAAGTTGAGTGAAAATATCAAAATAATTTGTTACTTTTTAAATAACTATTTCTTTAAAATGTCAGTTGATATAAAGTTTTTTAAACAGTGATAATAATTTGCACCTAAGGCGAACATAGTTTTGCCCCTCCCTCCTCTCCTTTACAAAGAACAATTTACTAAGTTTCTAATAGCGAACTATTTTGAAATTTAAAATACTTTTCTAAATATTGATTCATAAAATCTTGAAAATGGAATAAAAAAAAGAAATTTAAAATATTCAGCTTTATACAGGTTTCCATCTTAGCAGTAGCAGGTATAATTGCTGATATTTTCTCTGACAAAAATATAGAATTTTTTCATTCAAGACTGAGTTCTATTACAGACAAATTTCCTTTTCAAAGATTTTATGGCAAGTTTTATTACAACTGAAGCATTTAAAATTGCAGAATTAAGTTACTACATTAGTCACTTTGTAGTAAAAATATGAAAGCGTTCTTCACAAATATATATACATATATTCATGAGGTGCTTGTGATCGATATTTAATGTTCTGTATTTATACTTTTTTGAGTTTGGAAACATTTTTCTCTTTTATATCCAGATGCTTTCATTTTTGGAAGATAGTTTCGAAATGATTCTGAAATCTAAAATATGCTCATATTAACGCAATACAACCAAAGTTTAAAAAATCCAAAATGCACAAGTTAGACATCAACCTCAAGTATCATGTATGTATATATATAAACATAATTTAACCAAGAATTCTGGAAAAAAAAAAAAAAAGGCTTCTGTATGTTTAACATTAGTGTACGAGTGTGAGACTACAGTAGTCATCACATGAAGAAACTAGAACGTAATTGTTAAACCTATGTGAGCATTTTTTTAAAAAGTTTCTTATTTGCATAGAACTAATGTTGAATTCTAACAGCGTTTGTATTGTATTTACATTTTCTATTTTGATTGTAGATTAAAGTTCTTTAACCTTTTTGTTAGTTTTACATTTGGATTTTCTCACTGTAAGACGATTTTATCTAAATTTCATGTATATGTATGTAGAAAAAAAAAAAAATTATTTTAGGTGGCACAAATGCCAACCAATTGAAAAAATCCCCATGCAATTTCTTGAACCAGGTCAGCATAGCAACTGACATTCTACTGACTAAACTACATGGAACGATACTCAGCCTAGAATTTCTCACTCAAAGTAAGGAGATTTAAAAAAAAATGCAAGAAATTCCTTACCCTGTGTTCTTGCTATAAGTGAAGCTACAAATGCAGCACATGATGGAATATTTTCAACGAGCCACCAACATGAGGCAAATATGAAACTCAAATAAAACCAGCATCAATTGAATGTATTAATAATGCTTGGAAACTTTTCTGCAAAAAAAAAAAAAAAAGAGGGGTAATCCCACTGATTTCCCATTTATACTTATCCAATGAATTCCCAAAACCAATCTGGGAAGTACCTTATCAGAATGAACCTACATCCAAAATTTGAAGCCAATCAATAAATTCTGTGTGAAAAACGCATTAACCTAAATTAAGGACAGTTACCTCCCATTTTTTCCTTGTTAGACTTGCCAATGAACTCTCAAAATAAATCATGGATTTGTCCTCATCAGAATGATGCTATGTACAAAATTTCAATGAAATCTGATAAATTCTGTAAAAGAAAAACCATTTATATAAATCAAGCGGAGTGGCATTAGCCCCCCCCCCCCATTCTTTATACTTATCCAAGGAACACTCAATACTTGTCATGGAGGTGCCTCATCAGAATGATGCTATATCTAAATTTTCAACAAAATCTGATAAATCTGCATGAAAAACCCATTTATATCTATTAAGGAGAGAGGCATTAGACTCCCTCCTCATTATACATATCCAATGAACACTTAATATTAATCAGAGGCACCTCATCAGAATGATCCTATATCTAAATTTTGAATAAAAACTGATAATTCTGCAAGAAAAACCCATTTATATCAATTAAGGGGAGGGGCATGTGCCCCCCCCCCCCATTCTCCCTCTTTGTTCTAATTCAATGAACACCTAATACTAATCATGGAGGTGTCTCATTGGAATGATCTTATATCTAACTTTTGAACGAAAACTGATAATTCTGTATGAAAAACCCATTTATATAAATTAAGTGGAGGGGCATTAGCCCCGTTCCCTTTCTGATACATATTGAGTGAACATAAACTAATCAGGGAAGTGCCTTATCAAAATATACATATATCCAAAATTTCAAGTTTATCTGATATTTTTATCTTGAGTTACCACATTACGCACGTATAGAATGTTTAATCACATAAGCTCTTAGGCTTTGATAGCCTGTGAGCTAAAAAACTGGATCAACAAGAAGTCTTACCCTTGGCGAAATTCTAAAATGGAGGGCCAAAATCCCAGTCAGGTGTGATCCAGCGACCTCATTGGTCGGGTGGTATAGGTGAAAATCACGAATGTTTCTCCATTTGAAAAAGAGTAAGGGGTAAAGTAATTTTGAAGCAATTGTTACCGTCTGTATTTATTTACGATAGACCATCGAAATTAACTCAAGATATTTTGATGATATTATATAAAATGAGAGTGAAAAATAGATTATAAATGCAAACAGATAAGATTTACATCAAAGTTGACGTTACGATTTTTTTTTTTTTTTTTTCGAAAAAAGGGAGTAAGGCGACATTTCGCCTACCGTTAAGAGATTGTTCTCTGAAAAGGACGCGACTCAATGACCAATGAGGTGTTTGGATTTCATCGGACTGTGATTTTGGCCCTCCATTTTAAAATTTCACTTACCCTTGCTCCTGAAAAATTGTGGTGGCATATACATCTGTCAGAACCAATAGTTACTAGACTGTGAAAATAGCCTTACAAACTTTATGATCTATTTAATTTTACTGATGTGAAAAACTCTGCTTTTTCAAAATAATTTCACAAAACTTTGAATTATAAACATATCTTAAAACATCATTATGTCCAATTAAAAATTTAAACCATAGTTTTATGGAATAAAAGGACTTAAGGAGGCTCAGGAATTGAAAACTTTTCAAAAAATAGATTTTTTTTAATGATCTAATTTGATTAATCATTTAATTCTTAACTCAATGCAAAAAACCGCATAAAAATATTTGCATTTTTAACAGAGTTATAAGCATTTATGTATCAACACTTTCATAGCCACATCCATATAATTTCAACTTTAAATCGCGTTTTCTCAAAACTTGGTTTTTGACGACTAACACCAAGATAAAAAAAATAATAATAATAAAACTATTTGATGGAATGGCTTAATTTTGTTTTTTTGCATGCATATAACATTATCTAGATTATGAATTAATATATTTTAGATAGTTTAATATTTTGAGTATTTTTAATGGAAAAAATGTTGTATTTTTTTAAATTTTCAACTTTGAGAGATTTTTTAATACTGTTTTTATTAAGTGATAGTTATATCCTTAATTCATAATCTAGATTATGATGTTATATGCATGCAAAAAAATGTAAGCCATTCCATCAAATATTTTTTAAATCTTGGTGTTAGTCGTCAAAAATCAAGTTTTGAGAAAACACGACTTAAAGTTGAAATAATATGGATGCGGCTATGTAAGTATTGATATATAGATGCTTATAACTCCGTTAAAAATGCTAATATTTTTATGCGGTTTTTTGCATTGAGTTAAGAATTAAATGAACAATCAAATTAGATCATAAAAAAAATCGATTCTTTGAAAAGTTTTCAACCCCTGAGCCCCCTTAAAGATGTATATAAAGATGCAGTAAGAAACTTGTAACTACATTTTGTTTCAACACAGTAAACATTTACCATTTTCAAATTCAGG
Organism: Maratus speculifer; assembly: GCA_964019185.1. Classification (NCBI taxonomy): domain Eukaryota; kingdom Metazoa; phylum Arthropoda; class Arachnida; order Araneae; family Salticidae; genus Maratus; species Maratus speculifer. Next base: position 113,144,715 of record OZ025291.1, read on the forward strand.
GACACATGTAACTGATTAACTGGAGCATGTACAATGGTGTATAACCTTATTCTTAGAATCTTTAAGTTTACCTTTAATTTGATGTCATTGAAGAACAAAGGAATAGTTTCATGTAGATGAATGAATTTATTTTTCCATTAGTCTAAATGTCTTATAATTTATTGCTAAAATATTGGAAATAAAATACTTATTACATTTTTTGCTATTGAAATCTTTAAAATATATTTTGACTTACTAATGTAAAATTTACAAAAATTTTGTATTCAAATGATTTAATATATGTACCAATATTATAATACAAAAGTTTAATATCAATCATTAAGCTTAATATAATAAATGTAAGTTTACAGTTTAAGTTTATTAATCATTGTACTATTTTTCATAACAATCTTATGCTTAATAATTTGATAACAATCATTAACTTCCAAAATCTGTGTAACTTTTAAGTGTAAAAATGAAACCGAAAACAGATTTAATATGTTATGAATAAAAAATACAATAACTGATAGATTAGATTTACACTTCTGTATAGACTAGCTGATATCTGTAAATTCGTTCACAAACATTTAAAGAAGAATTTAATTATTCAATCAAACAAAAAAATTCGTTGGTTAAAAGCATGTGTAATTAACTTTTTATCGCAATTTACAGTAAAAATCTTCTGATGATCCTTTTTTGTTGGTTTAAATTTTTCTTTCAGCTACTTATATTAATAGATAGAAACGTTCTTGAATACTTTTGTTCAGCCCTGTAGTTTGGTACATTATCTTTAATATACAAAAGTAGTTTTCTAAACTTCAGTTCAAACAAAAATATTCCTTATTACTACTTAAATTACATTTTCAGAAATTATCATCCAAAGACAATCATGTATCCAGTTCTTTGTGTGACCCTGTATATCATTTTAGCAATATACTACAAACATTTCTTAGTTTACTGAATGCAGTTCAAAATAAAAATGCATATTTTATTTAAAAACCACTTTTAAATAAATTATGCTCATATTCAATAAACTTTCCAAGATCTTTTGTGTAACCCTGTATATCTAAATTGTGTAAATATCAGCATTTATACACACCATTTAATATGCATTCATTTAGTGAAACTTAAAAGCACATATCATTCAAAATGCATTTCATCCATACAACAGTCATCATTCATCATATTACTTCGGATTGAATATATACTATTTAAAATCTTTTGTGTGTCCCTCTAAATGCTAAGCACTTCGTATTATGCATGAAATAACTCATATTAAGACTCAGAAATGTATACCAATTTGATTATACATGAAATCGTTTACCATAACTAAAATGTGTCGCAAACTGTTCGTGTCTTTATTCTTATGCAATAGCATTCTTCTGTGTGACCGTTTAAATGAATAATAAGTGTCCTTTTCACTGCATACTTTACAAAATGCATATTTTAGCGCACTTTGTTGATGCATGTAAATATGAATATGTTTCACAGGGTGTAACATCGTTAAAATTCAATTGAAACGATTTTTCCCGATAATGCCGTAATGTAAAGAAAAATTTTGACTATTCCTATAAATAAACTAATCATGGTAGAAACTTTATTTTCAATAGGTATTCATGCTGAGGTAAATGTTAATAAAATCCAAAAATTTCATGGCTACTTGGATTGCCATGAAATTTACGAAAGTTAGACTTACTTTGTTGGTAAGTGTTAAAAATAGTCAAAAATACATTAATCAGTAGTTTTATTTTCAGTCTTTTCGAGACAAAAAATTTCTTCCATTGATAATTATGAGTTTTGAATAAAAATTTTCATTTGTATGTAACTTATAACTTATTAATTAGTATAAGTAAAAAATATTTCTCATTCATTTTAAATATGACGTCATTATTTATTTAGATCGATTAGCTACTGATAATCATGCCTCTTGTATTTTTAACGACTATTATAAAGTACCCGTTTTATTTCAACTATGACGTTACATTTTTCCAAGCGAAATATTTCATTTTTTTTACTTCTAATTATGTCGCCATTTGAGACAGAAAAATTCTTGTTAATGAAATATCCATGTTTATTATATAACAGAAAATATTCTTATTTCTATTTCAAATATGACGTCATATTTATTTCCTTTTCTTTTATTTCTTTTTTCATTTTTTTGCATGGAAATTGCTCAATTTAAAATTTATTGCCGCTGAGAAATTATTTTAGGTTTCTATTTTATTGGCAACAGGAAAGGAAAATGGTTAAATTTTAATTAAAAAATGCCTATTGATTCTGTATGAAAAATAATGAAATTTTGAATTATCAAGGAAAATATTTGAATAAATCAAAGATTAGCCTATGTTCATTTCCGGGCTTTAACTTATCTGTATGCAAAGATTCAAAGACTTTAATCCATTTGTTTTGATGCCAAATTCATTCCAATTTTCGGACACACTTTCACATTTATAGTATATATAAGATAAGTAACGTTTCTGTTTATGTTACATTATCCTTCGTAATTTCAAAACAAAAACATTGCTAATGTAGCATTTTCATGATCGTCAAAAAAAGCAATAAACTGCTATTTAAGGCACTCATGCAGTGGAAAACAACTTAAACATACATTTATTTAAACAAAATTTCATTGAAAATCATATACTTGTCACGCTTTCTTTAAATTTTGAAATATTCATAAAAATATATTAAAAAAATAATGTAAAATGATTCAAATTTGTTAATAATGACGAAGAAATCCAAATGCCCTCCACTGAATCAGAAGCTCGGCTGATATCTTCCAGTTGGAGCACTTTTGTTTATGTTTATACTGAGAACTTGACCTGAGAAAAGATTGGGTAGAGTTGCAATAGAGTATTTAACACATTAAGTGTCACATTAGTCATCAGAGACTGATACTGAACTTTCCATTCAAATCAAGTTTTAACTAATTCTGGAATTTCAGCCATGAACTTGATGAGGTGATTGTCTTTTTGTGCTACCACCTTCTATTCATAATTAATCAAGTAATTTAAGAAATAAAAATTAATTTTTGCTCAAATCTGTCATTTGGGTGATTTTTTTTAAAACTAAAAACCTTAGAAAAAGATGAAAGGAAACTAAGTACTTGTTTTTTCTTCCCCAGCTAATTTTCAAAAAAATATTTATCCTGCTATGTAGCTTTATGGCTTATAAGAAAAGTTGGATTGATTAAAATTATCTCTCACTTTACAAATTTATTAATTCATCATTTATCTAAAGCTTTACTTGTAGCTTCTGCATAACATAGATTTTGCGTTTTTCAATAATGTGTAAAGTAAATGAAACATCACAAATAAAGAAAAAAACTACATAAAAAACAGCATGCCACACTGTTTTTTAGTGTTTAAACCAAATGGTTTTTTTTTTTTTTTTAACCATACTATATTTTAAAAAACATTTTCTTTAAACCACAATCTTTTTATTTAGTCTAGGTACCTCTTACCGAATATTTGTTATTTGGCCATATTATCAAATGTCAAACTGTTCGGTTAAGACAAATATGAAACTATATGGCCTGCAGAATATTCGGTTTGGTCGAATTAAAAGTATTCAGTATATCAGAGGTTTTTTCAGTAATCAGACAAAACCTCTTAAAAAACATTTTTAAAAACTATTCACAATTTCTACTATTAACTGACAATTTATAAATACAGTAGACTCCCTCAAATCTGCAAATCTTTAAAATCTGCACATAATTTACGGATGTAAACAATGAAATATTCAGTTCAGATGTAAGTGCAAAATTTGACTTTAGTTTTATATATATTAAATACATTTTTTAATTTGTAATTTTAGTTAATGTTATTAAATTCATGTTTCTTCATGAAGAAAGAATAATTTATTTCTGAAAAAAATCAAGATATTCCTGATATCATTGATAATCACAATCTTACCAAATATATTTATGTATTAATCAAGCTTTTTAAGTTAAATCTAGCTAACCTGAAATAAAGCTTCTTTATTTAATGATCCTGATGTGAATTAGTAATGTACCTTTATGAGGCAAGTTTCATTGAATAATTTAGGAAAAACACATTTAATTTTTAAAATGAATATTTAATTGTACATTATTGATTATTAACTTGACCTTTGCTTTTAGTATTTCATGGCTGCCAACTTCTACGCCTTTTTACAACCAAACGAACCCATTCGAACCAGAAATTTCATTTAACAAGTTAAAAGAGTATGCAATACTACAAATCTTGAAATAAATACAGAACGTATATTATTTAATAAATTTTCTGGTTAGAAACGCATTTTTCTCATTTAAAAAGGCGTAGAAGTTGACAGCTCTGGTATTTTAATCATTTAAAAAATTATTTAAATTTGTATTAATTTAGTTTATTACTTATTTTAATATTTTAGTATATTGTAAGCATTCATTATACTTTTGATTTTATAATGAATTACATTCAAATTATTTTTTTTAAAAATATGAACAAAGCAATGACCAGAAATCCGCACAACCTCTGGTCCCAAGCTGTGCGGATTTAGAGGCGTCTACTGTATATTTTAAAAAATCTGAAATAAAATCATATTTAAATAAAGCAGAATGTTTTTACATTATTTATTTGCTGTTTCAAATGCATAAATTAAGAAAATTAACCATGAGAAGGATTAAAATGATGATTAATTAGAATTCTCATGGGAATAAATGATTTTCAAATGCAAGCTTCTAAATTTTTAGTTTAATAAATAATCTGTTGTTTTTTCTAGTGTTCAGCCATGGGGGTGATTTTGGGGTTAAAACCCCTCACAGAGCTGAGAATGTTCGCTATAATTGTCGCTTATATGAATCAAAACCAAACATAATATTTAAATGTTTTGGCACATTTCGAATCCGCTGCTTTATTGAATCAGATTTCATTTAATTACGTGGTAAAAATTCTAATTAAAATTATGAAAGTGTCTATGACATGGATTAGTTAAGTGAAAATTGGTTATTTGAACTAAATCACTTTTCTGAGACATATTATGCTAAAAAAATGATGATTTCCTGCCATACAGATGCTCCTTGAGTTTAAATATTATACGGTGAATATTCTAATCAGTGATTCCACTAACCAGCAATCATCTTTAACAGAAACTCAACCCCACCCCCTAGAACTGAATTTTGGCTGCGCCACTGGCTTTTTCCCAAATAACAATGTTTAAAAAAGTAGAAAAACTTTTGGGGTTGATAAAAGATATCAAGGCAGACAATTTTTTTGTTCAAGAAAAAATATTCGTGTTCAACTTATTGAGTTACAAGTAAATTTATATCTCATCTTATTTGAGGTGAAACTATATTTTTGTTACTTTAACAATAATGAAGATATCATAACTATATTTTCAACTGACATGATTTGATTTCAGTGAAATATGATATGACGAGAAGAGCTGGAAAATGACATCATTCAAAGGAAAAAACTATGAGCTAGACATTACTTTATTAAATTTCAGTTGATGCTATTTGTAATATGTTACTGATCAAAATTCGGCCATTTTGAATATCATATTTAATATAAACAAAATTAATATAAAACAAATGTTGCTAAAATATCCTCATTATTGATAAAGTTGTGAATAATTATTCAGTTTTGGCCTATTTCGCACTGTGTATATATTTGATTGAATATATTGTAATATGAATGGAATAGATTGAGATTTTCTCATTAAAAACTGTTTGTCTTGACCATATTTTCGCCACTGAAAGTTTCTTGCCAGATTTTAAGATCCTGAATGTTTATAATCTCTGAGAATGATCGTTTATTCCAGATCCAGATATTAATGTAGGATGCTTTTAAAAACTTCTATGCTAAATCGAAAGAAGTAGAAAAGTTATTTTTATTGAATTGCCGTCATTTGATTTTACTGTTTCTTTAGGACAAACAGTAATAAAAGAAACTTACATTTTGATAAACAAGAGCTTTTTATAAGTAAACTTATTATTGAAAAAAAAAAAAATGTACCTTGAGTTATTTAAAAAAAAAAATAATTATGAGACCAGATTTTTTCTCCCTCATTATTTTAATATTTCTCTTTTACTTTAAAATGCTTGTTTTAATTTGTAGTGAAGAAAATGAAATTTATAATTTTATTAATTAAAAGAGTCTCATAATTCTTTCTTAAATAACTTAAGGCAGTTTTTTTCAGTATTAAGTTTACTTATAAAAAGTTCTTGTTTATTAAAATATAAATCTCTATTATGAAATATTATGTATGATTGTTTTAAAAAGTAACATTTTAATAGCTTTAAACTTTGAAATATAAAAACTATTCAGCAGCCAAATATTCAGTATTCAACTAAATACTTACTATTCGGCTGGACGAATATATGGTATTTGGCATAACAGTTACTATTCAGCTAGCTGAATATTTGATTCACCTGTTTTCCAAACATTCAGCCAAAATCACTATTCAGTGTGAATTAGTCAAAAAACATATGTATATTAATATAAAATGTATGTAAACAATAAATATAGACTTGAAAGCCAAAAAAAAAAAAAAAAAACCGCTTGGAAGTAATTTTAAATGGACAAACAAATAAATTAGTAAAGCATTAATAAAAAATACAAATAAAATATTGAATTAAAAAGACCTGATGACGTTACAAACACGTTTAACATTTTAATGGCAAGTAAATTTGACATTTATGATAATTCATTATTGGATTTAATGTTGCAGATTAGCGACAGTTTTTGGGTCGAAAGGTTAATCAAGTGCGTGTAGCAATATTTTTAATAACTGTATGAAATCATACAAAATATCAAGTGGGAGAAAAATATGTATTATGAAAATGTAAATGTTTTTTTAATAAGAAGGAAAATATATACAAATAAAAATAAATGTAGAATGAGCTTTTCTTCTTTGAAATTCTTGGATCTTTCACTGTTAAACAATATATCACATATTATGAAAAAGACAACTTTTTTCTCAATTTGTGCTACAAATAATAATTTTTAAAAGCATACATTAAATGCCAGTAAATTTGATAATTCAACATCAATTCTCACAGAGCAGAACCTAGTGAGAGGCAGGATTTAAAAAAAAAAAAAAAGGAAGTTTATGATTTTTTTTTCTTTAAAAGAGAATATGAACATGAAATAAACCAAGCTAAAAGTGTTTTCTCAAAAACTAGCACACAAAAGAATTTAGGTATCAGTATAAAAGACATACTATAAAAACAAAAATTAGCATTTATCCTTATTTTTCTCTTTCAAATGAAGATTCAGAACAATATATTTTTTCTTCATGAAAGGGAGGTGATGGCCTGGCTAAGTCACTATTGGATATCCATAATAATAATGTTAAACATGAATGTAAATAAAAAGAATCTAACAATTATTTTTTTGGATCAGTAATGTTGAGGACAGGGAAAATAAGTCATTTTAATGCAATTTATTCTTTCCTGATACTGTTATTTTAAATGGTATTTACAATCATTTTCTTATTTAAAAATTCATTAAGAGAAATTTTATGTTTTTTTATTCAATATGATTACAGAAATAAAAAATTGCGTGAATTAAATTTGAAATCCCATGACTCCCCCCCCCCCCTTCACTCATGGGTACTCAACAAAATGTTTTTTCTCATCTCTTTTCTCAATGAATGCAATAAAAGTAAATAAACAACAATTGTAAAATGAACAAAATTTCAAAATATTCTCAAAATAGCTTTTATTTAAATTTAATTACAAATAAATCTGACATATTAACAACTTAATAAATCGCACACAAATAAATTCTACAACGGTAATAAAATAAATCAGCATTAAATTTAATGCTTCAAATAAGATAAGCTAACTGTAGCAAATAAATTACTTTATACATTGTTTGAATCAAACGCTTTCTATGCAATAATTATGAATATTACATCTCTAGAGATCGTATAATCTTTAACAATTCTGTTTCAATACAAATTTCGCCTTTTTTTCGATTTATAAGGCATGTTAAAATTAGATACTATGTTTCAAACATATCTCTATAAAATTATTAATAAATCGCTTTGTTTAACTGTATTTCTGAAAATTTAACATTTATAACGTAAAATTAGATATAAAAATCAGTATGGTACAAAAAAATATGGCGTAAACTTCGTGTTTTTTGATAAAAAATATTTTCTTTAAGCTCTATCTCGCCATAGCACTTAATGGTAAATAATTCACGAGTTTTGCAGAAAAGAGCGAAGTCGGTTTACCTGAAGGTTAGTTACCCACGTGATCATTCGATTTGGCGATATTTTCAGCTTGGCAAGCTTGGCTACCTAATGGCGCTTATCCAGGTAGTAAACACGGTTTCCTGTAGATTAGTGGCAGAGCTTTTGTACGTACTTTTAGCGCGCAGGTTTGTAATTCTTTTATTATATAATTTTATTAATTTTTATTACTTCTGTGTTCTGTTTACTTTCAGTTAACATTGATTTTTTTTAAGTATGTGTTTTATTAATTTATTTATCTTTCAATTTCTTATTATGTTTTTTTTATCCTACTTGCACGTGCACTGGTTAAATGAGAATTATATTATTTTCAATGGATGATCAAGGTCTTTTTATTATTTCTTCTTTTTCATTTATTTGATTATTGTTTTATTTCACACGTGACGTAAATGAATCTTCTATTATCAGATGTGAAAAATTCTTTAACCATTCTAAATGTGATTTATTATGATTGATGCAAAATCTCGAGAAACTAATACCAGAGAAGTGCACTAGAGTAGATAAAAATGTAATGTTGTTCAAATTATGTGAGCTTTTACTATATAAACACCGTGGGGTAAATACAATGAAATAGTATAAATGTATTACTACAAGTTTTAAAACTGTCAATAATATTAGCAGTGTTCTACATATTAAACTACCTATAAATTCTTAATTTTACTTTTCACCAGCAAAGAAATTTGTTATTAAAAAAAAATTATGTATCTCTACTGCCAACATGTTGATTTCTCCTCTTTGCCCCCCCCCCTCCCCCTCCCAAACACACACATGCATATACAAAATCTATACTTGTTGTAAAAATTTTTACCCTCATCTTTGCTCAAGCTTTGTTCCCTGTCTCTTCCCCAGCAAATAATTTAAAATCTTTATTCTTAATCCTTTTTTTAATTAACTTCTTTTTTTATTTTATATGTAGTAGAGGAACCCGGAGTAATTCTTGGTCACCAAGTTTCTGGAGTAATTCATGGTAATTTTTATTTTTGTTATCAAAATAACAATTAATCAAACTGTAAAAAATCTGTGAGATACTTTAAACCCTTTGCTTTTCAATGCATGCCTTAATTTTTCTTTAACAAAGTTGAAAGTTTTAGTTGAAAATATGAAAAAATAATAAATTCAAAACTGCTACACTTAATTTCTGCAAAACAACATATACTTTTTTTTTTCTTTTTTTACAGTTTACAAGGATTTGTGTCAACTTATATGTGAGCAAATCAAACTGACAGTGTAAATCTTTGTCATTGCTTAGTGGTAACATTTTTTCAATATTTGTACTTTATATTTTATCTATAATGACTGTGTTTTCTAAAAACTATTCTCCTACATATTTTTTAACCACAACCATAAAGTAGCATCCTTAATTGTAACTAAAAAGAGGAAAATAGTAAATATTTTGAGCATAAAACATACTACTTGACTGATCAATTAAAGTAGGAGTACTATTTCATTGCTAAACAGTTGCTAAAAATATACTATCGATTCTACTTATTTTGATATTCAATCTTGAGAGTGCAACTTTACAATTTTATTTGCTTAAAAAAGGATGATGACCAAAAATTACCTCTCTTCTGGGATAAATTTTTGGTCATTAAAATTTATAATTAAAATAGATGCTGCAGTTTTGGACACATTTAGAGAAAAGATGAAATAAAAATTTTTTAGCTGTTGACAGATTGTAGTAATATTACATCATTCCTAGTAAATTTAATTATCTTCCTGTTAATCATAATAATGTTTTTCAGAATATTTTTATTGACATCTCTTCATTTGAATCATAAAAACACACAAAAAATAAATGTCACCAGTTTTACATATCACTTTAAAAAAAATAATAAAAAAATCTTTAAAAAATCAAACTTTTTACGCTTTGGTATTGATATCATTACTGGAGGAAGGAGGGGGGGGGGGGGTCCAAAATTAACAAAAAGTTGATAATGTTATATTTGCACAATTCCTTATAAATTGATAAAAACATAAAATAAAATATACTTACTTAGGTTGATTGTAACTGAAATTTTCAATTTAAAAGCAAAAATCATACTTGATTCATAAAAGGGAGAAGAGTGCTTATAGGACATAAAAAGATAATGGTTATATTGTTTAGTCCGTGGATTATTTAGAATGCTTGGTTTTTCACCAATGAATTTAATTTATTAAAATTCTTTTCTGGTTTTGTTTTTATTTATAGATTGTATTTTGTTAAATATTTGAAACTATTTTCTTTTCGGTGACAGTTCCTGATTTCCTCTTCCCCCTTCATGAGTGTTATAGGAACTCTTAGCATATTAATTGGATGAATAATGCTTTTCTGTACAGTTTGATGTTTCACATCTAACCAGCAAAAGTAAAAAACAATAATATTCAAAATGTTTAATCAAGATAAGATGCATGAATACAAATAATGCCGTATTTAAATCTGAGGATTTGGTTTTCAGTGTGTCATTGAAAAAAATAATAATAAAAGTCATTCACAAGAGTCTGATTAAGGTTTATGGCACCCAAGGCCCAGCACAGTTATGGCATTTCTTTGCACCAAATTGTAGCTAGTTTTTTAGGGGGGGAGGGGGATATTATATTATTAATCATTAGATTATCGCACAGTTTTCAAGTTAATCTAAATTGTTTTTGATGTTTAAGAAAATAATTGCATGAAATTTCAGAAACCTTTTATTAAAATTGAGGCTTTCCTCAGGAGTTAGCCTAAGGCTGTGGCCAAATTGCCTTGTGTAGAAATTAAACCCTGCTCATCTTTTTTTTTTTACATGCAAAAATGCTTTTCTCTTGGTTTTTTATACATTGCTTTAATGTTTCAAGCTTTCTTTATTTTATTAAATTTGTTTACATTTCTTTGAAAATTTTATAACTTAAGTCTCCTATCCCTGCAGGTAAAAACATTCACAAGCTAACTCCAAATCTATGAGGAATTTATTTTCTCTAAATTTTTTGCATTTCAAAAGTGAAAGTTACTTCAAAAAAAAAAAAAAAAAATAGCTGCTAAATAATATTGATAATGTTAAAAAGGAACAATGTAAAGATAAACCTCATCTGTCCAATGCAAAAATAAAATAATAATAATAAATAAATAAATAAAAATGTCAAAATGCAAACAAGATAGTAGAAAATAACTTCCCCATTGATTTAACTTAGTTTTTACATGTTTTTTAAAACCTTTTTTTACATATAAAAAATAGTTTGCATGATTAGATATAAATGTATTGCAACATCACTTTAAAAATAATCATGGATTATTTTTTTAAAAGACTGTATTTTATTAAATCTGTGTTGTTTCAGACTTTATTTTTTTCTTTTCAGTAATAGTTCCTGCTTTCCTTTTCCCAATTCAACATTAATACAGCAACTCTCAGCATAATGATTGAATGTGTATTGTCTTTGCTGTATGGTTTGATATTTCACATCATATCATTGACAATACTTTCTCAATTGCACCTGATTTTATAGATGTTGGTTGTGAAAATAAAAAAAATCTAATTTTCTATAGGATTAGAATGACAACATTCTATGTCAGCATTACTTAAAGGTATAATTTTATTCACTAATATTGCTTATTCAGTAACATCGGCTATTGTCAGGTTTTATATTATTTTTCTCTGTAAAAATAATAATAATAATAACAATCTAAAGTGAAATGTTTTCTGCAACAGCCTCACCTTGCATATTCTTGAATACTTCCTTAAGTCAATTTTTTGCTTTGTGCTGTTTATAAATATTTTCATTAATAAAATATTTTTGTCTAAAGGATACATATTGCAGAATTCTTTTGAAATAATCTTTATTTTTAGGGATTTCCTTGTTTTAATATGTGTTACAATAACTTTTTATTTAACCATTAATGTTAATGTATCAATATAATGCCTCTACTTTAGCTGATTGTGTCATGAGTTTCTTCTTTCAGGCCTAAAATTGAGGGGTATGTGCCCTGAACGGTGAAGAGGCCGCCAAATGATGATTTTATCATTTTTTTCTCTCAACTGCATTTATCACCGAATTGTTAACACTGTTCTTTATGGGGAATGTCTAAGTATAAAATGATCTAAATACAGTAGAATCCAAATTATCCGAAAATTGGCTTAACCGAACCTTTAAATTTCTTAAAGTCCATTTTAAATGTAAAAGACTTTATTGTCAATGCTATCTTTACTGATGTCAAATGACATCTTTTGACATATTCTAATTTAAAATTACTGTTTTATTTGTAATTTTTAGATTTAAACAATTCTGAAACGTTTTTATACATTAAAGTGTTGTTTTAATACATATTAGTTTTTTAAAAATTAAATGAAAAATAAGTAAAAATCAAAACTTTGAAAGGTATTATTACACACTGGTGCAAATAGTGTTAAAAAAGCATATTCTTTATGAAATAAACAAAGTAAACTTACTTATTTGGTCAATTGCGTAATTTCGGGCACTTTATTAGATAGATACATACAACACTTCATTTTTTATACAAAATATGTTGATTTTCTTTAGTTTTTCTACTTCAATGTGCTTTGAATATTATACCACAACATTTTTATTACAACTATGTTCTAAATTACGATAACAACTTTTCCCCATAAAAACCTTCTAGTTATTCAAAAATTTCTATGGGACCCAGCTTAACCAAAAATGCTTTGGTCCCATGCTATTCGGATAACCAAGGTTTTGCTGTATTATACAAGATTAGTATCCTGCATAAAATGATTAGGATTTTAATAAATCAGTATTTGATAGCTAATTATGTAGTTCAGTATTACATTTTTAGATAAGTCGACTATTAGAAATTTAGTAAAATTCCCTTTATAAATTTACATTGCAGAAGGGGTGAGGGGGCAAAATCATGTATTTGTACTGGGTACATTTATTTTTCTGCATTTGATTTTCATTTAATCACTAGACAACCTTTATAAAAAGGAATTTAAGATTTATAAAATTCTCTGTAAACTATAAAAAGTTAATAAAAACTAAAAAAAGCATATCCTTGATGATATGAATCTATCTATACAACTTACTAGAAACTGGATTAAAACTGTATAAATGTGCGTCAGGGCAGAAAAAATTAAAAAAATTAATTTTGACATATTTCATGAACATGTTGAATAAGTAGGCTGAATCATAAGAACATTACTATCAATGTTGAATTCAGGCACTTTTCTCTGGGAGTTACTTCTGTGGCTCCAGGGTGGTGGTGGGGGGGGGGGGGGTTATAGAGTTCTAATAGGAACGCACTTTTTGACCATTGAAAACAAAATTTCAGAGGTGGGAGCATTTAATTGCTTCAGGGGGAAAAGTCCTCCTCCTCCCTCCCCCCCGAGATCACTCACAGGAATTCAACACTGATTATTTTTATTTTACAAGTGTGCAATGAATGTTGAGTTTTTATCAGTGCGGAATCTGTCAAGTATGAAGATCTTGCCAAAGGAATTGAGTGTGAACAATTGCATTGCCAACGTTGAAGCAACTCTTCGATCCTAGAACCTTTCAAATGATATAGTGATACATAGAAATTGTGCTGAGAAATATGCTTAAAATGATGAGGTAAATAATTGTCACTGAAACTATCTCGTTTTCACAGGACATCTATTTTGAACACACAAGATGAACTCCTCAGGATTCTGGAAGCTGTCAAAGATGGTCATACCCATTGTTCAGCAAGAGAAATTGCTTTTTTTAATTTTATTGTGTTTTAAACTCCATCACTTTTTATATGATGTAATGTATTTTTGCACTTTTTATTGTTTTTAAATAAAGTTTATTGAATTCACAAGGTTCTGAGATAAAGAACCACAGACTGACTTAGGCCACATGGACACACACTTTTTATAATCACGGTTAATGTAACTATCCAGATCCACATGGTTTAACATATTCCATATACAGCAGACTCCCTCAAATCCGCACAGCTTGGGACCAGAGGTTGTGCGAATTTTAGAATTTTGTGGATTTCTGGTCACTGTTTTGTTTGTATTTTTTAAAAAGTAATTTCAATGTAATTAGTAATGAAATCAAAAGCATAATGAATGTTTACAATGTACTAAAATATTACAATAAGTAATAAACTAAAATAATAAAATTATTAAAACGCTAAAAACCAACTTCAAGTTAATAATCAATAATGTACAATGAAATATTTATTATGAAGAGGAAATGTGTTTCTCCTAAATTATTCAATGAAACTTGCCTCATAAAAGTACATTACTAATTCCCATCAGGATCATAAAATAACAAAGCTTTATTTCAGGTTTAGCCAGACTCAATAACTAAATAAGCTTGATTAATCGATAAATACATTTAATAAGATTGTCTTTAAAAATGATATCAGCAATATCTTGATTTTTTTAGAAATAAATTATTCTTTCTTCCAGGGGTGATTCTCGTGAGAAATTTCCGCAAATTTGAAATTGGGTTATCAGTTCCGCATAGTTGCCAACTTGTACGGTTTTGCGCGCGGAAAAAACAATTACGTAGAAATGCAAATTTCGTAAAAGGATCGCCGAAATAGCATACAATTCGTCAATATTTCGTGGGAAAACGACGATTTCGTCAATGTTTTTGTAAACGAACTTTGTCAAAAGATCGATAAAAAACGCGAATTTCCTGTGCGGATCGCGGAAAAAACGGCAATTTCACCAAATATCCCAGATAAAACGCTGATTTCTTCTGAAGACCGCGGGAAAACGCCGATTTTGTCTAACGATTGCGGATATAACGCCGATTCCGTTAAAAGATCGCGGGAAAAACGCTGTTTTCGATAAAAGATCGCTTAAAAATATTTGAAAAAATACGCCGATTTCGTCAAAAGATCAGAGAAAAAACGCCGTTTTCGAGAAAAAATTGCGTAAAAATGCAAATTTTGTCTAAAGATCGTCGAAAAAACGATGATTTCGCTTTAAAAAATGGAAAAATGCCGATTTCGTCAAAAGATCGCGGAAAAACCGCCGATTGTGGCAAAGGATCGTAATAAATCGCCGATTTTGCTAAAATATTGCTGATTTCGTCTGAAGATAGCGGGAAAATGCCGATTTTGTCCGAAGATCGATGGAGGGGGGGGACTCACGACCAGTGTGACCGTTTTTTCAAGCTAAAAGCAGGCTAGATTTGGACTGACAACAAGCTAAAAATAAATTCGATGGTCCTGCCATCTATACGAGAATCTGTTAATTTGGAATCAATAGACTGAGAACTATCTTTTAGCCTGAGTTTTTAGCTTGATTTAGCTTGTTGTAAGTCCTACAACAGTCCAGATTTCTTACAACAATCCAAAAACGGTCACACTGCTCACGACCCCCTCCCCCGCCGATTTCGAAAATGCTATGCGAATTTCCGAAAAAAAAAATTTCATCCAGAATCACCCCTGCTTTCTTCATTTAAAAACATGAATTCAATAACCTCAACAAAAATTACAAATTAAAAAAAAATTATGGAATTGATATAAAACTAAAAAAGTCAAATTTTGTACCTACATCTGAATTGAATGTTTCATTATTTATATCTGTAAATTATGTGCAGATTTGAGGGAGTCTACTGTATATATATTTTCATGACAATGAAAGGATGCAGTAGGGGGTGGGGGGTAAAGATGTCCTTGAGAAGTCTGTTAGAATTATATGGAGTATAGATGCAAGGGTGTATTTGTAAAATAACCAGAGGGTATACAGTGTTCCTTCAAAAAATTGAGAAGGTACATGGTGTATATTAGTGATGGGCAATAATGAGCTGTTTTTCTTGATTGTATGAACATCTCGATAACTTTCGATTGTGTAAAATTTTTCTGGATGATTCCAGTTGACAATTGCTTTTATACCATATCCGCAGAGGCTCGCGAAGAGTAAACTGCATCTGCGAAAAAGTTTCAGTTTGGCGCCCCCACCCTCCCCCCGAATTTTTCTTGTCACAGGTCAAAAAATGACGCTAGTAGTATAAATTTGGTGCCCCCTAAATTTCTGAGCCGGGGTGATCGCCCCTTTTCGCACGGCACTGCATACCCAATTCGCTTTTATCAAGAGTCATCTGCAGGTGAATTGGGATGAGTTGGCGTTAATAAAGACATGTCCGATTCGCTTGCTAGTGGGCCCTTCTTTTAATTGGAGCTTCTAGTTTATATGCAAACTTGTAATATGAAATATCGAACAGGGTCTCCGTTGTAAAGAGTAAAGATGGGGAAAGGGGTATAGGAATTGTATAATATGAATAAGTGGGCATAGGACTTTCCAAAGATATATCACACGAGGTATTGACAAAATTTAGAAAAGGGCCCCTGAGATTTAGTCGGGAGCAGTTCTCTGAATGTGCATAACATCAATAAGTGGTCATAAACTTTTCCAATCATAGGCCACCTGAGGGATATCTATCTCTTTTTAAAAATGCCTTCTCTTAGGGTGCAAAAAGGGGGGGAGCAAGGAAGATGCATAACATGAGTAAGTGGTCATATGCCTTTCCAACAATATGTTAGATGAGGGCTCTATGCTAAATGGCTCTGTGCCCAAGGTGAAGGTAAAGTAAAGGTGCGTTTTCACGGGCCGCTCTAACGACCTAAAAAACCTTACCTTACCCAAAACCTAACCTAAGAGCGTTTTCACTGGTTACAGATAAATCCTTATGCCAACCAATCAAAGGCAAGTCTTCACTGCGCAAGCGTCTACTTTAGGGCTTTAACAGTCTACAGACCGATCAGCTGGTATAAAATTATAAACAAATAACTTTTGTTTACGTTCATAATGATAATCGTAAATATTTCGTATAAAAAATAATAAAAAGTTTTGACTGTTTTTTCTTACTAAAACAGCTTTAAATAATGCTCCAAAAATCATTTTTTATCCAAGTTTCAAAATGAAAATACATAAAATCACAGTTACTATGATTAATGTATTAAAAACACATAAGTAAATTTTCCCTTACGGAAAAGTGATAAGTTACACATTTTGATCAAGTTATTTCATGTGCGCAAATGACATAAATTTGTCAAAAATGTTGGGAAAATTGTTCAATTTGTACAAATGGCATAATAATGATAACACTAATTAATATATCTCTATCCATAGCATGTCAATAAAACACACTGTGTTTGGTATTTCTTTTCAATTAGTTTAAAAATTAAACATTATTACTAAATAAGTATAAAAGTTTAAAAAATATATTTTTTTAAACATTCTTATACAAACTTAAAATACTTATAAATATCATGACCAATTACAAGATGGTAATTCATGATGGATCAAAAAACTTCTCTTCACTATTTGGCATGACTCTAATTATGGAAAAGTCACCACTATGACTTAGTAGAAAGCATGAACTGCTGAATTTGTTAAAGGAGTTATTTTTTCTTTCTTTTTTTCTGATATGACAACAGAAAAGGTAAATTAAAACTATTTCTTAAACTATGAATTGAGAATTTTAAAACTATTTTTTTAAGTTTAACTATAATTTACTTAATGCTAAATTATTAATTGATAAAAACAGATACAAAAATTATTTCTTTATTTTTGTAAATAAAAATTATCTCATTATTTTTATTTATGTTTCATTTCTTGCCTTCAAATTATTTAAAATATTTTGTTGTTACAGTTTCACTGCCAGTTGGCATATTTTAATGGCACGGTTTGATGCATAATTAATTCTGCTTGTTGTTATTGTAACCTTAAAAAATATTTGGTTCTTTATAACAAGTGGTTAACAGAAAAATGTTTTAAAATTCACTTATAATTTTATATTAAATTCCTAAAAAAAAAAAATACTGCCGAGAGAAGCACACGGGTATAGATATTTTTAGACGTGTTCCTAGAACAGCCAAGACACTTGATTTTGGCGATTTTTTAACATGTACCAAGCACCCATGAGCGGCAACTGAGATTTCAGCAACTCTGAAATTCTCCCCAATCACAATGCACATATTTTGGCTGACAATTAGCAATTTGCACATTTTCAGTTGACTCCTTTAATAAAATAAACAATTTACAACTAGTTAACTTCTTTTACCACAAATTTTCACTATGCAAATATTTTTCTCGATATTTTTCAATCTTTAAAATTTTGCAGCTCCCCATTTTCTGATTTTAAGAATTTTTTTTCATGTTAAATGTACAGAATTTTATATGCACCAGTTTCTAAAACAAAAAAATACAATAACCATCAAATAAAATTCACTTACCTTTACTTCTCATTATCATTAAAGAATCTTACAAAAATGATCCTGTATTTACTTACTTATTATTTTTATTTAAGAAAAAAAAATCACACATTCCAAACTAAAAATTAATTAAAAATTTTAAGATTTTCTCTAAACAAGCCAACATCAAAGCGTTGTTTTCATCTAATGACCAGTATTCTGGTGGAATTTGCAAATAGAGAAATAGTAAACGACATTGAACAATCAGAATTCAGCATTTTTACAAAGCTTTCTATTTTCTTAGTGAGAAAATTTTCTGATAGGTCAATCTTGTTTCACCAACAACACAAATTCTATCTAGATAAATGCTATAAAAAATGTTTTTGTTCCTTAAAAAAATCAGCATAAAAATTACAAGAAATGAATTTTAAAAGCACACTGTGTACATTCATGGGAATTTGTTTAAATTGAGAAATTTTTATTTATGTAATTTACAGATATTGTTTATTTCAGTAAAACAGTCACAAACTTATTGTCAGCATTGTGCTAAAAGGGGGGGGGGGAGATACAGTCCCATGGGGTGCAGATAATTAGGGGATGCCAAATTTGTACTACGAATGTCGTTTTGGGGGCTTTAGTGTCAAATTAGAAGAAAGGGGGGGGGGGATTGAAACTTTGCCCCGGGTGAAGTTTTCTCTTAATCTTCTTCGCCTCTGCTAGCAACAAGCAAATAGATATAGTTTTAACACATTTTGCAAAGTAAACAATCAATGATTGATATTAACAATTAATAATTTTTAAAGTTTTGATTTGATATTATAATGTTATTTAAACTGCCTTCCAACATCAGAAATAAATTTCAATACCTCTTAAGGAAAATTCTACTAATAAAAATTACAGAAAAGGAATTTCTAAATTTTGCCGCATACATTTGCACAAAGTTATATAGTTTTACGACTTCTGTTTATGAATTTAACAAATATTTTATTTCTAAAATTTATTTAGGATATTTATCAAACATATCAATTTCTATAATTTTAAACTAAAGCACTTATGAGTGCTATGTGACCATTAAAACAAAGGAAAAAAAAATCGCTGGATGTACGAATTTTGCTGTCTATCAGGCTCTAAAATCCATGAAATTCATCAAACATGCATTGACTAACAACACTAAAATTGAAAAATTCATCTCTGGATGTACAAAAGTCGCATCGAAGAAGTTTCTAAAATGAGCAAAACCGCAGTTATTAACCACAACAGGTATCAAATTATTAAAATGTCTATAAATTTCTACAAAAATATGCAATAAAATTTTGAAATATTTTTTTCTAATATTTATGGTACAAAATTAGGTACTTCAAGGTTATCCTGTCAACCAATTTCGCCAAACTATACATGTTGACATAATTTTTATTTTAAATAACAAAAAAACAAATAATTAGTAGAATATTAATGAAAAGTCGAAACAAAAATCACTTAATGACATTTTAAACATGTGAAACTTATTTAATGTTATCGAATGTGATATTTAAAATCATCCATTATTGGCATTTAATCTTATAGTTTGGTGATATTTTTTTGGTCGATGGGATAACCTAGAAGTACCCAAAATTATTATGCAAATTTTTAAGTAAGGAAAAAAGTATTTTTGATATAGGAATTTGCTTTCAATAACATCAACATGTCATTCAATCTTTTAATGTTATTGACAAATCAATTTAAACCATTGAATATTTATTTCGAAAAAAGCATACTCTCAATATATTTGTCTGCTGTACCGCACATCTATTTCCAAATTTATATTCCTATTTATTGAATAAGCAATATCTTTAAAATGCATGAATAAAAAACCGGAAAATATAGTCATGCACATATAATGCAATCTTGTTTTTAAATATAAATAATACAAGACTGACATAATAATAGCATTTCATGAAAGCCAATCAAACAAAAGACAAGAAACTAGCCAATCCAATTAAATTAATCCGAATTCCTGTCAAATAACTGTAGGCATGGAAAGAATTCAGGAAATGAACCAGTAACAAGAAAAAGCCATTTATCGTCTCGCCAAATTCAAAGATGCTAACAAGGAAAGTCTCCTACGGGCATACTCAGAAAAATATGAAAAAATTACAAAATGTTCTTCTCATATAGTTATATATGTTTATAAAAAAATTTCGGCGGAATTTCCTTATAACGTCCATAAAAAAATAATAAAAATTTCGTTTATTTGGCGATTTATCTCCGGTTGGCGAAAAAACGAAATTTTGAAAAATACGCTTTTACGTTTCGAATACTTTTTAAAGAAAAAACTTTCTATGTTCAATTTATTTAAATAAGTTTAGTTTAAGTAATTTCAGTTTTGCATTTTTACTTTACTTTAAGTGTAATTTTGTCATATACGTTTATGTGTACTTTTAACAAAATGAAATTAATATATTTTATCATTTAAAACACAATTTAAATTAATCAAAATTGTTCCAAATTGAAAAATACTGTTAAAAATCTGCTGCATTTTGTTGCAACTCACTCCCTTGCTTGTATAGAAAACGGTTACTTGGCTGTGAAATGGAGCTTTCTCATTGGTTGGAATAGAGATATTATATACAAGCGGTGGAGTGCGTTGCAGCAGATTTTTAACAGTGTTGCACAAGCTACAACACCGCTAAAAATCTGTATCATTTTCTGCAGCGTCACTCCACCGCTTTTATAGAAAACGGTCAATTCACCATGCTATGGAGCATACTCATTGGTCAGAAGAGAGATATTCTATAAAAGTAGTGGAGTGACGTTGCAGTAAATGCTGCAGATTTTTAACAGTGAAGTCAATTAAAATCAATTCTCAGATTCGTTAAAATCGTCTGCTTTTGGGGAGGAAATGTACTGCTCTCCAAATCCCGTGTTGCTTTCAGCTTTTCACGCCAATTATTCCAAACTATTTTTTTACATATCTAAAAATGTAATTCCGCCGCTAATTTTCACTGATCCTTTATTACCTACATGAGTAGTTTAATTCGTATTTTTTTCGAAAAATTCTGAGTATGCCCCCAATGGAGACCTTCCTTGTAAGTGTCTCGGCTGTTTTAGGATTCAGCCATCTTTAAGTTATAAAGTATTTAGTAGTAAACCAATTATAAAATCACAGCTTTACATACTTAAAGCAAGTTAAATAAAACAAAGTAAAAAGAAAAAACAAATTCACAGGATTAATAAAAATACAACCCACACTGTTTTTTTTTTAAATAACAAAATGAAAATGATATCGGGGGGGGGGGGGGGGGGGGGGAGAAGACCCAGTATCATACAATCAATATCAATGAAAATGTGAAAAAACATACGATAACAATAAACACATACTTTTCCTAAGCTAGATTACTTGCTGATTAACACAGCGTTTCTCATTTTACAGAAAAAAAGTATTGTTTGTATATAGAGATGCACCGAATATTTGGTATCTGACTATACTGCCAAATATCAGACTATTCGGCATGTCAAATATTTGGCTTGGCCAAATTTAATGCAATTCAGTATACCAAATATGGTGTATCTGCCAGATCAAATACTTAAAAAAATATTTTAACAAAACTTAAAGTAACTTTTTATTATTTTATAAGACCTTAAAACAACTCCTATTTTTAACTGTTTATTAATAAAACTATTTAGAAATAGAATTATATTTATGTAAAAGAGAATGCTTTATTTGTTATTTGAAAAGTAACCTCAAAGACAATTTACCAAAAATGATAATTTTATTTTTTTCCTTGCAAACAAACAATATATGACAGTAAAACTCTAAAATTTCACTTTGATATCAAAATATTTGTTTCAGACTAAAAGAAAATTTTATTCATTTGTTTTAATTCAGAGAGGAAACTATCCTCTTCTTAAGTAACAATTCAAAGGATTTTTTTTTTTTTTTTTTTTTGTAAAAAGATCTTGTTTATCAATATGGAAGATTTTATGTTAAATATGTACCTAAAATTATTTTAACTTTTTATTTTTTCAAATTCTGAAATTTAAGAATATTCCGATAAGCCAAACATTTGGTGTTTGGTTTACCTGTTGGCTGAATTTTCTGCATTTGGTTAAAATCACAATACGGTGCATCTTTTCTTGCATATATATGATTCAAATCGTAACGGGCAAAACTTGGAAATTTCATTACTGGCCAGTTAAATCAGTTTTATAAACGAGCACTTCTTTATTTAAAAATAGGTAGCTTTTTACTTTTTTGTATCAAAAGCTACGTAATACCAAACAATAAATTTTTGTTAAAACTTCTATTAATTTAAAAATTGAATAGCACAAATTATCGGGGGTGGGGGGGGGGTGGGGGGGGAGAAGACCCAGTATCATACAATCAATATCAATGAAAATGTGAAAAAACATACGATAACAATAAACACATACTTTTCCTAAGCTAGATTACTTGCTGATTAACACAGCGTTTCTCATTTTACAGAAAAAAAGTATTGTTTGTATATAGAGATGCACCGAATATTTGGTATCTGACTATACTGCCAAATATCAGACTATTCGGCATGTCAAATATTTGGCTTGGCCAAATTTAATGCAATTCAGTATACCAAATATGGTGTATCTGCCAGATCAAATACTTAAAAAAATATTTTAACAAAACTTAAAGTAACTTTTTATTATTTTATAAGACCTTAAAACAACTCCTATTTTTAACTGTTTATTAATAAAACTATTTAGAAATAGAATTATATTTATGTAAAAGAGAATGCTTTATTTGTTATTTGAAAAGTAACCTCAAAGACAATTTACCAAAAATGATAATTTTATTTTTTTCCTGACAAACAAACAATATATGACAGTAAAACTCTAAAATTTCACTTTGATATCAAAATATTTGTTTCAGACTAAAAGAAAATTTTATTCATTTGTTTTAATTCAGAGAGGAAACTATCCTCTTCTTAAGTAACAATTCAAAGGATTTTTTTTTTTTTTTTTTTTTTTTTGTAAAAAGATCTTGTTTATCAATATGGAAGATTTTATGTTAAATATGTACCTAAAATTATTTTAACTTTTTATTTTTTCAAATTCTGAAATTTAAGAATATTCCGATAAGCCAAACATTTGGTGTTTGGTTTACCTGTTGGCTGAATTTTCTGCATTTGGTTAAAATCACAATACGGTGCATCTTTTCTTGCATATATATGATTCAAATCGTAACGGGCAAAACTTGGAAATTTCATTACTGGCCAGTTAAATCAGTTTTATAAACGAGCACTTCTTTATTTAAAAATAGGTAGCTTTTTACTTTTTTGTATCAAAAGCTACATAATACCAAACAATAAATTTTTGTTAAAACTTCTATTAATTTAAAAATTGAATAGCACAAATTAATATGCTAATATAAACATATTGCAACCAGAAAATAATATAACATGATGGAATACGAGAAAATTTTACTTTCTCCTTGTAGCTACTGACAGCCAATTTTTTTATAGCCACTTCTTTTCATTCACTTTTCTTGTGTGTGTTTTCTTGTTAGCAAGACTCCAAATGCGATCTAGCCTGCAAGCATGCCATCCCAAAAGGCCAAAGATTATTTCTAACCTATAGCCTTTCAAGCGACATTCCAACGGACCAACGCAAAAGTATCAAATAAGCTCAAACACTAGCACTTTAAATTGGCTGGATTTGCGAGAAGAACGCATCACATCTATTTGCAGCATCTTTGTTGCATTTCCATCATCAATGTAGCATATGAAGCATCTAGCAAATTAAAATAAAGAAACGAATCAAATATGTGCATACATATATATAAATAAGTTCTTGAAAAGCAAATATTTACTAATGAATAACTAACAATTAATCAGCTAAGAAATTTAAGTATGTTTGTTTGAAACCATTAGACAAAACAGAAATAATAATTAAGCTTCTATTTCACCTAAATATTTAAAACAGAACATTAGTTATGAAAAAACACTTTTAGAATGCTATAAATATTAAAATAAATTTATTGCATGGTATATCATAAAGAATATGATAGCTGCAAAACCATTCTTTTGTTTTTATTACATTTTCATCCAGTTTTAGGCTAAGGTTGTAATATAAATTCAGAAAAAGCAACTCTTAACACTTTAGAAATTTTAAATCAAAGTATCTTATGCATAATTATATTTAAAAAATTTAAAGCAACAAAAATACACACAATTGATTAAAATTGTAAATATGAATTTTTTTATTTGAGTACTACTTAAAATCAAATACAGGAAAAAATAGCTGATTACATATATATTTTTTTTTTTAAATAGTAGCAGTGTAACAAAAACTTCAGTAAAGAATTTTATTTTTCCTAAGCAAAAATTTATAAAACTACACATTTCTACTTTGATTAGGCCTAAGTTCATTTAACTGTCACGAGATTTTAATAAAACTACATTTAAATACAGAAATAGTTATATTAATCCTTTAAAAGTTAGGGATGTTTGTCCAACTGGTATATACAGTAGAGGATCTATATAACGCAAACCTAAAAACGCAAGGTTGTGCGTTACATAGAATTTTGCATTATATGGATCACATATAATGCAAATTATCAAATTTACCTCATAAATATAGACAAATATGTCTGAAACACATCGAAATACATTAGAATTACCTTTATACTGCATTCCTTATCCAGATTATAAATTTTTCTATTATTGCGATCATTCAACATTTTGTTAAATATACGTTTTAAAAATGGTCCAGATACACCTGGACCCAATTTATTCATTATGTTGCTCATTTTCAAAAATATTTATTGTAATAATAATTTTTTTTATTTAAAAGTTCTAAATTAAGGAGGTAAAATTGTACTAATGCATTAAATTTAGTTTTCAGACAGTAGCAGTTTTTTACAGTCTTGAAATTCAGATGCAAAATTCATCGTTTACATATGAAAGGTTGTGCGTTATATGGAGAATTGTGTTATATGGAATTGCGTTATAAAGATCTTCTACTGTATTTAAAGTTAATCTGGTGAACTTTAATTTTTTCAGAAAAAGATTGTTTATAATATGCATGAAAGACTCACTTCTAGTTATAAAAAATGCTTCTATCATCATAATGAATTATTACCTTACCATTAATTTTCTTAAACATTATTTGCAACACTCCAGTTTGTTTACTTATACATACAAATGTGACAGTTTATTTAGATCTTTTTTTCTTTTGCAAGTTACATGCTTTATAAATCACTGTTTAATCTAATTTTCAAAAAGATAAAGTCTTCACATATTTTTTTTCCCTTTTTTCTACATTAACAATTATTAACAAAATAATAAAGACTAAAAAGAAATCGAAAAATCAAAATTTGAAAATTCTTGTTTATAATTTTAAAATCGATACTTTATCATCGAAGAAATAAAGTGTAGTATGTTATAAATTCAATGGATTTAGATTCATTAATAGGATATATTAAGAGAATACTAAACAATTTTAAAACAAAGTTAGGATATCCTTAATTCCAGGGTTCGTGATTTTTTTGATTTTTTTTAATAAAAATCAAAACAATTGGATTTTTTTGATTTAAATCAGATTTTTTTGATTTTTTAAAAAATTGCCACACATTATTATTATTTTATGACTTTTTGTTTAATTTAAATAATATAAAGTTTACATACATAGACATGCATATGATAAGTATTATCTATTACTAATATTACACAATTTACATAAATGATTCATATTATTTCAAGGTAAACTTTTAGGCTATGAAAAAAATCTTGATTACACAAAATGCATGAAAAACTACAAATCAGATGTCAAAAATTAATTCAATCTTCAATATTTTAATTAAAATAAAAAACATCTGCAATACATAAAAAATTTAAACAAAATTGGAAGTTTTTAACTCAGTTTTTAACTTTAAGTGTTGACTGAGAAAAATGAGTTCTCTTGCTGTCATCAAAAATCAAAATACTTAAGGCCAGAGGACACAAATTGAGATGTCATCACTAATCGACTGACTTCTCAGTAGTGTTGGAATTTACACAGGAAAATTTTGAATAGCAATTTTATTTTACTTGTGGAATATTTATCATCTTATAAAACAATAACTATTTAAACTCACTAATAAGAACTTGGAATCCCTAAATAAAAATTCAGCCAGAGAAGGAATGCTACAGTGTTGCCACATCTGGATATTTTTTTATTGGGGGATTCCAAATTCTCATGTGTATGTTTAAGTTTAAGAAGTAATTAATCATAAGTTAATCAGTATGTTCAGTGTTTTATACGATGATTGATATTCCACAAATAAAATAAAAATAATTGTTATTCAAAATTTTCTAGTGTGAATTCCAACATAAGTGAGAAGTAAGTCAATTAGTGAATACCTCATAATTAGTGTCCTCTGGCCTTGAGCATTTTGATGGCAGCAGTTTAACAGTTCTATCCGTTGATTTCTAATTTCTGAAAGTATCAAACCAAAGGCAAAAAACATTTGTTCAATTGAAGCAGATAAATCTATTGCAGTAAAAAGCTAGTTGATCATTAATTCTCTTTTTAGTATGAGCTTTTTTGATAACTGTAACAAAAATACCTTCCACCATTCTAAAGGGCTGAGATCAATTATATTAAATTAAATAAATAAATCAATTGCTGATTCAGATTTTGCTCAAATCCTTATATAACAGGCTTCACCAAAGTACAGCACATAAAGTCATACAATTTTATTTTACCTCAACTTGCAAAAGTTTTTCTGAATACTAATAAGTAAATATTCAAATATTTAATATATTTCTGCATAGATTTCTTTACCATTGCAAGATTATTTTATAATTTGATTCAAATGAAATTTGAAAGAATTTTTTTTCTAAACTTTACATTTATTTTACTTTTTTACTAAGCTTAAACTTTATCTTTCTGAAAGTTGTTTTATTATATATGGTATATAAAACTAAATTATATCACATTATTATGTTTGTTTCATCTGAAATGTATTAAAAAATAACTTAAAAGAAAAACTGATTTAAATCAATGATTTTTTTAAAAAAATCAGTTGATTTAAATCGTGATTTAAATCATGATTAAAATCAAGCCGATTTAAATCAACGAACCCTGCTTAATTCTGATCAAAGTTACAGGATTAATAGATAAACGCTAGTGAATTAAAACTTAAGTGCCTATCTTACCGGAATAGCACATGAAAACATTGTTCAATTAGTAACAAACCATGCATGAAAATACATACAAATTCTTAGAAATAATCAGATAAAAAGAAGCTATACATATTTAAAATGAAAATTCCATGAGGACTTACAACTTTGTAGGTTATAAATCTTCATAGAATTTTCAGCATGAATCCAAGAACAAAAAGAATCTGTGGGTGAGATGCAATAGGAAAAAAAGAAAAGAAAAAATTCTAGAATAGCAGTTTTTTTGGATGACTATGTTCATAAGTAAATCTCTGTAAAGTGATATATTTTGCAATTAAATATTTCTTTTTTATAATAGAATAAGAAAATATCTAGGACAGTGGCTTATTTATTTTAGAGAAAATTCTTTCACATGCTTGCAATAATATGCATAATCAAGTATATTAACAAAACTGGATTGCAGCTTGCTTTTAACTAATTTCTCCTTTTAAAACCAACGACCTAAGCTAACAAAATTTTTCTTAACATTTGCAATTATTTTAAATGAACAAAAATATTTTATTCAAAATTAATCGGAAATACTCTACTAAACAACCGAATATAATCAATGAAGCAAGTAATTAATTTTAAGAAACAAATATTTATAAACAAGTACTTTTATTCTTTGTACTGTTAACTTTCAATAAAATAGTTTTGAGAACAGTACGTTACATCATTATAGCAGCACATTAATCTTTATTATTCGAAACGAAATCCATGAAATACGAACTATATAAGTATTGTTTTAATATTAATAAAATACATTCCAACGATTACCAAAGACAGATATGTACAAGATTTTTACAAAATGAAAAGACATTAATAAAACCTACCATTTTCTTTCAATCCTAAAAAATAGATTCTGCTTGAATCAACAGAGAGCAATTCGAAATAAAAATAACTCTGTAAAATGAAATTTCATTTTTAATGTTACATTTCTTCACCGCCATTATTTGGCAAAATACTCTTTTCTGATTGGCTGCGCTTAGGTAATTTCTGCTTAGGTTTGAACACGAATGGAACCTAAAAAATCGCGTTCTAACTACCTAAAATCTTGTGCTTAGGTAAAGAGTTTTGAAAGTTAGCGCTTGGGTAGGCCCGTGAAAACGCACCTTAAGGGGAGGGACGCTGAAGGGACTCTATTCTAAGTTTGAGTTTGAGGCTGTATTTCGACAATGGACTCTATTCTCCGTTTGAGTTCGAGGCTGTAATTTCGGCAATGTTTCCCCAAAACACGTGACCTCACGCCACAAAAATGTGTTCCGTTACTATTCTACGGCATACAACACGAGTTGGGAAACGGGCCGTTGCATAATTAATGGCTATGATGTGGGGGAATGTTTCCCCAATGCACGTGATTTTGACGTCACCAGAATAGAGTCCATATTTCCCCGAAACACGTGACCTCACGTCACAAATACATGTTCCGTTACTATTCTACGGCATACAACCATGAGAAGGTAAACGAGTCGTTGCATAAGTAACAACTATGATGTGGGAAACGTTTCCCCAAAGCACGTGACTTTGACGTCACAAGAATAGGGTCAATTATGAACGTTTCTCCTAGCGGAGTTGAATTTCAGCAGGGAGAAAATGTGAGTTTTTAAATCGTAGTTATTTCGAGAATAATTCTCAATTTAGATGTGGTTTTTTGATGGAGCTCCTTGCTAAATATAATTTATTACATATAAACATTTTAAAGGGAGGTTGTGCGATTTCTGGATGTATTCAAGGGGGGGAAAGTAGTGCAGTAGTGACTGCTACCATATGATCAAGCGGCTTTTGCTATTCATGAATAATGTCCATTGAGTTTAAAGTGTGCATCATATGAGATATAAAATTTGATTGATTTGAACTATTTTGGACGAAAAATTAATGACAAAACATCTTAGAGACCATTATTACCAAACTAATAATCAACTATTGTCACTTGTCTAACAGAATACATCCAAATGAAAATTGCCATTATTCTGAGGTATGTGTTTGCTATAGTTTGGACAAAAACTTTTTAAAGATATGCCCTTTACATATTTCCCCACTCTCATATAGACATATATCATATGGATCTTTGCCAATCGCACATTTCAGTCAACTGAGGTTAGGGGGGCTTCATAACACGATGGTGACTAAGGGTAATTGGGTACACCACTCCCCCGATTCTGGGCACAGAAGAACCTCTTTTCAAGCCACCCCACATATAAGTGTCCGAGTTGAGCCTGGGTCGCTCTTCACGCATCTAGCCCGGTCTTCAGGCTACACACTGTCCATCTCGTGTCACGCAGCCTCATTCCTTAATGAAAGACGGAAAGCTGATTGCGATAGTTGTCACCACCCAACACTCAAAGAGCCAAGCGGACGATTTATGGACGACACTTCGGACGTACATGCTGCATACTGATCCAAGAGCTATAACTAGATGCCCGTTGCGGAACCCGGTGGAACCGGTCAAACCCCTCCTGACGGCACAGACATCGCCTCGCTAAAGTTTTTTCCCAACCTCTTTTTAGATATAGCACAGTTGCAATTGACATCATACTGGAGTGGTGGAACTTCCCTGACCTCCACTTGAAATGCAATGGTTATCAGCTGATTGCAAGTTCCCTATTGTGGAAGGGTCATTCGAGAGATCAGACTAAATGCCATTAGCCTTTCTGTGTGATCACGGAAATCTCCACCTAGATGAGAAAAATCTCGCACCAACACTTCCGCCTTTCAGTTTGGGAACCGCTTGATATCTGACAAAACCCCGCCACTCATTGCCGCATAGGCCTTTGTCGAATTTTGTATTTATTGCGCGGTCGTTAGTCAAAATTCGCATTTTTCGCGAGGTCCTTCGAAATTTACGTTTCACATGCGGTCCTCAATCAAAATAAGGGCTTTTACGCAGTCCCTTTGTTGAATGCGTATTTTTTACGCAATTCTTTGTTAAAATGCGCGTTTTTCGCACGATTCTCCGTTGAAATGCCCATGGGCCTTATATTCTTGTAACGTGAAAGTCACATGCTTTTGAGAAACATTCCCGACATCGTAACTATTCATTATGCAACAACTTGCTTCTTAACTCATGACTGCATGCAATAGAATAGTCCTGTTTTTGGCATGGAAGAAGGAATATAGATATGGAAAGAAAACGAAGCCTCTTTCCCCTTAGGAGCAGGGTGATCGCCGATGCCACCGGATTTCTGTGAGGTTCACCCATATCCCAGCATTCCCTGGGGAATGGCAACTGTTTGGCGCATTTATCGCTTATTTGGCCTTACACTCGACGTTTTATTACAGAAAAAAAAGCATGCGATACTGTTTGTTTACAAATGGATTATCCGACGGCGCAATAGAAGCGAACATCTGATAATTATCCAAACAAACCTATTTATCTTGAAATTATTAGATGTAGAGAATTATGATTTATAAAAAATAATAACCGCCTGCTTCTATGTTTCTCTAGATGTTTCCAATGAATCTAATTTATTTTCAGAATTAGTTTAAATTTGATATGTATTTTTAAATTTTATTATTACAAGGCTTATAGTATAAAAAATCCATTACAATGCTTACTTTAAGGTTTAAGTAAAGTTTACTGGATTTTTCAATGAATATTTAAAAAAAAAAAAAAAGTTTCAATTGTACAGTAAACTTAAGTTAAATAAGTCACTTTAAATTGTGCTACTACAATATTTATTCGAAATAACAGTATTAATAATAATTAAAAAGTCCGTTTCAAAGATGCAATAAGTACTTTTGAATGAGTATTCTGTTAGAAGATTTACAAAAATGTTTTCTCCCCCCCCCCCCCCAAAAAAAAAAAATCTTTCCAAGTGACTTGACAAAAAGGATATTGTTTATTTTTTGAAATTTCTGTTAGTAAGCATGAAATTGATAAATATGAAAGACTTAATTTTTTTTTTCTATCTATATTACAAAGTCAAATTAAATATATTTTAAAAGTCATTTATATATTAAAATGAATTATAACCATGTGTATGATAGTTATCTTTTTGTAACTTGAAAGTATTAAACTAATAATAAATGCATTGTTTCAATCTCCCTCCCCCCCCACCCCCAAAAAAAGAATACAGTTTGCTAAAGGTGTAAAACCAAATATATCTGATGAACAGTGATTATTTTTTTTTCTAATTAAATGCTATTCTGGGTGTTTTGGTTGCATTCTTTTTTTCCTTCCTTAAAGAAAAAATACTAAATATGTTTGTCACACTGATCTTTGTTTTATAGTCAAACATCTCTAAAAATGTGTCATTCGAATTAAAAAATATATATATATATAAATAGGACACAATATTTTATTCCTAAAAGATCCTTATTAAAATCTCCTTTCATTTTTAAAATCCAAAAAATTTCACTGTGAAAAGACATTTTTAAATTCATTTAGATGGTTTTCAGATGTTTATAATAAGCTCATACACTTTTTCTTGGGGGGAGGGGGGGATTTAGAAAGAATTTTAATAGACAAATAATCCAGTTATTAAATATTTGTGATTTCCCGCAAACCCCTCACCCGTCTCTTACATGCTTCCAATATTTCCTTAGCATTTTGAATGTAAATTCAAAAAATGCCCCCCCCCCCCCCAAAAAAAAGAAAAAAATGTATGTTTTGAAGAGAGAGAGAGAGAAAAAAAAAAAAAAACTTTAGCTTATTTAATGTTTTTTGTGGACCATTTAATTAAGCCTGATGTCTCGCATAACTCATGGCTGCCTTACCTTATAAAGATATTTCTTCATTTTCGCATCTGGAAAATTGGTTCAAAATAACAAGTGCAACTAGATTTCATAGTTTTTAAAGAGCAGCTACAGAGTTTATAGTTATATATAAAAAAGTATTAAATAAATATGTAATTAAACTATACTTTAATTAAATCATAATACTGCAGTTAGTACTAGTTTGTAGCATATGTACATGTGTTTAATTTATGGAGGGCAGAGGCGGATTACCCATTAGGCTGAGTAGGCTGAAGCCTAGGGGCCCAGAAGAAAAGGAGGCCCGGTTCTAAAATTTTCCTTATATAAAAATCGAGAAAATAGTCTTTTACACTGGTTGGGCATTAATATTTAAGACAAAAGGTGTGCGAAATTCTTTGTCATAATCATTTATATTTTTATCGTCAATGATTTGAGTTAATGAAGCAAGCATGTGTTTTAATTTTTCCAGTATATCAAGGAGGATACCCAGGGATGAGATTCTTCCGCGGATCCGCGGTTTTCAGCTTTTTTGTTATTTCAAATTTTCTGATTTACCAAAAAAATACAGGACGCGTAATTTCGTCAAAAAATCGCGAAAAAACGGCAAATTTCCTTAAAAGATCGCCAAAAAACGACTAATTTTCGGCCAATTTTGTCAAAAGATTCGCGAAAGGATGGTTAATTTCGTCACAAAATACCGAAAAAACGGCAGATTTTGTCAAAAATCGCGATAAAACGACAATTTTCGTCCAAAAATCGCGATAAAACGGCGAATTTCGCCAAATGTTTTGCGAAAAATCACAACTTTCGTCAAAAAATCAGGATAAATCGGTAGATATCGTCAAACGATCGCAATAAACCGGTTTATTTCGTCAAACGATCGCGAAAAAACGGCAGATTTCGTCAAAATATTCGAAAAAAATAGCAAATTAAAAAAAAAAAAAAAAAAAAAACTTTAAATTTTGCCAAAAGATTCCAACAAATGACAGATTTCATGAAAAGATAGTGTTAAAACTAAAAATTTCATCAAAAAGACTCTGAAAAAAAAACTAACCCAAAAATTAATTTTCAAAATTTTTTTGCCACTCCAAATACAGACTTCCCTGCTCCAAAATCCATTTTTGACACCTCAAAATCTTTCTGAATGAATATGACTTCTGAAAGCACCCATTCATTGAACAAAAAATACCCCTCATATTCAACAAAAGTATCCTTTTTTTTCAACAAAAATGTTTTTTTCAGTAAATCAGTCTTGCCCTTTTTAAAAAGAAATGCAAACAAGTTATCTTCTACACTCAAATAAGCATTAATTTATAATAAAATTTGTATCTTGCACATTTATTTTTTTAAAAATAAATGAAATTTTTCTCAAGTTTTAAAAAATAATATTGATTTTAATTATTCGTTAATCATTGTTAAAACAAAAATTATTGCATTTCAATCTTCTTTTCCAAATGAACAAGTTCAAGTTTTGCATCTAAAAATGACTTATCAGGGAGGACCCACTTTTGTAAGAAAGAGACCCAGAATTTAAGTTCTGGGTCCTGAAGACCCAGGATTTTTAAAGTCCAGCGACATCACTACATATCTTTAATGTGTAATATCCAAGAAAAAAAGCAGGAGAAAGAAATTTAACTTGTGCAAGAGCAAAGCTAAAAAACAAAGAAAATTTCTATTTTCTTTTCCCTAATACTTAACCAAAAGTTTCTTACTGTTAGAAATTTTCAATAAAAAAAATATTCATGCCAATAACAGGGTTTTATTAATGTACTGTATCTTGATAAACTAAATTTTCATTAGAGTAAGTATAAATAATTTCTGCAATTCATGTTAATAATTTTCTTTTAATTTAATTTACCAAAAGCTAAATTGTACGTTATATATTAATACAATTATATTTGCTGCGATTGACATTCCTGTCATTGCTCAAAAGTTGTTCACGCAGTTTTCAGCTTTTTTACTTTTTGGTCAATCTCATCCCTGGATACCTCTTTGAAGGAGTGAAAGGGGGCCCTCAAAAAGTCAAGCCTAGGGGCCCGGGTAGTTGTTTATCCGCTTCTGATGGAGGGAATTAAAATTTAGAGAAAACTTGAGGAATACAGTGAAACCTCCAAATAAGGGACAAAACTTCCAGTCCCGGTCCCTTGATATAGTACGCATAATGCATTTACCTCTAAATAAGAGACAGTTTTTGCATTTCAGGTAATAAACTAGTCCGTGATCGAAATGAAAATAGAGTTTTTGTGAACTTATGAAACAGGCAGACAGTCATGTCAATAGAGACATACGACAATTCACGAGTATTTATTTACCCACAATTCTGATTTGACATAAGTGCGTTTATCTTCAGTGAAAGTAATGCTGAAATTTGTGAGGGCGATTCTGAAAGTCGAGAATAAAAGAAAACTTTGAAGTAGAGAACTTTACTGATGCTTTTAGGCTGTTTTGAAATACAAATGGGCAACTTTTATGACATAAGTTTAAAATTATTCAGAAATTCTTAAAACTAGCAGGCTTTATTATTCAGAAATTACATAATCATACTTTATTTGCATGTGAGTGCACAACCGCAATAGATCTTTAAAAAAATACTGTCAAAGTAACCACTTTTGAATTTAATTTCCATGCGAAAGAAGAATAGTTACTCAAAAAAGGTGAAAAACTTATTTGTCACATAATCAATATCACATATAACTCAACATGCAATTTATTTATCAACATATCGAAAACAAAGTTTGATTCCAAATCGCTACTAACAGCCAGGAATTCCAATGTTATACTTTTCAGTTTAAAAATGAATTTGTAAATGTGTCAAAACTTTTTTCTGTAGCTGAGCACAGCAGTTGATAGATTTGTTGCCTTAAAATACACAAGGCATTTGCATACCTTTTTTGTAAATACTGCTGATAATGACAACTAATATTTATTAGTATAATAAATGAGCACTTGAAAGGATTGTAATAAAATATTGAAATTTGCAAAACAATTACTTTTGATAGATGATTTCAAGTAAATTTTTTTATACTTTTTGCATGTACAAAATTTATATATAAAATAAAAACCAATAATTTTGCAAATAATTTAATGATTTGGTAATCAATTTTAATATTTTAATTCTCTATTTCTTTCGTGTCTGATTAATGTAATCTGTACCTTTTGGATACATTCAAAATTCACCATTAATGATTGATTATTTTTATATACCTCTGAATGATTAATTAAAAATACCAATCAAAATTTTGAATAAAGGACACCTCTATTTAAGGGATGAAAGTTTCGGTCCCATGGGTGTTCCTTATTTGGAGGTTTCACTGTATTACATTTTACAAAAACCTTTGACATAGTTAAAGATATTTTTAACGTGTATTACATATCTCGAATTAATGAAGAATACTAAAATTTAGGAAAAATTGGTGGAATATAACATTTAAAAAAAAAAAAAAATCCTAGAGGCAGTAAAAGGTACTTTTAATATATATTACACATTTAAATAAAAATTATACAGTTATACTGCATTAAGATATTTTTCTTTGAAAAGAACTTTAATAGAAGTTTCCTTTTTCATGAGTAATAAATTATCACATTTTTCATTCTTAAATTATTTTTTTGCTCTTAATTCCATGAATTATGTAATCAAACTACTTTTTATAATATTTGGAAATTGTGAGAAAATGCTGTCAAAATAGACATTTTCCTACAAAATATTCAGGTGCAATAGTGCATAAAAAGGTACAAATTCAGCAAAAAATATTTAAATTTTTCTATTAATCCATGCCTAAACATTTCACACCATTATGTTTATAAATGTGCATAAGATCAATTCTTCAGCCTTGGAAAGATTTTTAACCAATAGTAAATTATACTTTATGTAGTGAAATAGAAATATTATTAGCAAAAACTATCCACTTTATTTTTAAAGATCAATTTTTAGTTGTAATGCACAACAAATTTAAATCTATTGGCTTATCTCTTTAGAAACATTTAAAATGTTTTGCTTGGATGGACCACTTCTTGCACATATGTAACTGCATTAGACTGTTTGATATTGTTGAATAAAGAAAAAAAGTTTGAGAACCACTTAAGGGAATGATCAGATTACTTTAAAAAGTACACTAGTAGTGACTTGGCAGACCGATTGCATTTTAATATGCAAATTGAGATTTAACTAATCCTAGATTTTCATCCATGATCTCCAAAGGTGTAAAACCAAATATATCTGATGAACAGTGATTATTTTTTTTTCTAATTAAATGCTATTCTGGATGTTTTGGTTGCATTCTTTTTTTTCCTTCCTTAAAGAAAAAATACTAAATATATGTTTGTCACACTGATCTTTGTTTTATGGTCAAACATCTCTAAAAATGTGTCATTCGAATTTAAAAATATATATATATAAATAGGACACAATATTTCATTCCTAAAAGATTCTTATTAAAATATCCTTTCATTTTTAAAATCCAAAAAATTTCACTGTGAAAAGACATTTTTAAATTCATTTAGATGGTTTTCAGATGTTTATAATAAGCTCATACACTTTTTCTTGGGGAATGGGGGGGGGGGGATTTAGAAAGAATTTTAATAGACAAATAATCCAGTTATTAAATATTTGATTTCCCGCAAACCCCTCACCTGTCTCTTACATGCTTCCAATATTTTCTTTGCATTTTGAATGTAAATTCAAAAAATGCTCCCCCCAAAAAAGAAAAAAAATGTATGTTTTGAAGAGGAAAAAAAAAAAAAAAACACAGCTTATTTTTTAGTTTATTTATAACTTTAACTACCATTATAAAAGGGACTAAATTTTGCATGTTGAACAATTAGAAAATTCAAAAAGCAAAATATTAGAAAATAAATGTAAAATATCGTCGTCAATGGCTGATAGCAAAGCGAAAAGAAACGAGTGAGTGCTGATTTCTATGGCGAGAGGTAAAACACATGCCAAGTTATCGCCAATCGAAAAAAATCGCCAAGGTTGCCGGCAGTTCAGGGTCACACTTGTCCCAGAATTCTCGGCATGCCTCGGATCGCCTCCATTGACCGGTTTTCTTTCCATATTTATATTCGTTCTTCCATGGTTTTTGGGGGAAACATTGCCGAAATCACAGCATCGAACTCAAATGGAGAATAAGGTCCAATCAGACCAGCCTAATTCTAAAATGGTGTTTGTCAGCGTTTGGACAAAAATTTCGACAAACATGCGCAAATAAAATGAACTGTGGACAAAAAAAAATGTCTCCAAGCGTTGAGCCTTTGTTCAATGACATACGCTCTATGCTCTATAAATCCATAACTATAGTCCATTTAAATGACGGAGGATCATCTTCGCCACTCGAGGGGAAAAATCACATGTAGTTCTATTACGAGCTCCGCGAAAACACAGTCTCACCTTGTCAAGGTTAGCCGCCTCCGTTATTTAAATGGACTATAACTGCAGAGGATGTCAGGCAAGATGGTCCGTGGACACCAGCACCGGAACTTGTGTCCCATGAACAAGACCATGTGAAGCCGCAATGAATAACCACTGTCGCAAAAGGAACATGTACTGCTACATCCTGAGCCTCATGCACCATTGGATACCTAATCATCACGAACAACAAAACTTCAATAGCCGACCGGTTCAGAGTTTGTCTCTAAAACCCCTAGGTTGTCAGCCCATTGAAAAGGAGACGGGTCTGAGGCTGTATAAGCAGACTTTCTCCGGAATCCGCAGCTGCTCCTGACTTTACTCCTTCCAAATTATTTGTTCTTCCCTTTACCATTTCTAGGTAGCCGACAACTGAAAATTGCCGTCCATGGCCTTTCATTAAAATTACTTTTTTGTACATCAAGATGCGACCTTAAAGGGTGCAAAGGCGGGCCAATAAAGTTAAAAACTAAGGGATGAAACAATTGCAAGATAAAATAGTAACTATCTTTGTATTCTTTTAACAGTATAATCTCTGTAGAGGAGTAGAAATGGACATTCATAAACTCAGTTCCATTTCTATTTGCTTGATAGTTTTAGATATAGACCCCTTGCCCCTTGCACGTGACGTCACATGTATCATCTGGCGCCCAAACAAAAGGCAAATGTAGTGTTTTCGCAATTTATAAAAGTAGTATGCGCTTCATTTTTTAAGTACTTAGAAAAATAATGTAAGATCAAGAAAAATTAAAATTAAACAATACGACTACAGGTGCTTTAAATGGCAAACGGGGAGTTATGATGTTTTGTTTGGGCTCCAGATGTGCACCAGATTAGAGGAACAGCCGTTGCTGTGACGTCAATGCAAGGGGTCTATTCGCATTCACGTTCTTAAGAATCGAGTACTGTACTCCCTTTTAAAGGTATATCTAAAATTTAATAAAATCTGATAATTCTGCATAAAAAACTCATTTATCTAAGTTGATGGAGAGGGCGGAGTAGCCTCCCGCCCCCCTTACTTGCTTTTATCCAATAAACTCCCAAAACTAATCAGGGGTGCCTATTATCGGAATAAACCTGCATAATAAATTTGAAGCAAATTGGTTATTCCTATGAAGAGTTATCGCGTTACATGCATACAAAAACTGAAGGCATATTAGCTTTCATGCTTTGATAGCCTGCGAACTAAAAACGTTAAATTACATTGACCTTGGATAAACTAGAAAGTTGGCGCCGAAACGGTCTGCGGGTTCAATAAAATCACGCCAAATTGAATTGGCCTGGGATAAACTAGTTCAGATCAATGAATAGCAGGCTAAACTAGTTTATCCTATGAACGTTAGGATAAACTAGTTTGGACTAGGTAAAACTAGTTTATCCTATGGGCGTTAGGATAGACTAATTTGGCCTATGAAAAACTAGTTTATCCAATGAGTAAAAAACAATGTTGACGGCCTCAAGTACAATAAACGCTGAGTTTTTTCCACTTTACTGCAATCCTTGGACGAAATTTGTTTTTCGTCGCGATCCTTTGGTGAAATTTGCTGTTTATCGTGATCCTTTTCCGAAATTCGCCTTTTTGGCGGCCTTCTCACGAAACGTGTTTTGATAAGTGTAAGAGGGGGACGATGGGCTGACCTCTCACCCTTAATTTATATAAATGGGCTTTTCCTGCTGATTTATGAGATTTCGTTCAAATTTCAGGTATAAGATCATTTTGATGAAGCACCTCCGTGATTAGTGTTGGATGTTCATTGCAAAAGTAGAAGCAGGAGGAACTGGGGCTAATTCCCCAACCTTAGTTTAGACATATAAGTTTTCCATCAGATTTCATTCACATTTTAGACATAGAATCATTCTGATGAGGACAACGTCATGATTAGTTTTGGCAGTTTATTAGATAACCCCCTCCCACTCCTTCATGAAATTCAACTCCAAGTGGAGAAAGATTCGTAAAACAAAAGAGAGGTGAGAAAACTCTCCAATGATATATATATAACATGATGAGTCCAAAATTTTTTTTGAAAATTTACATGACACCCACCCGTGGGTTCACTCATTTTTCCCAGAATACACCTAAAAATGACACAGCTTCCACTTTAAAATCTTTATCTTTAATAAATAATATTTACCGGAGAGTTCCATAAACTCCACATCTAAAATGCTATTTATTGTTGAAATAGCTACGATTTAAAAAATTCACTCCCTTATCGCTTCCCCCCCCCTTTTGGATTTCAATTCCAGGAGGAGAAAGATTCGTAAAATGAAAGAGAGGTGCGAAAGTTTTTCGATGATATATATTACAAAATTTTATTTTTTTTCCGCCAAGATTAACCTTTATACTATATTAATTTCCTTATAACAATATTCCGTACTTAGTTCAACTTATTAAATTAGAATCTTGTTTCCAGATCTAATCTATTAATCTTTATGGAAATGATATAAATTCTTAATTCGCCTTAAAAAACATTTATTACAATATGCGTAAATTTAAAAAGATGGCTCTAAATTAAAAATATTCTTAATTAATTAACATTCTAATAACATAAATAATAATAAAAATATTCTTAATTTATTAAACTTAGTCTTAATTAATTTGTAGAGAATTTTCTAGATCTTTGTTTTTAGATTTAAGAAGGAAGCCTGAAGGTGATGAGAAAGATTATTTGATTTTTCTCGATGAGTATGTTAAGGACGTACTGCTGAAATAATGATGAAATATACTTTTTGATGTTTCGGTTCAAGATGGCTTGCAAAGGGAGCATTTCCCTCTCTTATGACTACAGTTTAATAAACTAACTTGCAGCAGCCGTCATGTGACATATTGTCAGAAAGTCCTGTGACCACTTTTCATATTATGCACTTCCCTTTCCCCTGCCCCCATTTGCGCTCTAGAGAGAGGGCATTTATGTAAATTAAGATCGATACCTCTCAGGTGGCATATGGTTGGAAAAGCTTGTGATCACTTATTGATGTTTTGCACCTTCGGTGAATCTCACTCCACTTTGTCCTCTCAGGGGCACTATACTAAATTTTGCCAATACTCCTCATGTGATATAAAGTTGGGAAGCAGTATGCCCACTTATTTATATTATGCAGCTCCTATGCCTCTTTCCTCACTTTCCATACACCCAAGGATCCGGTCAGAGGTTCGGTCAGTTTGAGATTTTTTTCTTTTTTTTTTTTTTTTTTTTGTCTACAACTTTTTGTTGTGCGTGCTCACCGCATTTGGTATATGATGCCGTATACAACGAGGACCAGTTCGATTTTATATTATAAGATTGCAAATTGTGTTGAAAATTGGGAAGTACCTCTGGGGATCAGAGACAACAAAACCATTCTGGGCGTTTGGGAAAAAAAAATAATGGAAAAATAATGCCGAATTTACCGATTTTGAGGTCTCAGACATCTAACAACTGATTAGATGTTGGGTTCTTTTGTAACGATAAAGGAGAGTGTCGGACGTTCCTCTCAGCCCGCACAACTTTGAAGAAAGTCCGTGGTAGTTATAGCTGCCACCACCGATATTATTAGGTGATATCGGTCACCCACTGTGAGGATTGTGTAAATGAACACTGACGCTGTCAATTAACTGAATTAACAGTTTATTTAGAATATATGTGCACACTAAATACGCTATTTACAATTATATACAATTACAACTCGGATATAGGTGATCCGGTTCAACATTAAATTAAATACAATAAAGGTTGGCTGTGTACTATTCAAATTACACCTTCCACCTCACACTCAATGCACGTTAGATTCACTTTATCAGAGATCAACTTCGAATCTCTCAACGCATGGATACTCGGCCTACGATATCCGGCCCAGAACACTACGCACAAGGACCTCGGTCCTACACTACTTTCTAGGTATGAGCCCAGATACGAACTGAACTAATCTAAGACAAGACTTGCTCTTCCCAAATCACTGTGTTTCCCCAATGTCAACCCCCTTTAGAGCTTATTCATTGGACACATTCTACATTCCTTTCTTGATTAGTGACATGTTGCTTGTCTGCTCATCATCCACATACCTCACTGACGGATGAACACGCCTCTCAGCAATCTCCTCTTTCTCACTCACCACCTGTAGAGGATTACCTGTCAATTCTCCCTTCAACAAAGAAAGAATGTACCTTGAAAATTCTAGTACACAGCCAGGACAATACAAAATATTAAGATAGAGAAATAGCGGAAATTCCAATCTTTAGCAGAGGTGGTCTCAGAACCTGACAGAGAGCATGGGCGATTATCCCCCTCCCAATAAATTAGATAAATACGTTTCTATGCTGAATTATTCGATTTGCTTTAAATTTTGGATGTAAGTTCTTTCTGACAAGGCAAATCACTGATTAAGTTTGGAAGTTTAATTGTTAAGTATAAAAGAGGAGGATAATTCCTTTTACATTATATAAATAGGTTTTTGTGAAGAACTAGCGGACCCGACAGACGTTGTCCTGGCTACGACTCCAAAAAATCAAATAAATGTACATAAATATAATAATACGCATGATAAATACTACGCTCTTAATTTAATTTCTTATTACAATTATGTAAGGAAATTATTTTTCACTTTGCAGTAGGTTTTGAAGTCGGTTCAATTTTTGATAGAAAAGTATATTTTTCACTTTTTAGTTAAAAGTGAACGATTTTCTGAAGTCGGTTAATAAAAACTATAGTACAAAAAACATTATTGTAAAGCATACACGTTTGCCAGGAGTGGGGTTCGAACACGCAATCTCTTTCTTCAAGAAGCAGAGCTTGAGTCTGGTGCTTTAGACCGCTCGGACATTCCGTCCGCACTCTATTCATCGAACTTATTCAACACTTTTAATTAGCGAAAAATCACTAACTCTTAGTTTTTGCCTAGTTACTAAAAAAGAACTGAATCAATTTCGATGAAATGTAAATCTAAACCATTCTCGAAACCACTGGAACACACATACACAATTTCATTCAAATTGGTCCAGTCGTTTAGGAGGAGTTCAGTGACAAACACACACACAGAAGATTTATATGTATAAAGATTATCCGATTTGATTTGAATTTTGGATACAGGTTTTTATATGATAACATGTATTTCTGATTAGTTTTGGGGGTTCAATGATTCAAAATAAAGAGAGGAAATAGGGGGGATATTTCACCCTCTATTTTATTTTTCAAACGGTATTATTCCTTGAAAATATAAGGCTATAATATAAATTAGTATGCGTAGCCTATGAGCTCAATGCTATCAGTTTAACAGGGCAATATTTTTTAAAATTTAGATCACAGACTATTAAAGCCCGAGATTATGTGTCCATCCGTTCTTTATGCGTGTATGTATGCATGTATGTAACATGATAAAAATATCCAATTTACTTGAAATTTTGGGTATGATTTGGCTACATATTTGGATTTATTATGATAAGACATTTCCTTATTTAATTTTTGCAGGTCATTTGATAAGTATAAGATGGGGGATGGGGCCTCTCTCCTTAATTTTATAAATGGGTTTTTCATATGGAATTATCAGATTTCGTTCAAATTTTAGATATACGATCATTCTAATCAGGCGCCTCTTTGATTAATATAGGGTGTCCATTGGAAAAACACAAAGAGGGGTAATGGCTCCTAATCCCCTACCCTTAATGTCTATAAATTGGTTCTTCATGCCTATTTATCAGATTTCATTGAAATTTTAGATATAAAATCATTGTAATAAGGGCACCGCCATGATTATTATTTTTTTTTTTGGGGGGGGGGGCGCATTAGATAAGTCTACGAGAGGGCGGGGACTTATCCTTTTCCCTTAATTTAGATAAATGGGTTTTTCATGCCGAATCATTAGATTTCAATCAAATTTTAGATATAGGATCATTTTGATGAGCAACTCCGTAATTAGTATTGAGTGTTCATTAGATAAGTAGAATCTCAAACTGTGCTTCCACTGCATTACAGCACTGTACAGCAGGTCAGATGTACATGCACTGCCGAATCTTTACATCGGGAACCTTGAATTCATATAAAATGTGAAAACAAACGAATTTTGAACCGGATCTTCACTGCCTAGGGGACAGTATAGCAGGCCTGCTGCACACACACGGTCAGGAAGAGCACTATATTCCTAACAAAAT
Source organism: Maratus speculifer (assembly GCA_964019185.1). Taxonomy (NCBI): domain Eukaryota; kingdom Metazoa; phylum Arthropoda; class Arachnida; order Araneae; family Salticidae; genus Maratus; species Maratus speculifer. The sequence continues at coordinate 113,188,388 of OZ025291.1, forward strand.
TGTATTTGAATGAAATTTCATTATAAAAACCTGTCTGATGATATATTAGTCGAGAGCATGGCGCTTTACAGCGAGAATTTAAGATTTTTGCAAACATCGCTATTCAAAAATAGTAGTATTTTATGTGACATGTTTTTTATAAATTTATATCATGTGTTAAAAATTATCTAAAAGTTTCAAACAGGCTGCCTTGATAGATTTCCTAATTGTAACAAATCTGTGTTCTGTTAGTTCCGAACTCTACTACGAAAGAATGCACTCCCTTTTTAACAAAACTGTATTTGAACAAAACTCCACTGAACAACCTTTCTGTATATATGTTAGTCAAAGGGAAGGCACTTTAAAGCAAGAATGTAATGTATTTGCTGAAATCACTATTAGAAAATAGTGGTATTTGATGTGGTATACTTTCTTATAAATTTATATCATATATTATGAACTATCAGTAAGTTAAAAACAGATTGTCTAGTTAGATTTCTTAAATTGAACAAATTTGCATTCTGTTATTTCCAAATTCCACGACCAGGTTGTGCACTCCTATCTTAAGAAAAGCATATTTGAACAAAACTCTGGTAAGCAATCTATCTAATGTATCTGCAATGTAAGTAGAGGGGGTGGCACTTTAAAGCAAGAATTTAAGATTTTTCCAGAAATTACTATTCGAAAATGGTGGTATTTCATGCAGCATCATTTTTCATAAATATTTATCATATGCTACAAACAAATGCAAAGCCTTAAACAAATCTTGTTGTTAGATTTCCGCATATACAAATTTTTACATACTCACATCTTTTCATTTTTTTTTTTTTTAATTTTTTGTAACACAAAATGTTACTGAAATTTATAAAAGTTACATATTATTACTGAGCATCAAAAGATGGTTCTAAATGTGATGTTTTTTGTCAACATATTTTTTCTGTACTTTATAAACACTCATTACTTCTTGCTCTGATCTAAAATTTTGTTACTCAAGGAAATTTAAATATTTAAATCCAATTTATATTTAAATATTTATGCACTGAAAAATTAATTTTTGGAGAAAAAAAATATGTACTAAACTTGACTTTACGTGTTTAACTGTTAATGACAATTTTCATTGTTTACATAACAATATGTAGAGCAGATAATAGATAATTGTGGATTATACATCAGCAGATTTCACAAAGATAACTGTATATGAGACAGAACATGCTCACTGCTGGTTCAGCCTAAAGCCTTACGTAGAATTCAAAGTTGAGTACTAATTTAACCAACAAAAACAAAACCAAGGTTAGAGATAAACCCAGTTTAACAATGTTATCTGACCACTTTTGTCGATTTTTTAATTTCATTTTTCTGTAAGAGCTGATTTTATCTGAATCATGTTAATATACAATCTCAATCATGTTAATAATTTTTCTTCTTGTTTAACTTGTTTTTACTGTAACAGAGTGTGCTATGATCAAGTTATTAATATAAAAGTTGTAGATAATACATATTAAGAAGATTTATAATGAATTTAAGTGGATTTGAAATGTTTTGATTTGGTAAGGTTATGAATGCTTTTTCTTCACGCCCCCCCTTTTTTGTCATTATTATTTTTTTTTTTCTGTGGTAAGAGTTGGATGAAAAACTTGTCAATATAAAATTTGTAGATAGTATTAAGAAGATATATAAGTTTAAGTGAGTTTGATATCTTGAAAATTGATTAAATTATGATTTTTTCTCTTTAATCCACTATTTTTTTCCCTTGAGCACATCTTTAATTTTATCAAAAATCTGTTATACATAAAGTTTTTGCTCTTTTCAAGAAGCAATAATAATTGCAAAGTGATTTGATAAGTATTATAATTAAGAAATTATGTTTTTCTTTTGTTTTCACAAAACCTTTCCCTATTTCCAACCCCCTCCCCCCTGGTCCGAATTTGTGGTTAATGAACTTGATTGAGATTTTCTACCCCTTAATTTTATGAGAAGTTCGGAAGATAATTATGCAGATTTTTGGAAATCATTGTGTCCTTAAAAAAAGTTATATATGTTTACATAAGTTTCGAACTGGGAGTGTTTTTGGGTGATTTGACATGATTGGCATAGACTTGCAATTTTTTTTCAGAAATTCCAGCATAGGTAGTATTTTTTACCAGTGATATAGTCGTTAAAAAAATAAAAATAAAAAAACCCAGACAGATACACTTAAGGCAGAGGGTATATACTAAAGTGTACCTGTATATACTATTAGCTTTCTTGAGAAACAAAGGGTATATTGTGTTTCTTAAAAAAGTCCAGAAGGTATATGGCATATACCACCGTATGTGCTTACATCCCCATTTCTTATGAAATTTAGCTAAAATCAAAACTATACAGTCCATAATTTCTAAAATATAAAATTACTTTTTTTTAAAATATGTGTCTATTGTCAGGACATTTTTTTTTTTTTTTGAAAAACATGAAATTTTTATCAAACATTTTTGTTTTTCGGTAAAACAGGGAATAAAACTATGAACTCAAATAAATTTTTAATGAAATTTTAATTAACTTTCCAAATTTAGGCAATATTTAGCAAAATTTTAACAAAGAAGTATGTATATCAAACCTTCTATAATAAAATGTATTCAATATATAATAGACTCCCTCAAATCTGTACATAATTTATAGATGTAAACAATGAAACATTCAGTTTAAATGTAGGGACCAAATTTGTCTGATTTTAATGTGAATTAGTAATGTATCTTTATGAGACAAGTTTCATAGGAAAAATATATCTCATCTTTATAATACATATTTATTTATACATTATTGTTATTTAAATTTTAATATTTATTGATTTTAATATTTATGTCATTTTAAAAATTATCTAAATTTTTACTATTTTATATTATTTATTTTAATATTTCATTATATTGTAAGCATTTATTATAATTTGATTTCATTGTTAATCACGTTCAAATTACTGTTTAAAAAATGTAAACAAAGCAATGACTAGAAATCCGCACAACCTCTGGTCCCAAGCAGTGCAGATTTGAGGAAGTCTACTGTGTCTCACTTCTTTTTTCAACAACATATTAACAATCCACATACTTGTGTTATGAAGTAAAAGAATTGCAATGCTTCTTAAATTTACTAACATATACCAAACTTAATACACAAAACATGAAAAAAAAAATTCCAATGAAAATAGTTTTTAAATTAATATATACAAACTTACAAGCTATATTTAGCTTTGTAACATACCAACGGATGAACAGAAACTTATTAGCAAATTTCATTTCAATATTTTAAAAACTTTTTCAGCAATTATGTTTCTCATACAGCGTAGACAATAAAAAATATAATTTTCCAGAAAACGCAAATTAAGATTTTGATACAGTACAGAGAATTATAGTCTACATATTTGCAACTTTTAAATCCACCAAATTTGTAAGTGTTTATATAGTTTTGTATGTATTGTATATTATATATTTGTATAATATGTATTGTTTACCTTTCTGCATTTATTTAAACGGTCATTTCAGGTTTCAGAAAATTCATTTCTGGTTTATATTTTGAATTATGCATATAATTGTCACTGAACCAAAAGTAAAGCAATTTTTAGAGTCCTGAATATTTTAACTTGAATTTTAAATCATAAAAGAAAAAGCAAAATTTTTTGTAAAAACAGCAGTTTGAAGGTAGATACATGCATTAAGGGGGACTTTTATAGGAATAGTTTTAATATATTTTTTACCTTTTAAGGGAATCTCTACATTCTTTCTTTGACCTTTATTTTTAATAATTTTTAAAATTATCTTTTTATTTTAATTTACAACCTTTATTGAATATCTTAAAATTTTATGATATTGCAAGCAATTTTCATAATTTTAATTGCATTATTTACATTCAAATGACGGATTGAAAATTTTAAACAAAGCAACGACAGAAATCTGCAAAATTCTGAAGTCTGCACAAGCTCTGGTTCCAAGCTGTACAGATTTGAGGGAGTCTACTGTATTGCAGGAATGTAGTGGAGAGTATAGTCCGTATACCTTCTAGATTTTTTAAAGGAATTCCGTACCTACCCTCTGTTTCTCAAGAAAGCTATAGTATACACACTTTACGGATACCCTCTGCTTAGAGTGTATATCCTCTGTTGTTTTTATTACTACACCCCTGCTGTATTGCTTTATAACTGATGCTCCAAAACATGTATCTTAATTTTTTCTTTTTTTTCATGGTTTATAAGTATCATGAACTGATATTTTCAAAATAGTCAACTTACTGTGGATAATAACTATTTTCAACCATAATATAAATAAGAAACTGAACATGAAAATTGACTTAACATGAAAATTTAATAAAAAATAATCTGAAAATGCATTTTCTTACTTTCATTTGAAGATCACCTAATTCAAAATAGAAACAATTTGCTTTATTAAAAAAAAAAAAAAAAAAAAAAAAAAAAAACTGTATGATTTATCAAGGCAATTTTATTTTTTATAAAACAAAATTTTAAATACAAAATATATTTCTTTTAACTGGCCTGTTTTCTTTTTTTAATCTCTAAACTCGTTGAATGGTCAAGTGCCAGTCATGTGCATATTCTGGAACAATTAGGGATTTTCTCTTGGCTCACATTCAGATTAAAGTCCAAAAATTAAAAAGCAGTTTGTTGATAAAACGATTTAGTGTGATCTCTTTGCAAGATGGACCATATTTTATTGAATAATTGTACATTTAGAAGCTAAAAGTAATGAGTGAGGATAAAATGGCCAATTCTGAGCTAGCGATATGTTAAATGTAATCAATCCAGTGCTGTAATGAACTAGCAAAAGAAAATCTTTAAAAATTTAAAAACAAATAAAATATAAGGGGTTGTTTACTATACCCCATTCTGCCCTAATATATAGAAATAACGGAAAGTGGTATAAAATGACAGAACTCAGAAATGGACAGATTTGTTTCTTATGTGGATTAGCATAATTATAATAGAACTGCAAAAAATCACATAAAGAAATGAATTTTTCTCTATACTTAGGGGTAAAGTGATAATTTTTACTACTATGTTGCATCTTTAACACATCAAAGAAATTCAAGAATAAAAATTTGAAAAAGAAAAAAACATATAAAAGGCAAGCGCGTTAAATTGTGTAGTGTAAAATTTCATATAAATTTTCGGTTTGTTCACTTTGAAAATTGTATTTTTAAATAGTTCACTTTCTGCAACTCCTATTTTATATAAGCAATTCCATAAATAAGCAACTTTTTGAATAAAAAAAAAATACATATATTATGATTTGATAAAAGTTTTTAGTAGTATTGTGTCACATTCTATTAAGAACATGGAGAAATTTTTATCATAAATATTCAAAAAGTTAAAAATATATAATGCATAAATAAAGTACAATTAATAATTATCTATGTGATTAAATATTGGTTTTATTCTAAATTTTATCAGTTTTAAATTCATTTATTAAATGCAAAATAAGATCAAATGCGATGCAACAACAAAAACAATACGGAAGATATAAACAAAAACGTAAACATATCTTGGTTGTATGTATCTATTCGAATTCGAATAAAACAGTCGATTAGAACCAAAACGATTTATTAAAATTTTACAGAAAAATATAAATAAGTTTGCGCCAAGATAGTGATACATAACAGTACCTATCAACCCTACTATCCTTCTGCTGTAGCCAAGCTGCCATAATCTATCGAGGTAACTAACCTACGAGGTAGACTGGTTTAGCTTTAAAGTAGCGGACTCAATAATTCACAGTTGCCGTACTCACCTCGCGGTTGAGGTGTTTCAAGTTACTTCAGATGGCTGCCATGATATCCCATGCATTTGAATAGGGATTTCATGTCTATTACTTAAACGTCTTTGGCTGTTGCTACACCATGGAACTATGAAAGGAGAGGGTGGGGAAGAATGTGCATCAATGACGTCACTTGAAACTTTGCTTTGTTTTTCCAGCGGCCAAGGTACAAGAAAGATAATTTTAGCTGGAATTCATGAAAATAACATGTTAATCATTGCATTGTCTCATATAATTACAGAAAAATGTATTAACTAGATAAGCATAGATTAATTAGAGAAACATATATTTGAATAAGGAAAGGGCATGTTTACAAACAAACACTTCTGTCAACCAATCTACCACTGCATTTTTTGTCATAGCGATCATTGTAGGAATCATCTTAACGACGTAACCCAGTCATATCATACTTACTTATGCAATGGCAAACTTAGGCCAATCAAATTCCCGGAGTTCATCCGTACAGTGTCAGTCATTAATGAACGGACTGGTTTTTCTCCCTTATCCACAGTAATTCGTCCACAGTGACGTCAGCTGCCCTTTCCTTATAATAATAAACGGTATCCAGTAGGGAGTTTCATATGACGAAGCGAGGGGTCTCTCAATGGAGTGTAATCTCGTACAACCGTTCCTGTAATCAGTGAAATCTTACTGTAATCTTCCTTAATCTTGCGTAATCATGTCATCCCATGTAATCAGGTATAATCAAGGAAATCCTAATGTAAATCCCGTATAATCACTTGTAATCAATATAATCTTAGTATAATCATGTATAATCAAGTATAATCTGGAACTGAAAATCTCGAGAAAAATCCAATTTGTCGCCATCTAATTTGTCGGGGGGGGGGGAAGAACTCGTGTGATACATCCGAGGATACATCGCTCTAAAGCCTGGTGACTATTCATGTGAATGCACCCCCTCCCCCCGCCGGCAAATCTTTCAAAATTTTGCCTGATGTGAATATTTTTAAATGTTCATGACATCCATCGTGTGCTATATTGTTAGAAAAAATTGGCGATTTATAATTTTTTACGCATTTGATGCGCCATCCATCCCCCCCAGGGGTGGTACTTTTCTAGATTTCGTTAAACACCCGTCATGTGACATATCTTTGGAAAGGCCTTGAACTGCTTTTTCATATTTTGCACCTCCGGTGCGCCATCCCCCCTCTCTGCCCCCCAGGGGGCATTTTCTAAATTTGTATATACACCCATCGTGTGGCGTATCGTTTAAAAGAACTGTAAATGTTCATTCCAATTGCGCATGTTTGGGGTGCCGCACCCCACTTCCTCCCAAAGGGGAATTTTTTAAATTTTTGTCCACACCCCTTGTGTTGCATATTTTTAAAAGGTCTGAAACTGACAATTTCCTATTATGCATGTCTTGTGTGTCCCCCTCCGCTCTGCCCCCCCAGGGGGGCACATTTTTAATTGCTTTAGAACACCAGTCGTGTGACACATCAATTGAGAGGTCTGCAACTGCTTATCATATTATGGATGTCTTGTGAGACATCCCCCACTCTGCCCCCCAGGGGGGGCACATTTTTAATTTCTTTACAACACCAGTCGTGTGACACATCATTTGAAAGGTCTGCAACTGCTTATTCATATTATGGATGTCTTGTGTGTCACCCCCAACTCTGCCCCCCCCCAGGGGAGCACATTTTTAATTTCTTTACACCACCTGTCGTGTGACACATCAATTGAGAGGTCTGCAACTGCTTATTCATATTATGGATGTCTTGTGTGTCACCCCCCCACTCTGCCCCCCCCCAGGAGGGCACATTTTTAATTTTTTTACAACACCAGCCGTGTGACACATCATTTGAAAGGTCTGCAACTGCTTATTCATATTATGGATGGCTTGTGTGTCACCCTCCACTCTACCCCACAGGGAGGGCACATTTTTAATTTCTTATAACACCAGTCGTGTGACACATCAATTGAGAGGTCTGCAACTGCTTATTCATATTATGGATGTCTTGTGTGTCACCCCCAACTCTGCCCCCCCCAGGGGAGCACATTTTTAATTTCTTTACAACACCTGTCGTGTGACACATCAATTGAGAGGTCTGCAACTGCTTATTCATATTATGGATGTCTTGTGTGTCACCCCCCCCAAACTGCCCCCCCAGGAGGGCACATTTTTAATTTTTTTACAACACCAGCCGTGTGACACATCATTTGAAAGGTCTGCAACTGCTTATTCATATTATGGATGTCTTTTGTGTCACCCTCTACTCTACCCCCCAGGTAGGGCACATTTTTAATTTCTTATAACACCAGTCGTGTGATACATCAATTGAGAGGTCTGCAACTGCTTATTCATATTATGGATGTCTTGTGTGTCACCCCCAACTCTGCCCCCAGGGGGGCACATTTTTAATTTCTTTACAACACCAGTAGTGTGACACATCAATTGAGAGTTCTGCAATTGCTTATTCATATTGTGCATGTCTTGTGTGACATCCCCCACTCTGCCCCCCCAAGGGGGGGGGGCACATTTTTAATTTCTTTACAACACCAGCCGTGTGACACATCATTTGAAAGGTCTGCAACTGCTTATTCATATTATGGATGTCTTGTGTGTCACCCCCCCCCCACTCCACCCCCAGAGGTGCACATTTTTAATTTCTTAACAACACCAGTCGTGTGACACATCATTTGAAAAGTCTGCAACTGCTTATTCATATTGTGCTTGTCTTGTGTGTCACCCCCGGGGGGCACATTTAAGCTATTGCATACCTTTTATCGCGCGCTTTGAGCGCGGCGACCGAATCTAGAAATTCCGTAACGAGAAAAATACCTAACACTTCGGCTAACGTCGTTTTACTTCGGCAAACTTCTCATTTATTCAAAAAAAAAAATTTTCTTATTCGGTCATCACGCTCAAAAAGTGTAACTTTAATTAATATCAAAGAAAAAGAAAAAAATTGAATTAATATCAAAGACAAAAAAAAAAAAAAAAAAAAAAAAAAAAAAAAAAACTGCATAAATAAAAAAAAAAAATAATAATAAATAATTACAATTGCATAAGTTGATAAAAAATGCTATGCAATAGCTTTACCGCGGCAGTCTCCGAGTGCCACTCGTATTTTTTTTAATCAGTGTTGATTTCAAAGGGTGGCCCAGGGGAAGGGGGGGGATATCCCTCTGAGGAATAAAATGTCCCCTCCCACGAAAAAAAAAATGAGATTTTGCGTTTCCAGTGAATAAAAACTGCAATTTTTTCACCAGAACACTATACCCCCCCCCCCATGTCTCAGAGAAAAGTGTGTGAATTCAACACTGATTTTAATTGTATAATTCAATTTTCCTGTAATGGATTATAGGTCTGTTCTAACTATACTTTATTATTTTCTTCTAATTTTACAAGAGGAAAGTTTTGTATTCGTGAAAATTTTTGAATTCCGGTTTATGACGGATTTACACATTTTTCGTGACCAAAATCTGTCAGTGTGTCTGTAAATGACATAAATTTTGTGAGCGCTCTGTCTCAATAACTAATCCCGAAATTTAATAAAAATTTATATTTAGTTAGTCCTTTTTATAAATTAGTGCTGATTTTTTTTTTGTGTAAATCGTTCTATTGGTGACGATACTATGCCTCAATTTTTAGTATTTTCGTAAAAGTTCTTTCTCGAGAACTAACGCACAGACTACTATCAAACTTTAAATTCGATTAGTCCTTGACATAAATTGATACTGTTTACATTTTGGTATAAATAACTCCACAAGCGGCACTGCTATATTGAATTTGTTGTGATTTCTGCAACAGCTCTATCCGATGAATTCTCAGGTGGTTTAATTCGCGGATTTCCACCAAATTACAGATTCATTTAATCCTTGTTAAATTGGTTTTGTTACTTACCCATCATACGTAGTATAGGGTAAGTCTTGCAATCGTTTTGAAAATCGAAAAAAAAAAAATTGACGGATTTACACGTTTTAGATAGTGGAGATTCCGAAAAACATATTTTTAGAAAAAAAAATTTGCCGTCCGTCTGTCTGTCTGTAAACGCTCTATCTCCCGAACAAATTGAGATATAGACTTGAAATTTGGTATGTAGTTAGTATGTAATAATGGGACGAAGCCTATTTAATATCAGTAACCTCGATTATCTGGAACTATTTTTTTCGGACTCTTGAAAAATTCGTTCTGATGAAAGGTACATAAAAATTTTCGATTTTTTTTGTTCTAAGGAATGGACGTAAAAGGCAATAAAATAACACAAATTTTGCATATAGAACGAAGTCGATCGGATTATTAGTTGCCGAGATATTTGTAATCCTGTTTTCCACATTCTTCGATTTTTCATGACACTGTATTTCATTCAAATTTCAATTCAGAGGTACGAGTATATTGTAATTGGAAATGAGACGCTTAATACGACGCAGTTAATTGTTATTTAATAGAATTATTATTTTTAGAGTTATAAGGATGTTTCTTTTACGAAGTTCGGTACTACTTGAGTAGTTTGGCGTTTTATATAATTTGTCGAAATTGGTAATCAGCAGTTCTTTAATATAGCATTACTATGTATATTAACAATATTTAAACTTTGTTTATGAATTGCAATGCATTGTATAAATAGTTTTCACATGTTTTATTTTCATATACATATCCATGATGGGTAAGTATTACGGTGGCCCCCAACGACTAGTTTATGTTTTGGCTCGCATTTTGGTGTTTATTGTCTTACAGGTGGTGCTTCTGTGCTCAATTTTGTAGGATTTACACGATTTTAGCGATAGTCATATCTCGAAATCGAATGCACGGAATTTCATATCTCAATGTAATTAGAAGCATGCTAGCAGACAAGGTCAGCTAATTAATTATTAACGTTTCTATCGTGTATTTTCTGTCTTCCAAACACATAACGAGTCAGATATGGTAATCCCATTTTTTTTCTATCTCATACATTTTAATACTTTAAAATCACTATATCTCTAAATTAAATGGTAAACTATGCCGATCTTGGGTATTCTAATAATATTCCGTTCATTAGTTCTTGAGATGTGACTATCGCTAAAATAACGTAAATAATACAAAATGCAACATAGCAGCGTCACTTGTTCGGTGAGTAATACGAATCCTAATCTGTAACAACTCATTTCAACATCTAACTGATCTTGAAGTTTGATGAAAATCTGTGCATTAGTTCTTGAGATACAGCTATAGCGCAAATCACTAAAAATGAAGCATAGAAGTGCCATATGTGGAGCGCTTTATACCAATATGCAGAAAACGCCTATTGAAGTTATGGACTAACTGAATCTGAAGTTTGAAGAAAATCCGTACATTAGTTTTGGAGATTGAACTATTTCGGAAATCGTAAAAAAAAATGCAGCACAACAGCACCTTTTATTGAGCGATTTTTCGCCAAGCTGTAGAAAATATCAATTCATGTCAAGGACTAATTGAATCTGCAGTTTTGCGAAAATCCGTGCTTTAGTTCTGGAGATTGAGTTATTGCGGAAATCATGAAAAATGCTGCATAACAGCTCCACTAATTGGGCGATTTACAAGAAAAACTAATCAGCACCAATTTAGATCGGCATCAGACATTTACATCGTGTCTTATGTGTTTTATCAGACTCGCGCCGCGCCGGTATTAGGCTTGCACTTTTTTTTTTTTTTTTTTTTTTTTTACACAAACCACCCGGGCCAGAAGAAGACTGACTTGCTCAGACTTGTTTCCTTGATGTATCGGGCAGGAAAATTGTTTTGTAAAAATAGTAATAAAGGTCACGAATTTCTGGAAATATATCTTAAGGTGGTTCTCAAATTTCATGTTCAACAATACGAAACTTTTTGAAATTTTTCTAATTTTTTTTTTTTTTTTAATTGTAAAGGTATGACTTTTGAAACATTTTGAAGCCAAATAGTGCTTTTTTTTGGGGGGGGGGGGAGGGGGAGGGATAGATATATTACAAAGATATATGAGATTCATACGATTGTCATGTGACAACAGATTTTTCTCCTTTACAATGATATTGCACCCGTTATTCGTTTCAAATCGGCAAATTTCAAAATATTTTCTAAAAAATCTTTTGCATTTCCCTAAAGATGGAAATGCCAGTCGATTACATGGTTTTTAAATAAGAACATCTATCAATTTATTATATGAGTTTCGAAACAAAATTGAATTCACACGAGTGTCAGAAAGTAGCTCATACGGATTTGAAAACAACCTTAACAAATTGCAGGTAAATATTTTTAAAAATATCTATTTTTCACTATACAGCTTCAAAAGTTATGATAGACCTATGATTAATCCTTTTACATAGATTACTGTTCTTTGGTTTTAGAATGCACATAAGAATGGAGAATCTAGGTAAGTCTTCTCTTTGTTTAAAAAAACGAGCCAAAAAAGGTAATTGGACTCCCCTCACCCCTCTTCTAAAAATGTCGAAAAAAAAAGAAAAAGATCAGGTGCAGAAACTTGTAATTATGGCATGGCTGTTTGCCCCTTGCACCCATCAGATGATGGGTGCAAGGAGAGCTGTTCCCTGAGTCAGCCCTTTAGATGAATATTTTTTATACTATTTTAGGCGGATATAAATATATACAGGAAGAAACATTTATTACACCTCAACGACGTATATCATATTCATAAAATGTGAAATAGTTTAATACACTGCTCAAAACAATTAAAGGATATTGCAGTTTTAGGTGGATTTTGTATCTGGGAAACTTTTTAGCTGATTGATACATGGTCGACAGACATAGTAGGTTATATGAGAATAAATTACACATGTTTGGCAGAAAAAAATGCATTTTATTGCGCATTTGTGTACAAAAGGAAAAAAACACAATTTGTGCATATGAGAAAAAAAGAATAAGAAAAGGTGTTTTCTTCAAAGAAAATCATTTTCAGTAGAGGGTATGGTTTCCACGGGCGGCCAGCAACGTTGAACACCTTTGAGGCATGGACTCAATGAGGCTATTGATGACGAGTTGGGGTATTCTGCCCCACTCTTCCAGAAGAGCTCTTTCCGGTTCTTGGAGAGTTTGTGGGGGTTGTTGGCGGCCAGAAACTCGTCTTCCTAGAGCGTCCCAAACGTGCTCGATTGGATTCATGTCTGGAGAACACGCTGGCCATTCCATTCGAACGATTCCTTCCTCGAAAAGGAAATCCTCCACCAGGCTTGCACGATGTGGCCTGCAGTTATCGTCCATTAAAATGAAGTTATCTTCGATTGCTGCAGCGTAAGGGACTACAATAGGTCTGAGGATCTCATCCCTATATCGGCGACCAGTCAGAGCTCCATCTCGAATGATGTAGAGGTCAGTGCGCCCGTCAATGGAGATGCCACCATACACCAACACTCCTCCACCGCCAAATCTGACACTTTCGGGCATGAACGCAGGATTATTCCTACTGCCACGGTCCCTCCAGATGAAAATACGCCTATTATCCGGATGCACAGAGAAACGGGACTCGTCAGAAAACAGAATATTGCTCCATTCATTTCTCCTCCAGTTGACATGCTCGGTTGCCCACTCCCTGCGGTCGCGACGATTCCTTGATGTTAATCTAACACATATCATCGGTCGGCGAGCATACAGACCTACAGCATGGAGCCGGTTTCGGACAGTCTGAGTTGAAATCATGGTACCTGTAGCCAAGCGAAGGTGTTGTTGGAGAAGAGTAGCGTTCATGTTTCGGTGTCTCCGAGCTGTTAACGCTAAATACCGATCTTCATTGGGCGTTGTTGCCCGTCTACGACCTTGCCCTGGTCTTCGGCCTGCACATCCACTCTCCAAAAAACGGTTCCAGATCCTGGAAATGACACTTTGTGACACTCCAATGGCTTGCGCTACTTCGGCTTGAGTTTGGCCCCCTTCTAATCTACCAACAATTCTCCAAGCTTCTGAATCTGTCAAATGACTTCGCTGAGACATCGTACTTATCGAAACAAAGCAATCACTGAATGCCGATCATCCTTGTCTTCATTCTCTTTTATCCAGTTGAAAGTCAAATTTCATTCGCTGCCGCTGAAGCGACGTTTTTGACGTCGAACTCAAAATTTGCATACTCCACAGTTTGAAAACCAGAAAAATTTGCATTTGTGATTCTCTTCTTCTATTTTCGGAAAAAAAAATTTCGTTTATATCTTTATTTTATATAAAACTTCAAATATCCTTTAATTGTTTTGAGCAGTGTATAATTAACACACTCCTCAAACAATGTTTCCCCGTATAGCATTATGTAGTGGAATATTTTTGTGTGGCCGTATAATTTAATAATAAATATTCTTTGCATCATAGATTGTACAGAATGTATATTTTAATACATATATACTTCATAGGTTAATGTCAATTCTATTATATTCGAAAGAGTTTAACATCACTAAAATATTCTTAAAACTATTAATCGTAATGTAATGGAGTACTTTTGATTGTCCCTCTAATTAAACTATACATCCGATTTTCTTAAAATTTAAAATAAACCGACGAAATTACGCTAAAAATATATATTTTAAATATCGTACGATTTAGTTGGGCAGTTTTTTCTTTGTTATATGCGGGCAGACAGAAGGACGAACGGACAGACGAACTGACAAACTGAACGATGAATATAGGTGATAGTTATTTATATAGTTACGGACGCACTTAAAATTATTCAGATCTTGATGTAATAATACACAGTATTTCGGATACAGTATAATAGCCAAAATCTTTTGCGTTTCCCTGTAAATACTATCTGCTTTCTTTTATGCTGGAAATAACTTGTAGTACTCCTCAGCAACTTATATCAATCTCATAAAATTTTAAATAGTTAATTGCAATTAAAATGCGCACCAAACAATGTTCACCCTATACCATTACGTAATGGAATACTTTCGTGTGGCCTTGTAAATCAATAACAAATGTTCTTTGCACCACAGATTATGAAAAATGTATATTATTATATGTACTTAGATGCATATCAATTTTATTATGTTCGAATGAGTGTAACACCGTTAAGATGCATATGAGACATTTTCCCCCATTGACGGTAATGTTACGAAATACTTTTGATTTTTCCTCTAATTGATCTATGGATCCGATTTTCATAAAATTTGAAATGACTCGACAAAATTGATCTATGGATCCGATTTTCATAAAATTTGAAATGACTCGACAAAATTGATCTATGGATCCGATTTTCATAAAATTTGAAATGACTCGACAAAATTATGTAATAATTATATATTTTAAATTTCAAACGATTCGATTTGGGATTGGGTAGTTGTTACATGCGGACAGACGGGCGGACTGAACGACAGTTATAGGTGCTGCATATTTACATAATTACGAACGCACCTAAAAAATATTTTTTAACAGAAAGAATATCAGCAATTATACCTGCTAATATGGAAACTTCTGTAAAGTGGAATAATTTTCAGTTCCTTTTGACTCTCTTTTCGAAGTTTTTGATAAAACTCAATAGTTTAGTATTACGTATTTTATGATTGCAGATTTTAAATTACAGAATAAGCCGGCTATTAGGAACCTAGTAACATTCTCTTCGTAAGTTTTCTTTGCGGGGGAGGAGGGAGAACGTATGCCCCAAATTCCATGTTTTTTCCGGTTACAAAAACACAAAAAAAGCTACTTTTGTCCCTGAATGTAAGTATGGTAAAAGATATCATAATTACTATGTCTCCCATGTCTGCAGAATCTTTTCATTGTCCTACTTCCTGTCCCTCAGGGCTAGCGTTTTTTGAAAAGAACCGGCGAAGTGCTGCGTGGTGGGGTCCGTGCACAGAGTCACACAAATACTTTATGTGGTTAGCAAGCGGCACGTTTTATGTCCCCACACGGCGGGTTTGATGTTAATGACTTTCGTGGTTTAACATCAATCCAAGTGTAGGGCAGGAATCTTTCCCTTAAGTAGGGTTGAGATAGATATCTTCCGAACTATTGTCATCTCCCCCGTTTCCTATTGTCAGTAAACCGCAGATAGGGAGAAAAGAAGAGAGTTCCAGGAATTCAGTTGAACTTCAAAGTGGTCAGATCTGTTTTGGCCTTTATCTGGACACACACATCGTTCGTTCGCGTACAAGAGTTCTGCAAGAAACGCGCATGTAATGGAGGGTATACAGGTGACCCTGCGTCCAGCTCGCTATAATTTACCGTATCCTCCCAAAGGTCAATAGCGGAGGAGATCTAGAGATATGGGGAAATATGAGTTTTCTCCTGTTACTTAAAACCACATTTTTTGGCGAAGGATGAACAATTTTCGCCAACTTTCGCAACAAAACCGTAGAACAGAGTTTTAAATACTATTCCGATATAAAATTTAAACGAAGCTGATAACCTATGAATAATTTTCAATGGATACGATTTTACAAAATTTTCTCAAGTCCAAAAGGGCAACTATCATTACAACACAAGTTTAAATTCATTTTTGTTCGGAAACATATGAAAATAAGCAGATGTTATTCAAAAATATTTTTAACCCTTTATCTACGCATTATGAATTCAAGAAAATTTTACATTTAAAAGCATTTTATGCAAATTGTTTAAACTAAATTAAGAGATTTATATAATCATTTAATAAATATTTGAAGGATTTTAGGATTTAGAAGGATTAACTAAATTGGAATTTACAGGGATTTTGTGCATTTTTTATAACCCCACTCAAATCTTTATTTTTAATTATTTTCTTAGTATTTGTAAAATTATAAAATGTACAAATATTATGTTCTTATAATATAAATATCGAAATATTTCCGCATTGAAAAATCCCCATCCACTCCCTCAGCACCAAGAAAGCTGAAAAGATGCAAAGACAAAATAAATCATTATTTAAAAATATATTTGTTTCGCGTAACCAATAATGCTTTTGGAACAAGATAAAGTAATGTATATATAACTCATTTTAAATAGTATTACAACTAACTTACATATTAAAAGAATTTTATAATAACTTATTTTAATGGTACTTAGAAGTACCATTTGTAGATAAAGGGTTAATTGACTGAAGTTTTCCATTTTTTGGCAAACATAAATGATCTTTCAGAAAATACATTCAAAGTTGGCATTTTGAACCGAATTTCTGGACGCAAGGAAAGAAAACTACCCAGAGAGAGAAGAAAAATTTGTTGCTACACGATCAAAATTGTTTATAAGTCAATAATATATATAAGTCGATTTATTTAATAAAAAATGGAAGACTCGTTTCGATCAGATATCGCTTCCATAGCCAGCTTTCACAATTTTCTTCCTTTACATTCAAAACTGAGTTAATAAATGTGTCGGAAATTTTGCGTTTATTTAACAGTACAGTGAAACCTCCGAATAAGGGACACCTATGGGACCGGAACTTTTGTACCTTAAATAGAGGTGTCCCTTATTCGGAGTTTTTTACATTATTTTTAATTCAGAAGGATATAAAAATAACAAAGCATCAAAGGAGAAATTTAAATGTATCTGAAGTTTATAAATTACGTTAATAAGACAAAAGGAAGAAAAGAGAATTAATTAAAATTTTCCATTAATTACTAAATTATTAAATTATTTGTAGAATTATTAATTTGTATTTTCTATGCATATTATGTACATACAAAAGTATAAAAATATTTGAAAGAATTTTACTTGAAGTAATCAGTCAAAAAGGATTGTTTTGCAAATTTCAATTTTTCTATAGAAATCTTTGAAGTGTTCATTTACCTTATTTACAATTCTCTAATACCACCAATATCACCTCCCCCCCCCCTCCCCCAAAAAAAGTATTCAAACGCTTTGCGTATTTTAGGACAACAAATCTCTACACTGCCCTACTCAGCAAGCGGAAAACGTTTTGACTCAGAATTCATTTATTTTATTTTATTTTATTTATTTATTTTTTTAAATTAAAAATTCATTTTCAAAGGAAAAATATAAAATTGGAACGCTTGAGTATAATTTCAATATGGAAGCGATTTGGAATTGAACTGTGTTTTCATTTTTTTAATAAATAAATCACCTATTGAGTTATGCGATTTTGATCACGTGACAAAGACGTTTTTTACCCTTTCTTGAATAGTTATTCTTCTTTCGCATGGAAATTTGATTCAAAACGTCCACTTTGTCATTATTTTCTGTAAAATCTATTGCATTTGAAAAAAAAGGGGGGGGGGTCGATTACACGTTTTCTGAACAACAACACCTGTTAGCTTCAGGCATTTCCGAATAAAAATAAATTAAAACTTATCTCTTAAAAGTTGCCATTTTTGGATTTGAGAACAGCCTAAAAGCATCTGTAAAGTTCATTATTTCAAAATTTTCTTTCATTTTCCAATTTCAGAATCATCCTCACAATTTTCAGCATTACTTTCAACGCGGATAAAGGCATTGATGTCGAATCAGAATTCTGGGTAAATAAATCGCCGTAAATTGTGTCGTAAGCCTCTGTATCAACATGACTGTCTGTCTGTCTGATAAGTTCACAAAAATCTGTACTTTTATTTTCATCAAAGACTACTTCATTATCTGAAATTCAAAAATCAGTCCCTTTAATCTCATTTTCAAGTGTCCCTTAAATAGAGTGTCCCTTATTCAGAGGTAAATACATTAAACGTCCTATACCTTGGGACTGGGAACGGAGGTTTTGTCCCTTAAATAGAGGTGTCCCCAGGGCCGTGCTTAGGACTTTGGCGGCCCTGGACCAAATATATTTTGGCGGCCCTGGACCAAATATATTTTGGCGGCCCTTTTTCCTGAAATTTTTTAAATAGGTATAAAATGTTATAAACTGTACAAAATGTATCACAAAAGTGAAATTTGTATGAATTTTTTAACACAAAAAGTTGTAAAAAACAGGTCGTAAAAATTATTACCAAAAAAATCAAATTTTCCTTGCCCATCAGTATTTAAAATAATAATTTTGATTTACCTTCTTTTCCTATGACAAATATCAGTTCATCTGAATTTAGAGGTTTCAACATCATAAATATTACATAATCATATCATATCTATATTATAGAACAGTAAAGTTTGTTTATTTGTAGGGGCTAATCTCCGTAAACCGTTTCCAAAAGTAATGGTGCCAAAATTTTTTAACACAAAAAGTTGTAAAAAACAGGTCGTAAAAATTATTACCAAAAAAAAAAAAAAAAAAAAAAAAAAAAAAAAAATCAAATTTTCCTTGCCCATCAGTATTTAAAATAATAATTTTGATTTACCTTCTTTTCCTATGACAAATATCAGTTCATCTGAATTTAGAGGTTTCAACATCATAAATATTACATAATCATATCATATCTATATTATAGAGCAGTAAAGTTTGTTTATTTGTAGGGGCTAATCTCCGTAACTACCGAACCGTTTCCAAAAGTAATGGTGCCAATATGATGATCTTTGCCCCCATTCGAACATTGGCTATATATTAGGTTAGTGTTACTACCTTTTACGGGATGCAGGAGCAAAAAATGTTCTAATAATGAGACTTTTGTGTTATTGAAGGACCTAGAGATATAAAATTTGGTATGTTAATCCTTACTAATATTATAAATCGGAAAGTGAGTTTGTTTGTTTGTTTGTTTGTTTGTTTGTTCCGCTTTCACGCCGTAACTACTGAACCGATTGCTTTGAAATTTTGCAGACATAAAGTTACAAGTCCGGATTAAATAATAGGGTAATTTTTATTTATTTTATTCAAATATTTTCCTTAATAATTCAAAATTTAATTATTTTTCATACAAAATCAATAGGCATTTTTCAGATAAAATTTAACCATTTTCCTTTCCTGTTGCCAAGAAAATAAAAAATTGGAATAATAATTTTTCAGCGGCAATGAATTTTTAATAGAAAACTTCCACGCGAAAAACTATAATAAAATAATTTAAAATAAAATAAATATGACGTCATGTTTGAAATAAAATTAAAAGGTGTATTTTTTATAATACATTTAACAAGTATATTTGTTTAGTTAATGGGAATTTTTGTGTAAAATATGGTGACATAAATTAAAAGTAAAAAGAATGAAAAAGAATTATATTTTTAATAAAATGGTTCACTCATGAAAATGTGACGTCATAGTTGAAATAAAACAGGTACTTTATAGCAGTCGTTAAAAATACAAGGGGTATGAATATCAGTAGCTAATGGAGCGAGATAAATAATGACGTCATATTTAAAATGAATCAGAAATATTTTTTACTTATACTAATTAATAAGTTATAAGTTACATACAAATGAATATTTTTATTCAAAACTCATAATTATCAATGGAAGAAATTTTTTGCGGGGAAAAGGTGAAAAATAAAATCACTGATTAATATATTTTTGACTCGATTTTTTAACACTTTCGAACAAAGTTGAAAAGTTATTATGCTTTCGGTTTGTCTGTCTGTCTGGTCGCTTTCCAACTTTCGTAAATATACTCCGATTTCCATGAAATTTTTGGACATTATTAACGTTGACCTAGCACGAATACCTATTGAAAATGAAGTTTCTACCATGATTAGTTTATTTACAGGGATAGTCAAAAAATTTCCTTATTACGGCATTATGGGGAAAAATCGTTTTAATTAAATTTAACGATGTTACAGCCTGTAGAACATATTCAAGTTTATATGCATTTACAAAGTGCACTAAAATATGCCTTTTGTAAAGTATGTAGTAAAAAGGGCACTTACTATTCATTTACAGGGTCAGACAGAAGAATTCCATTGCATAGGAATAAAGGGAGGAACAGTTTCCGACATATTTTAATTATGGTAAACGATTTCATGTATAATCAAATTGATATATGTTGCTGAGGCTTAATGTAAGTTATTTGATGCATAATACGAAGTGCATAGCATTTACAGGGACACACAAAAGATTTCAAATATTATATATTCTATCCGAAGTACTGTATATCATGGATGATGACTGTTGCATGGATGAAATGCATTTTGAATTATGATATGTGCTTTTAAGTTTCGCTAAATGTATGCATATTAAATGGAGAGTATAAATGGTAATAGTATAAATAGTTAAATTTAGATTACAGGGTTACACAAAAGATCTCGGAAAGCTTACTGAATATGAGCGTAATTTACTTAAAGGTGGTTTTTAAATAAAATATGCATTTTTATTTTGAACTGCATTTAGTAAACTAAGAAATGTTTGTAGTGTATATATAAAATGATAAACAGGGTCCCGCAAAGAACTGGATACAAGGTTGTCTTCGGATGATAATTTCTGAAAATGTAATTTAGTTAGTAATAAGAAATATTTTTGTTTGAAATAAATTTTAGAAAGATACTTTCGTGTATTAAAGGCACTTGGAAAACTACAGGGCTGAACAAAAGAATTCAAGAATGTTTCTATCTATTAGTATTAATAGCTGAAAGGAAAATTTTGACCAGCAAACAAATTAGCAACTAGGGATTATCAGAAGTTTTTTTACCATAAATTCGCGATAAAAAGTTAATTACACATGCTTTTCATCATCGAAATTTTTTGCTAGATTGATCAATTATTTCTTCTTTAAATGTTATGTGAACGAAGTCACGGGTAACTGCTAGTTATTTATAAGATATAAATGATCTCTAAGATCTAATGATCTGATTTCCTAAAAAATACAAAATTTAAAAAGTGTGCAAATGCGCGAAAAGCGTTTTAAAATGCGATAATCTCGGGAAGTAACGGGTGTATCTAAAAATAATTATGTCAAAATGATGGTGACAGACATTGCTCCAACATAGGCTAGATCTTATGTCGGTGTCATTATCCCAAAAGCGGTGAAGGAGTAAAAAACGTTCTAAAAATGCGACTTTTGTGTTACTGAAGGACCTAGAAGTATATAATTTGTCATGTTAATTACTTATGAGATATAACTGATTTCTAAGAATAGTTCCTAAGATATATAAAAATTGTTATAGATATAAATGCACGAAAAGTGATCTAAACACTTTCTAAATTGAGATTTTTAATCAATGGCTGGGAGTAACGAACCGATATAAAAAATTATAATGTCAAAATGACATCAGTCCTTGCTCCATATTAGTACACGATGGCACTACATTATATCCTAAAAAGTGGAAGGGAGCTAATGCAGTTGCAGCGATTTCCCAAAATAATTGAAAATGAAATGAATAAAAAGAATACTGCCCAGTTAAACTGATGGCATTGAGCTCACAGGCTACAAATACTAATTGCACATTAAAGCCTTATATTTTCAAGGGTTAATTCCGTTCGAAAAAAAAATTAAGAAGGGGAAACAGCTCTCCCCTTTCCTCTTTTTTTTATACTTAATCATTGAACCTCCTATACTATCAAAGACATGCTTTATCATATAAAAAATCTATATCCAAAATTCAGAGCAAATTAGATAATTCTTAATAAAAACCCATTTAGCATTTATATAATTTAAAAGGAGTTATCCCCCTCTTTTATACTTAACCATTAAACTTCCAAAACTATTCAGAGATTTGAACGAAATCTGACAATTCTGCTTGAAAAACCCATTTATATAAATTAAGGGGGGGGCATTAGAACCCCTGTTCCCCTTATTTATACTTATTCAATGAACACCTAATAACAGTCACGGAATCGCCTCATCAGAATGATCCTAATCTAAATTTTGAACGAAAATTAATTCTGCATGAAAATCCCATTTATATCAACTAACGGGGGGGGGCATTAGAGCCCCTGTTCCCCCTATTTATACTTATTCAATGAACACCTAATAACAGTCACGGAATCGCCTCATCAGAATGATCCTAATCTAAATTTTGAACGAAAACTTAATTCTGCATGAAAATCCCATTTATATCAACTAACGGGGGGGGGGGCATTAGAACCCCTGTTCCCCCTATTTATACTTATTCAATGAACACCTAATAACAGTCACGGAATCGCCTCATCAGAATGATCCTAATCTAAATTTTGAACGAAAACTTAATTCTCAATTAAAATCCCATTTATATCAACTAACGGGGGGGGGGCATTAGAACCCCTGTTCCCCCTATTTATACTTATTCAATGAACAACTAATAACAGTCACTGAATCGCCTCATCAGAATGATCCTAATCTAAATTTTGAACGAAAACTTAATTCTGCATGAAAATCCCATTTATATCAACTAACGGGGGGGGGGGGCATTAGAACCCCTGTTCCCCCTATTTATACTTATTCAATGAACACCTAATAACAGCCACGGAATCGCCTCATCAGAATGATTCTAATCTAAATTTTGAACGAAAACTTAATTCTGCATGAAAATCCCATTTATATCAACTAACGGGGGGGGGATTAGAACCCCTGTTCCCCCTATTTATACTTATTCAATGAACACCTAATAACAGTCACGGAATCGCCTCATCAGAATGATCCTAATCTAAATTTTGAAAACTTAATTCTGCATGAAAATCCCATTTATATCAACTAACGGGGGGCATGAGCCCCCCCGTTCCCCCTCTTATACATATCGAATGAACTCCAAAAACTAATCAGGGAAGCGCCTTATCAGGATATACCTATATACAAAATTTCAAGTGGATCCGATATTTTTATCATGAGTTATCGCGTTACGCACATACGCACATACATACAGAACGGACGGGCACATAAGCTCTCAGGCTATGATAGCCTGTGAGCTAAAAAATTACTTATTTTTTCTTTTTGTTTGAGATAAATTTGAAATTTTGTTTTTTGTAATCCTTATCTTTTTAGATAAATCTATAATTTTTTTTCTTCTGTCATATAACGAAATAACCATTCTTGTTAGTCCTATGTTAGTCCTCATGGACATCACAGCATACCGAAAGAAGGAGAGGGGGCTGATGGAATTACAACCCTCTCCTCATCCGAAAATTAAATGAAAAAAATGTGCTTTTTTTCTGTTTGAGATAAATTTGTATTTTTTAACTTATTCAGCGTCTACCCGATCTCTTCTCTTTACTTCGAGTCTCTTTAGTTATTGCACAGTCACACCACATTATACTCAAAGAAGTGAGAAGGGGTAATAGGGTTACAACCCCACCCAAAATAGTCAAAAATGAAAAAATATTGAGTTTTTTTTTTACTTTTTTCATATAAATTTGTAACTTTGTTTTCTGCAATATTGTAACGAACTAATGATTCTGGTTAGTTCCATATCAGCCCATAGTTACACCACAGTATACTCAACGTGGTGAAATGGGCTGATGGGGTTAAAGTCTCCCTTTTGAAAGACTCGAAAATGAAATGAAAAAGGTGCTGATTTTTCCGTGGATAAGCCATTTTGGTATATTTCATATTATTTTTTATTGACACCACATACCCAAAGAAGGTGAAGGAGAATTTATTGTTAGTGGTGAGGGATCAATTTTATAGATTTTAAGCTACAATGATTTTCTTTTAAATGAAAGTATATATATATATATATATATATATATATATATATATAAAACCATTAACATTTTTCAACTTATTTCGGCGTGAGGCAGACTCGGGATCAAACCCCTGCCCTCACCCCACCCCCGCCCCTGCCATCAAATATAATTCTCCATTTGAAAAAAAAAAAATCTAAAATTTATAGCAAATTTTTTATGAAAAATTACAGCAGATAGTAATTATAGATAGAATCATGATTAAATAATTAAATAAAATATATTTTCATTATTCCTTCAAAATCGTTTGCAAATAAAAAAAATGAACCCGTATCTTTTTATCTTAAGAAGGAAAATAAACTATGGGGTTAGTAATTATAGATAGAATCATGATTAATATATTAAATAAAATATATTTTCATTATTCTGCCAAAATTATTTATGCAGTTTATACTTACGGATTTTAAAAGAATTACATTATGATTTATTTATTTAGGTATTTACTTTGGTAAAGTGGCAACAAAAAGAATCGTAAACAAGTAAAATTAATTCTTATATTTGGTATTTAAAGTGAATATTTTGTTAAATTTGGTAAGTTTCTTAAGTCTGGTATTCGAAATGAAAGATTAAAGAATAATTTAAGAATATTTTAATTGATTGAGGAATAATTTAATTCAACCAAATTCAATGCATTAACTACGTTTATAAATAATTTCTGGAATGTATTAGTAATTAAAAATGTCGAAAAAAAGAACACTTATTGTCCAGAACGAACGCCGTTACTGGCCATTGGAAAATGTAAATACATCTTTAAAAGTTTTAGTTAAAAATTTAAAAAATATATATTTTGTAAAATTCTGCTTCGAAAATATTTTTATTTATACCAGCCTTATATCATAAATAAAAAATTCCGAGGAAATTCTTAATTATTTGACTGAATTTACATTTCTAAAATTTAAATGCGCCAAAACATGAGATAACGTTTTTGCTTAATAAAGATGCAAAAATAATATAAAAAAATAATGTTCCTTTCAAATATTTATCTTATGAAATAATGCTTCGCGAATCCAAACAAAGCACGGCTTTTGCTAGTTTATTTATTATTATTTTTTTAAGGTCGTTTTACTGAAAATCGTTTTTCACTCTTATTGCAATGCATGACCAGAATGCAGTTTTAGAGTTATCCTATCGACAAACCAAAAATATGTGCTTAAAAGCTGAAATTTACTTCTAATAGATAATATATTTGGTTTTAAAAAACAAGAATTTTAATCTTTTTAATGTACCAGGAAAAACAAAGACGATATCTTTTTTATACTAAAAGTAACTAAACGTCCGTATTTTAATACAATCTTTTTAGAGCATTCCAATAGATCAGATTTAATCACCTACAAAAATCTTGAAACGTTCTGATGGTAGAAATATTTTTTACAAAATAAAATGAGTAGTAATTTTGACGAAATCTGTAAAAAAATTGAATGCTTCGCCTCTCTACATCACAGTTTTAGAATTTCCGAAAAATCAAAAGCATACTCTTACAGATGAAACCTTCTAATCATTGGTGCAACTAGTTTTAAAATATAAGAATTTTAACGTTTTGAAATACATTGGCGAATGCAGGTCACTTTGCGCCTAATAATACGATATTTCCTGCGCTAAAAATAACTAAACGTCCACATTTTAACAAAATATTTTTTGAGCATCTCATTGTATCAGATTTACGTAACTTACAAAAACTTTGAAACGTTCGGACGGATAGAGATATTCTTTACAAAATGAAATATGAGATATTTCGACAAAATTAGTAAAAATCTGAGTGTTTCGTCGCAGTTTCACTCGCTTTCGGTGCGCAAGAACTCCAACAATCAAATTGTAGAAAATAAAACGTAAAATAGAGGCCACTTTCAATTCAATGTTTTTCACTTAAAAATATAAATTTAGATAGAAGTCTTAAGATATAAAATCCTACAAATTTGAGGTTAATTTAAAGGTCATTCATCACGGACAGGTCAGCTAGTATCTTTATAAAAACTGGTGAAATGTAAAAACAACATAAATTTTTTTGCGGCCCCCCCCAAATTTTGGTGGCCCTGGGCAAATGTCCGGCTCGCCCCCCCTTAAGCACGGCCCTGGGTGTCCCTTATTTGGAGGTTTCACTGTATACTTGAAAACCGATTTAAGTATAAATGTGCCTCAAGAGAATAAGTTAATTTGACATCAATAGAAAAAAAAAAAAAAATCAATGTGGATATAATAGATATTGGCATCGGTCGATTACATTGTGTTTTAGTCCAAGTTTAATTTTTTGCAGCAGACTCAGGCCGAGCCTCGACTTGACTTACACTTTTTATTTTTTCCTGCATAATCGAGTCAGAGTTATTTTCATGATGGTTCAGAGAAACAATAGGCTTTGTAAAAATAGTAACAACCATAATGGAATCATTGGAATTATCTTACACTGATTTTCAAATTCCCTACACAACAATGGAAAACTTTCTGAAAATTTTTCTAACGCATTTTTAATTGAAAGTACATTTATGTCATTGAAATTATTTAGAAACAAATATCATTTTCTTTTTTTTAAATATTTAAATTAATTTTTGAGTTATTAGCGGTTTTTGGCACGAGAAGATCATTTTTTTCTTTTTCCCTGTGCTATCGCATCGGAAAATTCGATTTAAAAGCCAATTTTAAATTGTATCTTCTTAAAGTTCTTATGCCTTTAAGAGCGAAAAACACCGAATACACTAGCGATAATTAATAATTAAACAATAGGCTTTGTAAAAATCACCATAAAATAAAAAACAAAGCAGACACACTTCAAGCTAAAAAAAAAATACAGGGGTTGGACAAAAATATGGAAACACCTTAAAAAAAACACGTTTCCTTGCCTAGTATTGTGTACGGTACTCGTTGTTATTCAAAACAGCTTGCAGTCTTCTCGGAATGGATAAATACAGTTTTCTGTATGTTTGAAAAGGGAATATTGTACCATTATTCCTGCAAAACAGTGGCAAGTTCAGATAACGATGTTGGCGGTGGATAGCGCGAACGCCCTTTCCGCTCCAATGTAGACCACAAAGGTTCGATAATATTCAAGTCTGATGACTTTGGTGGCCTGGAGAGATGCGAAAATTCATCCTCGTGCTCAGAAAACCAGTCCTGGACAATGTGAGCTGTGTGAACGGGGACGTTGTCGTCTTGGATGATACCATCATCATTGGGGAACAAAGCTTTTACCATTGGATGGACTTGATCGGCCAAAATGTTCACATAAGTCTGAGCAGTAATACGCCCTTACAGAGTTATCATGGGGCCAGAAGAGAACCACGATATGGCTGCCCAAACCATCACCAAACCCCCGCCATGTTTCACTCTTGGCAACAAGCAGTCTGTATTATAGGCTTGAGATGGCGTTCTCCAGGCGTAAACTCGGCCAAAAGTGGGGAACAATGTGAAAGAAGACCATATTACGCTCTTCCACTGCTTTATAGTCCAGGCTTTATGACTTAAACACCACTTTTTCCTGTTACAAGCATTAGCATTACTGATGGATGGCTTTTCAATTGCAACAATGCCAGCAATTCCCTATTTATGAAGCTCCCTTCTAATTGTTTTGGTACTCACAGGATTTGGTAACACGACATTCATTTCAGCAGTAACTTTTGCAACTGTGGACTGCTTATTTTTCGCGATAATCCTCCGTAATGATCGTCTGTGACGATCACTCAGCACACACTTTCGTCCGCGCTGTGATTTAGCAGATGATGTTTTTTCCGCATTTCAAATATGCGGAATAAATCTTCGACACAGCACCTCTTGAAACACTAAAAACCTCGGCTACCTTGCTTACGGAAGCACTCACCATACGCGCGCCAACAATTTGTCCACGTTCGAAGTCTGTTAACTCTGACATAATGCAATGATAATCTCACATAACAGTGTTCCAACAACGACTGAACGGTGCAGCGATTTTACGAAGTTGTATAGGTGGCGTCAGTAGGCGAAAACTCCAGTGCCATCAACATAGTTCATTATAATCAATCTTTCTTTTCAAGCATGCATTTCTCAAAGGTGTTTCCATATTTTTGTCCAACCCCTGTACAACTTGTCATCAGCTGAGGTAGACACGTGTCCGCAAGGACACAAGGTCAAAGATGAACTGGTTCATCTTGATTAAAGGAAATTATGAAATCACATATTATATTAAATTAAAATTAAATGTTTGAATAAAGTGCTTTTTATGCCTTTACAAACTTGCTAATCTTAATGCTTTACGATTATCAGGAATTGTTAAAAAAATTATATATATACATATATTATATATATATATATACATATATTATATATACATATATTATACATACATACATACATACATACATACATACATACATATATATATATATATATTTCATTTAGTCATAAAGCAAAATATCTGTGAAAAAATCCAAAATTAATCTTAGATTTTAATACTTTTATGTCATTTTAAACATTTTTAAGTTTTTTGATTTTAATCAATGATTTTTTTAAAAAAATCAACCGATTTAAATCAACTGATTAAAATCGGTGACATCCTAATTGCTATAAACTTAATATTTTGAAATCCAGTTGATTTTAAATTTTAAAAGATTACTCTCATGTTCTAAAATGTTAGAACTTTTTTTTTCCTCCTCCCCCCCCCCTTCCCCCCCACATCCCATTCCCAGTTTCTGTTTGTTTGCTTGTTTTGTTAATTTATATTTTATCATTTTTTATCTAATACTCTGAAATGAAATTAGTTTAATATTTTTTATAAGCTAAAGTTTTTGTGATTCAGCTATTTTTATCATTTCATTCAGGAAAAAAATATATACAGGGTGTTTCAGTTAAACGTTTCAGAACTCCTAAGAGAGGTAGGGTGCATCCTGACGACTCGAAATCATACAGCAATGTGGGGTCGGAAATGCTTTCCTGAAGCGGTGATGTACACAGAAGCACCATAAAGATAAGACACCATAAGTGAAAAATCGTTTTATTAATGCATGTAAAGTAAGTGTTCGAAATTTCTGAAATTGACTACAATGCACAACTCACATCTCCGGCGCATGGAAATCCGAACATTCTCGAATACTCCAGGCACATCTCGATTTTCTCCGGCAGCTACTGCGATTTCCACTACCAGCTCCACAGCATTGTCAACAGGGGTGTCATAAACCAGTGTTTTCATATGACCCCAGAAATAAAAATCAAGACATGATAGGTCTTGCTTTTTTACATGTATTTATGAAACGATTTTTCATTTACGTTGTCTTTTTTTATGGTGCTTTTGTGTACATCACCGCTTTAGGAAAGCATTTCCGACCCCACATTGCTATATGATTTCGAGTCGTCAGGATGCACCCTACCTCTCTCAGGAGTTCTGAAACGTTTAACTGAAACAATTGTATATTACACATACATTGTGTCCGAAATTTCTGAATATCCGTTACAACCTTAATTAAATTATCTAGATTAATAATTTATATTTTTTTATTACAATATTCCATAAAGTGATACATTTATACAAATTGAAATATTGCACAATCAATAACACTACGACACGAACAAATATGTAACAAATTAAAGTAAAACATCCCTAAAGCAACTGTTTTCATTCCAGTAAAAATTGGAATTGAATGAATGAAGGTCATGTTTAAACCAGATTTTAGTTGTTGAAAAGGGCAACAATTAATGTTACTAAAATTTATTTTTCACATTATG
Organism: Maratus speculifer; assembly: GCA_964019185.1. NCBI lineage: Eukaryota > Metazoa > Arthropoda > Arachnida > Araneae > Salticidae > Maratus > Maratus speculifer. The sequence goes on from OZ025291.1 coordinate 113,218,181, forward strand.
AAAAATATGAAAGTTTAAATATCAAAAGAAAAGTTTATTACATAGGTTAATTAGTGCAGATTAAAAAAAATAAATACATTGATTATGAATATTTCGATTTTATCTTTTTAGTTTTTATTTGCTGGTCTTTATAAGTCCAGTAAAAAAATGCATTTATTTATTTATTTACTTACTTATTTATTTATTTATTTATTTATTATTCTTAATTCGTCATCACAGTATGAACAGGGGTCTGTCCAGACTATTCTCACAGGGTCCTGTTTTTGTGAAATTGTGATTTTTTTTCTTATATTTGTGAAATTTCTAGTCACAACTTTGTGAATTTTAAATTATTGATGTCTTCAGGTTCTATTTATCATATATAAAATCTAAGTAATGTGCGCTTTGGTGAGTTGAACTGCTTTTTACAAGCCAGATTTTATTATTAAAGGATTAAATTTGCGAAAAGTTCAATTTGAAGGTGAAAAATTCTGTGAAAGGTCTATTTAAGAGAACAGATAATTTTATGAATGGACCTATTTTTGGGATAAAATGTTATGTGAAGGATCCTGTTTGGGGATAAAAAATTTCGTGAACAGTCCTGTTTTAAGATAAATTATTTGGTAAAGGGTCCCTTAAAGGACCTAAAATTTTCCTAAACATATCCCTGATAAAGCTAAAAAGACACAAAAAGATTTAAACACGCAAAAATTACGTAAAAAAAAAAAAAAAAAAAAAAAAAAAACAAGATTTAATCAAAGTTTAATATTATTTGTAAAGCAAAATCTAACTTTATTAAAGGGTATGTCCAATTTTTATTTAGAAAATCAGGATTTCTATTCATTTCTTATTAAATTCTTACACTAATAAAGAAAATGTCATTATAAGATAAACTCTCATTTGTTTTCCACATTTTAAATGTTTTTTATCGGAGCACTTTGATTTTTTAAAAAATAATGTAATTAGGCATCAAAATGGTAACAAGCATAATACAAACTATATCTCTTTAATCTTGCCTCACATGTTATTTAAACTGGTAAAATCCATTATAACGATCCCCTTGCAGTATAGCGAAATAAATATGCGTTATGTAAATCAGATGTTAACATATTTTTCTCAAAAGTGTAAATATTTTTAAATTTTTTTAAAATTATTTGTCTCATTTTTACACTCTTATCAATTGCAAATAAACATAGGTATAATCAATAAATAATTAATAAATATTTTACTTGCTGCATATATTTGTATATCATGCAATTACAAGATTTAAACAAAAAAATTCACACGATTTCTCCTTTGGTGTTCAACTGAGACATGACTGAAAAACGCGTAAAAATACGCGTAGAAATATTCTTTATTAATAATAAATTCATTTAGCCATTCGAGCGATAAAAAGCCTAAATCAATCACTGTATGTGTACTCACAGAAGCAGTAACCCCAAAGCGAGAGAAAATTTAGAAGGGGGCTTCCATTGTCCAAAGACCCTACCAATTAACCCGCGCTATCTGCAGTCATCCCATCCTACTGGGGGGAAAAATAATCTTTTTATTTTTCTGCAAGGGTTTTTTGGAGGAAGGTTTTTGGGAGATTGTTCAAATGGCATCTTGTTGAACAAAGATTTTACCACTTGATGCCTTTTCAATTTATTGCTTGGCAACGTTGAATTTTCTTCTTTCTTACAGTTGTAGTCGATGGGGTCATAAGCTGTCCATATTAGGAACCGGGCGTAGTTTTACTAAATCTTGTAACAAATGAAAAAGGGAAATATTTTAAAGCAAAATATGCACTAGCAATCGAAAATATGTTTTATTAGCTTTCTAAAATACTCCACTTTTCAACATTTAATGTAATTTTATCATATCTAATAAGAATTTAAGATTACAAGTAATTGAGATCAGCACATCTCGAAACAACAAGTTTCCTCCTAAATGGCGAACAACGCGCTTTTTTACACTTTCCAGTCTTAATTATCTTTTCAACTGCTTTTCTTCGCGAAAATGTTGAGCCATCTCTCGATCAAAATTATTACCTTTAAAAATATTAGGGGTGTATATATTGAGAGCCCTGTACATATAGGGTACAAATACCTTATAACTAAATGTCTACAACTGTCTATAACTACTGTCCCTGTCTATAACTAAATCTTGCCCTAGATCAAACATTTCTATTGTTTTAATGAAATAAATACCACACATTTGTGCAAGCTAAGACAAAATCCTGACAAAAACGAAAAATTTTCGATTTTTTTTATTTATCTTTGACAAGTTTGAGCGTAGTTAATAAGCTTAGAAGAAGCTTAGCGTCAAGTGAAAAGACCCGGTTGCTAATGCTAATACTATGGAAATTTTTTAAAAAGATATATCGTTTGAATTTCAATATTTTTAAATGAATATTTTTGTATTGGAAAGATAAGTTCGATCTGTACAAACCCGTTTTTAGTTTTCCGATTTTGTTAACAAATATTTTTATTGAGGGCATTTTCATTTTCGGAACCGGTTCCAAAAGTTAAAGCATTCTCATGAAAAATAATGCAGTCAAAATCGAAAAAGTAAAAAACGGTTTTTGTGCAGATTGACCTCAACTATACAATGATATTATATATGTATATAAAGGAATGAAAATGAGATAATTTTATAAATTTTTTCCATAGGGTTAGCATTAGCGAATAGGTTTTTTAGGATGATTGAAGTAGCCCCTTAATTTCAAACTTCATTGACTGTATTTGTATACATGATTTAGGTTAATGTACGTTGTATACAGTAAACCTTGTAGAAAAACTGACCTCTCTGTAAGGGAATCTATCCTTAAGTGGAAAATTTTATAGTGTTAACGAAATAAATAATATACAATTATGCAAGCTAATACGAAAACTTGGCAAAAATTAAATTTGCCAAGTTCGCCAAGCAATTAAATTTTGCCAAATTTGTCCTTTGCGGTTTCAATTTAACAGATTTGACTGTATTCGTATGCATGATTGAGTAAACTATTCAAATTATCCGTTTATGAAGTTTCACACTTTATCTTGTTAGAATAAAATCAGTGAAAATGGAATTAATAGAGATCGTTAAAAATTCCATTTTAAACAAGTTTCTGTTTCAATCAGAGTATTCCTATAATTATCCTTTCATCATCAGGATTGGAATCATGAAATATTTCTGTTTAACAAATTGAGTGTCACGGTGACTGATACTGAACTTTTCCCGTTTATGCTGCATCAGTCACCGGTGAATGAGAATGTGAAACATATTATGTACATTTTTAATACATTTTCAGTAATTACATAAAACAATATAAATATTTTGATTCTATATCATATTGTAGACTGTCAGTCATCGGTGACTGACACAACATTCGACGTGTTAAAGCAGAAATTGATTTTCACCAGCGGGCCACTGCAAAGAAGGAATCGTAAAGGACTGGATAAAATTTCCTCTTTACAGATTTTCATATCATCAGGTATAAATGTATAACGTTAGTTTCGTCGAACTTTAAAATTCCTTCTATTTATGTTACGCTTTCGTTGCAGACATATTCTACAGTCAACTGCAAAAAGATTTGAGCGCCGGACCCCTCACAGAAAATTTCAGAATGCACAATGAGAAAATATTACTTATTTAAGAGAAATTTTGCTGCTGTCATTTATCAATGTTTCGTCTTCAAACGCTATGACGTCATACTTTATGAATTTAGTACATTTGCGATAACTGCATTTCAACTTATTTAAGAGAAATTTTGCTGCTGTCATTTATCAATGTTTCGTCTTCAAACGCTATGACGTCATACTTTATGAATTTAGTACATTTGCGATAACTGCATTTCAATTTCATAATGTGCCATTAGGAAATATTACATATTTAACAATTTTTTTTTTCAATCTGGCTACAAATACACTTTAACAAATTTGAACCTTTTGCCGCATCGTCACTCCTCTGCTTTTATAGAATAGCTCTCTTTTGACCAATGAGACTGCTCTACGATAGGATGAAGTAATCATTTTCTATAAAAGTGATGGAGTGATGATGTAGTAAAAGAGTCAATTTTTTAACACTGTTTTGTCATCGATGTTTACTTAAACGCTATGACATTATACTTTACGAATTTCATACATTTGTGATGACTGCATTTCAATTTCAGTATTGCGTCATTTTGTTGATAATTTAAACAATTTAATAATTGATTCGTTTATTTGTCTAACTGTTTGTTTCACTGTGTCATTGAGGTACGCGTGGTTGACGGTATATATAGATTCTCAATGAGTTCACGTTTCATTCTTGCTAAATATTAGATGCGATGTTCGATTTATTTTACGAGCGATTAAAATCAACTTGGACAATGGGGTACGTTTTATTTTCAAGATTAAGTTTAAGTTTTTCTTCCCGTTTTGGATTTTTTTTATTTCGTAAAATTTCTTCTTGGCTTCAAGGAACTGTTTTGAAAATTTCTATTATTCTTAGATTGAAGATTTTCGATGTCATATATTTCTCAAAATCTCAGTCAGATATTCACAAAGTTGCAATTGAGACGAGATTTAGAGAAACTATGACATCGAAAATGTTCAATCCACGAATAATAGAAATTTTTATCAATAATATATGAATTCTTTTTTATTTTTCTTGTTTTACATTGTTGTAAATTTCTTTTATTTTCTTTTATCATTATACATTTTGAATAGTTTCCCATATTTCTTTTTTTTTATTTTCTTTTATCATTATACATTTTGAATAGTTTATCAAAATCTGCCCCTCAACACTATATGATTTTTTTATTTTCTTGTTTTACATTGTAAATTTCTTTTATCATTATACATTTTCCCATATTTCTTTTCATTTTTTTCTGCTTTTATCACACATTTTAAATAGTTTATCAAAATCTGCACCAACATTATTTGAGTTTTTTTATATATTTTTTGTTTTGCATTTATTTTTTTTTCAATCAATCCATCTGTGAAAAAATATTTACTGAATTTATGGAAATACGTTTTCAAATACATAGTTTCATTTTTTTTTTCTCAATCCATATTTAAAGATTATTTGCTGAATTTATGGAACGCGTTTAAATATATTTTCTTTCCAGTTTCTTGTGTTTTGATTTATTTTACTATTACCAGCCAAATATAAAATTTCTAATATGAAAAAATATGAGAATAAGCTTTTTGTTCTTGTTTTAAAGTTTGAATTCTTGTCGATTTGTTTAAATGATAATATATTTTCTTCCCAGTTTCTTGTATTTTTATTTTTTACCATTAATACCTAAGTATATAGGATTCCTAAATTCTGCCGATAATTTTTTTTTCTCAATGCGAGAAGGAAAAAAAAACATGAACCTTGAAATTAAAACGTACCCGAAACATGTTCCAACTAATTTATTCAATCCCGAATACCCGCCAAATAATATATTTTCTTCCCAGTTCGATTCGATGCTTTTCATAATCAACAGACACGGGATTTTCTAATTTCTGTCATGGAATTTATGCGAGTCACATCATGAACTTCTTTTTTTTTATTTTTTGCCTTTCGGCGGCAATGGAATCTTAGTTCTTTGTTTTCACTTGATCACCTTGAAACTGTATGATGCGAGCGAGCGAAAAAAGGGAAAGGAACTCTTACTTTGAACTAACCATTCGCTCGCCTCCCCCCCCCCCCGCCCGAAAGCCACGAACGCTGTCCATCCGGATGATACACCCCGCATTCCGTTTCGACTAATCGCAGCAGCCTCTTTTGAGCGGATCTCTAGCAGCAGTTGGGGAGGCGGGCGCGGATGCCAAGACTTTAAAAAGAAGCTTCGCGCCCTTTTTCATTTCTTCACAGAGTTTTGACTTTTTTATCAAGCAAACTCCCCGACACGAATCATGGCTTATACGCAACTGCTGGATTTACCCATAGACATACTCCTGATCCTTTTTCGAACGTTCATCCCTTTAAGGGACAAACTGCGTCTTTTGACGAGCATGCCGGAATTTCATGCCATCTTGACGTACCGGTCGGCTTACCTCTCGTCTCCCGTGCCCTTTTCGACCGCGTACTTGCAACGGCTGAGCCGAATCCGACCCGGCTGGTACTTCGCCACGCGAAACTGGACCCATCGATTCTGTCTTCGTCTCGATCCCGAAACCCTGAATTTCGCAATCTATCACTTTTTCCTCGAAGGATTCGAAGGCCATTACAAACCCGCCGTCCTGCACCAAAGTTTCTTTCGCGGATCCATCGACCGCGTTTTTCAAAACATCGAAAGTTTCTTGACGCAGTTCCAGTATCTAGAGGAGGAGGACGAGGGAGGGGAGACGACGGCATTCAGACCCCCCCTTTCGCGGCAACAGCAGCAGCAGCATCAGCCCAAAAGTGTACATGTATCGCCTGGAAGGCTACGGACTCGTACTGATCGACTCGACCGCTTCGCGAAACGGCCACCACAACTTACGGTTCTACGACTGGAGCGAAGTCAAGATCCTGCCCGGTCGCTGGCAACAAATCTACTGTCGATGGCGTTTGGACACCCATTTCAAAATCAAATGGAAACTGAACAAAACCCTCTACGTCAAATGCATGACCCCTTCGCCCTATTACTGTCACTGCGAAACGCGATTTCAAAGACTGTCTCCGATAACTTATCGAGTTTCGCCGAATCTCAGCAGTCTGAACTGGAACGAACAAGAATCCGTGCCTCTAGTGGGAGTGCAAGAGTTTCGACTGGAAGAAGACGAAAACCACATGGAATCCAAAATGACTTATCACGTAAATTATAAGTTTTATAACTCGTTAGAAGTCGAAGTCATCGCCAGAAGAAACGAACGACTGAGAAGCCTGTTGGAATAAAAAACTTTTTCATCACCAACCCACCCCCCCCACTAAAAAAAAATCTTTCCCATATTGCTGATGGAATTTTTTTTTCCATCAGATTGTTCCAAGGGAAAGGCAAAAAATTGCGCCAAAGGTTTTAAAAAGAAAAATTGGTTTATCCAATTTCTTTTTAAAACCTTTGGCGCAATTTTTTGCGACAAACAGAGTACCAACGTTGGCACAGAAAATAGAATGAAAGAAAAAAAAAATCTTTCCCATATATTGCTGATGGAATTTTTTTTTCCATCAGATTGTTCAAAGGGAAAGGCAAAAAATTGCGCCAAAGGTTTTAAAAAGAAATTGGATAAACCAATTTCTTTTTAAAACCTTTGGCGCAATTTTTTGCGACAAACAGAGTACCAACGTTGGCACAGATAGAATGAAAAAAAAACGATCTTTTTTGCTTCCTTTTCGGGAGTAACGGGCAAACACTTTTAAAATTTTTCAAGCTATGTTTTTGAGACTTGTAAAAAGTTGTTCTTTACAATACACATGTATATATATATATATATATATATATATATATAGTAGACTCCTTCAAAGCCGCACTCCTAAAATCCGCAACTCTCTAAAATTCTCACATATTTTAAGGATGTAAACAATGAAATATTCAGTTCAGATGTAGGTGCAAAATTTGACTTTTTTAGCTTGATATCAATTCCATATATTTTTTTCATTTGTAATTTTTGTTAAGGTTATTGAATTCATGTTTTTTCATGAAAAAAGAATAACTTATTTCTGAAAAAAAAAATAAAGATATTGCTGATTTCATTGATGATTACAATCTTACCGAATATATTTATGTATTAATCAAGCTTTTTTTAATTATTAAATCTGACTAAACTTGAAATAACGTTTCATTATTTTATGATCTTGATGTGAATTAGTAATGTACCTTTATGAGGCAAGTTTCATTGAATAATTTAGGAAAAAAACACATTTCATCTCTATATAATGAATATTTAATTGTACATTATTGATTATGGCACGAAAATGTTAAAGTGTTTTTTTTTAATTCCAATATTGGTGACCTAAAAGTATTTTTAAAAAAAGGACAAAAATGAACCGAGGAAAAAAAAAAGTTTTTTTTTCTCTCGGTTCAAATTCGTAAACCGAGTCGTTTACAACGTTTTCTTTGCTCTCGTTTAAACTGGTGCAACCAGTCTAAAAAGCTGCTTCCCGTCGTCGCGTCTTTCGTCTGTACCAGCAACCAGGGTTCCGTCAATCCCCGATGTCTCGACCACTGTTTTCGAGGAACCACGCGTCCCCAGGTGATAAAGTCTAATAGTTTTTTGCCCGATTTCAATTTGATCAGTTTTCTTACGAGCGCGTACATTTCCACACCGTCGCCGCTTTCACTGTTGCTGCCTCTGCCACACCGGTAGTTGCAAATTCCTTCGCAACTCAAGGATCTCACAAGCGGACGTCCCAAAAATCTTTCGAGATCGACGCTTCGAAAATATACCGTACCGTTTGTGGTGACGTGACAGTGTATCGCCGCACCAATTTTTTCATTCACTTCTTTTAACAATCTCACGCGAAAAGACATTCTTCGGCTCGAGAAGAGAGAAAGAGATTCAATAGCTATACTTTCAAACCCAAAAAAAAAATAGACCGGACTACTAAACTTTATGTTTTTCATTTAATCTCTCTCTCTCTGAAAGATAAAAACGCAGAGTTGGGTCGACAAGACAAAGACAAAGAGTCTGCATACCTTTCAGGGGGTAGGGAAACAACAACTAAAAAAAAAAACCCCATCCTGTTTCGTGAGAAAGTTGACAAAGGCATGCATACCCTTGAGGGGGGAAAAAAATGTTTTTCAGATGGGAACGAAAAAACAGAATTAAAAGAATAACATCCGTTGACCTTGCATGCCGAAGCAATCGAGCCGCAGCCGGTTAGCCTTGAGAGCCGACTGGACGCGCCCGCACGTCCGCCCGCTCGCTCGCTCCAGTGCATCGAATGGATGGGAGGAGGAAAAGGAGGAGGCGGGAGGGGGTAAGAAAACAACACGCGGAACGTCGACTAGAAGAATTAGAAGTTGAAATAAAAAGGGAAATCTTTTTGCGAACAAAGATTAGAGACAGAGAGGGCAAAATGGCAGCGGTCGCGGAAACATCCACGTCTATGTCTTCTTCTTCTTCTACTACTACTACTACTAATACTAATACTCTCGCGCCCTCCCCTATCCGACTCACGGATTTACATCCCGATATCTTGTTAACGCTTTTTCGCAACTACATACCTCTGCACGATAAATTGCACGTGCTTTCTAAAATGGAAGAATTTCGCACTCTGGTCCGGTGTCGCGGGGCCTACCGCATACCGCGCGGAGCACCTTTTTCGAACGCGTATCTGCGATTCCTGAGTCGCATTCGTCCCGGATGGTACGTGGCCCGAGAGGACTGGACGCACTGCTTCCGCTTGCAGATCGACGAAACCACGCTGCACGTTTCTCTCCGTCATTACGTGCTCTTTCCGCCCGAAATTTTGCAAACTTTGCTTTTTCGGCACCACTGGCAGCAGCAGTCCCGCGTCGGCGTGGTGGCCTGTCATCGGGCGACCCTCGCGCAATTGCATTCCAACCTGAGCAATTTTCTGGTGGACTATCACCCGTATCACCTGCTCGCCTACCATCTCCCGGGTCACGGATACGTCCTGGTCGAGCATTCCTCCCCGCGTCGTCCCACCCGTCTCTTTCAGATGCGCTTCTACGACGGCACGACCTGCATGATCGAAGTGGGACAGAAACGCGAAATGAGAGATTTCAGCATCGGCGGCAGCGACGGCAGCGCGCATTTTTCGGTTTTGTTTTCGGAAGACCGAACCATCACGGTGCAATGCCTCCTGCATCGCACGTGTCGCCGTTGCGATCCTCGCGTTCGAGTCCTGTCCCCTTTCGAGTTTCGATTCGAAACGGATTTCAGAACCTCCTCCTCCCTGACTTGGAACCATCCCGAGGGGGTCCCGAGTATTCCCCTGGCCGGTCGACAAGTGTTTCGTTTGGGAAAAGACGGGCGTCACGTGCTTTCCGCGGCCCTGTCGAGTAAAACGTATTGTCCGCTTTCTAAAAAAAAGTGGAAAGTGGAAAACAAAGCCGCTTGGGTCGAAGAACAGCAGCAGCAGCGGAAAGAAACAGCAGACAAGAGAAAGAGAGAGGCGGGGGTCGAAGATCAGCAGCAGCAGCAGCAACAGGATGACGACGAACCTCTTCGTAAAAAATAAGTAAGTTTATTTATGCCTTCTTTTCCCTCGGGAAAAGGTAAAAAAATAAGCCAAAGGTTAAAAAAAAAGAAAGGAGTAAAAAAAAATTGTTTGGATCTTGGTCCAATTTCTTTTTTTTTACTTCTTTTCTTTTTTTAACCTTTGGCTTATTTTTTTACGACGCATTCAGTACCAACATTGGATACGTGTCAAACGAAAAAAAATTTTTTTTTGAAGTCATCTTTCCCTCCCCCCCTCCCCCCCATTTAACATCCCGATTAGATTCGCTTGAAGACATCGACACTCGAAAAAAAAAAACAAAAATCACAGAGAAACAAAAATTGAAAGGGGAAGAAGAGGATGGTGGTGGTGGTGGAGGAGGAAAGTGAGATAACGAAAAAAACCTTGAACCGTTTCGATGGTCAAGGAACTGCTGCTCGCTCTTTCATTGGTTACGAGTTGGTTTTTCTTTTTTTTTTCTTTCTTTCTGTATCTGTGTGTGTGTAATATTCAAAGGAGGTGGAATATGAGAGAGGGATGGGATGGGAGATGGTTTGACTCTTTTTGTTTTTTTTTCTTTAGACCCTCAACTATTTAACGTTGTCAGTCCCGTGTCGGGTTTTATATTTCGAAAAAGATGGCGACTGTTGCAACTGCTCCTCTCGTCCCTGCGAACGCTGCTGCTGCTGCTGCTGCTGCTCCTGTTGGTGCGGCGGCGGCGGTAACGAAATCCACTCCTGCGACCGTCGTCCGTCTGTTCGACTTGCCCCCCGAAATCCTGTTTTTGATTTTTCGGCGCTACGTTCCGCTGCACGACAAAATCTATCGTCTGCTGAGCATGCCGGAATTTCGACCTTATCTGGAAGACCGCGCGGCCTACCTGTCGCGTCCCGTCCCTTTTTCGAAAGAGTACCTGTACGATCTGTTGCGAAGCATCCGACCCGGACTCTACGCGGCTCGCACCAACTGGTCGCATCGCCTGTGTCTTCGAATCGACCCGCAAAACTTGAACGTGTTCATCCATCACTACTATTTGGAAGGATACAATCCCAACGAGAAATTCGACACTCACTACTATGTCGGGCCCGTGGATCGCATGAAACGACACCTCGATGTTTTTTTCCGAGATTTCATGCACTTGGATCGATCGCTGCTGCTCACTTATCACCTGAAAAATTACGGATACATCGTCGTCGGTCGCTCTCCGCATTTCCCGCGGAACCGCCACGCCTACAGGATGAAATTTTACGACTGGACCGAAGTCGAGATCCGGATCGATTCGAGGCGTCCGGTGACGTCCGGTCGTGTCAGCCATTTCCACGTGACGCTGACCGCGGACCACAGACTCTTGGTCGAATGTTCCTGCGCTTCCCTCTTTCGAGTCTGTCGCTGCACCCGCGTCCTGACGGAACTGTCTCCGATCGAGCTTCGAGTCGCCGAAAATTATCGGTCGCTCGTCTGGGACGTGGCAACAGAAGAAGAAGGACAACAACAACAACAACAACAAGCCGAAGCCAAAGCCGAAGAAGAAAGACACAAAACCATTGAACAAATCGGTTATCAACAATTCAATTTGTTAGAAGGAGGATATTTCGTGGAATCCAATCTGTACTATAACTTGGGAATGTACCACCCGTACATTCGGGTGTTGGAAAACGAATTCCAACGCCTTTTTCATTAGCAGCTCAACATCAACAAATAACTTTTAATCAATAATCAAAGACTTAAAAAAAAAACTTTTTTTTCCCACTTATCAATCTTTTAACAGGAGATTGAAATAGGGAAAAAAGTAAAAAAAATGCGCCAAAGGTAAAAGGAAAAAAAAAATTTTTTTTCCTTTTTACCTTTGGCGCATTTTTTTTACGACAAAAGTGTTACCAACATTGGGCTCGATCATTTAAAAAAAAAGAGAGATGGAGAAAAAAAAAACAATTTTTTTTTTCATTCAACAGTCTGTTTCGCTTTTGAAGGCGGCAAAAAAAAGGGATCAAAAGGTTGAAAAGAAATTCTTTTCAACCTTTTGATCCCTTTTTTTTGCATCACATTGATCACCAACATTGGTTTCAACATAATAAAAATAAAAAAAAATAAACATCATTTTTATAGTAGAAAAACGAACTTTATATCGATTTTTTCTAAAACTTTGATGAAAGGTACATAATTTTTTAAAGAATAATAGACTTAATAAAATAACGCAAAATTTTGATCGGATCACGAGTTTCAAAAATTGGATTGAGTTGAGTCAAAGTCGAACTAGTAGAACATGGACAGCAGGAGCGACAATAGCGGTAGTAGAGGATAACTTTGTCATCTCCAAGCGGAAAGTGACTTTAAACTCATAAACGACTCCTATTTATACTGAAAAAAAAAAAAAAAAAAAAATTTTTTTTTTTTTTTTTTTTTTTTTTTTTTTTAGATAAACAGTGTCAAACATATATATCACTATGATATGTAAAGTAGTTTTCAACAATTTGTTAAAAAAAAAAAAAAAAAAAAAAAAAAAAATTTTTTTTTTTTTTTTTTTTTTTTTTTTCTAATATTTATAATGTATGATTTAATCGATGACAAATGTCATCTACTGTAGGTGTAATTTCTTGTTGGAATGCATAGCCTACCGTTCCGAACGGGTGCATGACCCTACTAGTGTGGAGTATCCACGATGTAATATTGGTTTCCTCAAAACATCTCAGCAACACATTTAGCGCATCCTGATAAATTACATCGACTTGATCTTCAAATTTTTGCATACAGAGTACTGTAAATTTTCCTGCAACAATGAGACATTCTAAAACGATGCATTGATAGGGCATTGGTAATATTCCGGCCGACGACAATTCGTGGCGAAGTATGTTAAACTCTCCCAGTTCTAAAGTAGTTTTAACAATTTCGCTTAATTTTCTTTCTAAGATGGGACGAATATCCGATAATACGTTCACTTCTTCAATACTGACATTGAGTTTGAAGGGATGTTTTTGAAAGAAACGTCCTTGCATTCTTAAAATTGTAGTATACATCATCCATTCAATTTCATTTAATTTTGAAAAATCCACGGGTTTGTAGTGGTCCAGATGAGAACCATTGCTCACATTTGCAAGATATATAGATTCTGCAAAAAGATCTGGTAAAATGTAATCCATTCTGACCACCGACCTGTCCAAACAACAAACGTCAGAATGGCAAGAATAGCAAGGAAAATCGGGTAAACGTGCCATTGTTGCTGGAGTGTGGCAAAGTCGAATGAGGCAAGGCTGATGCGCGGACTGATATTTATGATAAATTGCGTTTTTAAAAAAAAAAAAAAAAAAAAAAAAAAAAAAAAAAAAAATATTTTTTTTTTTTTTTTTTTTTTTTAACCTAGTGTCTAGCCTGGGTTCAGTTTAGGTCGCGATGCCCCGGCTCACTTTGGATATTTTTAAAAGGTTTCCCGATCTCGCCCCCTCCTCCCGATTCGGCCGTTCGAAAATGTTTCTCCGGTATCGCGGTGCGCCTCGGATTTCCGACTCAGTTTAGGAATTTTAAATGGTTTCCGGGTCTCGCCGCCCGATTTAGATATTCCAACGCGTTTCTCATCGGGTCGCGACGCCTCGCTTTTCAGACTCAGTTTAGGAAATTTGAAAGGTTTCCGGGTCTCGCCGCCCGATTTAGATATTCCAACGCGTTTCTCCTGCGGTCGCGACGCCTCGCTTTTCAGACTCAGTTTAAGAATTTTGAAAAGTTTCTCGGTCTCTCCGCTCGATTCAGATATTCCAACGCGTTTCTCCTGCGGTCGCGACGCCTCGGCTTTCCGGTTCAGTTTGGGTATTTCGAAAGGTTTCCCGGTCTCGCCGCCCGACATGGTCTTTCGAACGCGTTTCTCCTGCGGTCGCGGTGCCTCGGATTTCCGGCTGAATTTGGGAATTTTGAAAGGTTTCCCGGTCTCTCCGCCCGATTCAGATACTCGAACGTGTTTCTCCTGCGGTCGCGGTGCCTCGGCTTTCCGGTTCGGTTTGGGTATTTCGAAAGGTTTCTTCGTCTCGCCGCTCGATTCAGATGTTCGAAAATGTTTCTCGGGCGGTCGCGACGCCTCGGATTTCCGGTTCGGTTTGGGTATTTCGAAAGGTTTCTTCGTCTCTCCGCTCGGTTCAGATGTTCGAAAATGTTTCTCCCGCGGTCGCGACGCCTGGTGTTTTCGACTCGGTTCGGGAATTTCGAAAGGTTTCTCGGTCTCGCCGCCGCCGCCGCCGCTCGATTTCGCTTTTCTCGGGCGGTCTCGACGCCTGGGGTCCGCGACTCGGTTCGGGAATTTCGAGAGGTCTCTCGGAGTCCGCGAGACCTCGCGGCGGCGGCGCCTCGGGCACCCGCTCCTCGGACTCGGGCGGTCGCGGCGCCTCGGGCTCTCGCTTCGGGGAGTCGCCGCCGTCTCCCGGAGCGGAAGCGGCAGGCGGAGCGGCAGCGGCAGCGGGAGCAGCAGAAACAGGAGTAGCAGGAGCAGAAACAGGTGGAGCAGTGGGCAGTAAAAAATCCCGGACAAGTTTCGGGGAAACGAAAGGTTCTGGCACAGGCGGCGTCCTCGAAGGTTCTTCGAAGGCGAAACTTTTCATCGAGGGCAGGTTGCTCTCGGAGTCGGGAAAGGAGTCGAAGAGACTCTTGTGCGAGACGTTCCAGATTGCATCCTCGGGAATAAAACAGTCTTCCAAGACTGAAAAGTCAATGTCCGAGGCAGGTAAAGAAAACGGAGAATATTGGAATAACGGGGCCATCTCGACGAGTGGCAATGTCGAATGAGTCAAGTCTGATGCGCGGACTGATATTTATACTAAATTGAAAAAAAAAAAAAAAAAAAAAAAAAAAAAAAAAAATTTTTTTTTTTTTTTTTTTTTTTTTTTTCAATGCAAATTTTAAATCTCCAAGGTTTCAGAAAAAAACATGAAAAATTATTTTTAGACATGATGACATATACATATTACGATTCGCAATTCGCAAGTTGCGAATTCGCAATGTGCGAATTCTTGAATACTTAATGGGTTTTAAATTCTCACTTTGGGTTCGGTGGGAAGCAAAAACATGAAAAATTATTTTTAGACTTGATGACATATACATATATAACAATTCGCAATTCGCAAGTTGCGAATTCGCAATGTGCGAATTCTTGAATACTTAATGGGTTTTAAATTCTCACTTTGGGTTCGGTGGGAAGCAAAAACATGAAAAATTATTTTTAGACTTGATGACATATACATATTACGATTCGCAATTCGCAAGTTGCGAATTCGCAATGTGCGAATTCTTGAATACTTAATGAGTTTCACAAATTGTCAGGGAATTCAATTGTAGTAAGGGAACCTGACCCGCATTCACGCAAAAAAGACGTTCGGAGAAAACCGCGGAAAACTCCGAACGGTCAGGCCGACGGTAGCGACTGGGTTCGAACACGGCACCACCTACCGTCCACCAGTTTTGGAGATCAGAACCTGGCGGCCGCTGACGGGGTCATTTACATATTCGCAATTCGCAATTCGCAATTCGCAAATTACGAATGCTTCGATACTTGATGAGTTTGAAATTCTCACTTCGGGTTCGAAGGGAAACAAAGAAAATTGTAAATGTATTAGAGGTCATTGACCTTTGACCTTGGTGACCTTTGACCTTGAACCAAGTTCAAATTATAAATAAACTCTGTGTAATTCGCAATTCGCAAATCACGGATTCTTCGGTACTTGATGAGTTTCAAATTCTCACTTCGGGTTCGGCGGGAGGCAAAGAAAATTGTGAATGTAACAGAGGTCATTGACCTTTGACCTTGAACCAAGGTCAAATTATATAAAAACTCTGTGTTTAACTCTTTGTACAATGATGGGAAAGTTGTGGTCCAAGTAAATTCGGCAGGGAGAGAAAAATAAAAAACAATTGATAAATTATTTTTTTAAACAAAAAAAAACACACATGGAGATAAATATACAATTAAAAAAAAGATGTTGATTGATATAAAAGGCACTAAAAAAAACAAAGATTTAAGCCGTGAGGCGGGAGCGCAGCGACCGCCTCACGGCTTAAATCTTTGTTTTTTTTAGTGCCTTTTATATCAATCAACCAAAAAAAAAATAACTTAAATTCTAGGTCTTTTCGCCCTTCGGAGTTCCTGCTTCAATTCGTCGTTTTCCCTTTTGAGCGTTTCGATTTTAATTTCCGCTCGGCCTAGCTCCTTTTCGAGTTTTTCATTTTTAATGTTCGCTTGCCCGAGCTCCTTTTCGAGTTTTTCGTTTTTGATTTGCACTTGCCCGAGCTCCTTTTCGAGTTTTTCGTTTTTGATTTGCACTTGCCCGAGCTCTTTTTCGAGTTTTTCGTTTTTGATTTGCACTTGGCCGAGCTCCTTTTCGAGTTTTTCGATTTTAATTTCCGCTTGGCCGAGCTCTTTTTTCAGTCTCGCGATTTCTCCGTCGTTCAACTGATGGATTTTGTCGTTGAGCTGGTGGACTTTGTCGTTCAACTCGCAAATTTTGTCGCTGGACGCGGAACATTTGTCCGTCAGTGTTTTGACGTCCTCCGCGTGCCTCTGTTTCCGTCGGGCCGCTTCCTCTTTCAGCCCCGCGTTTTCGGACTCGAGCTCCCTGTTTCTGTCGACTATGGGCTTGAACTCGTTGATCAGGGACTGGAGATACGGCCGGGGCGTCCAGTGGTCTTCCCCCACGACGTAGTAGAAGAGGTTGCCCATCTGGGCTTGTTTTTCCAGCCAGGCTTCCCGAGCGAGGTCCTTCAAATCCGGGTCGCGTTCGAAAAAGAGTTTGCGGCCTTCGGTGAGATGGAGGAAAAAATCCGTGGGACCGCCTCGGCGGCGGCAGGGTCGAAACTCTTTCGAGACCGGGAGGACGGTGTTGAGCGTGATTCCGGGAATGTGCTTTATTTTGAATCGCCATTTGCTTTCGTTGAAATCCAAGTCCGACTGCACCATTTTGTCCCGTTTCAGGTGTTTGAAGTTCGAGTCGAGCAGTTCCAGGAGACCGCCTTCCCACTGCAGGACGAGCGGCAGCCGGTAGTCTTTCGGGAGGCTTTCGAAACAATAAAAGTGGTTCAGTTTTTCGGCGGCACCCTTTTTGTTTTCGGCGCCCGAGAAGTTGCAGCGGGACTCGCGCTTGGACAGGTAGCCGATGGTGTGGACGAGCTGCATGGCGGATTCGATGGGTTTGCAGTACAGGCACCTGAAGTTTCTGCGGGGCCTTTCTCCCACCTCGATTTTATCCCACACGTCTCTGAGAAAGTGTCCCGGTGGCGAGGAAACCACGATCATGTGCCTGTGTTGCCTGAGTCTGGCCTCCGAGGGTTCCCCGCCGTCGCACCAGCACGAGAACGTGAGGGTGCGAGTCCTGCCTTCGTCCCCGTCCATCGCTTCGAGAAACCCGGGAAACGCGGGAATCCGGACCATGGCGTGAAACCATTCGACGGAGTCTCCCAGTTCCAGGTACTTCCGGACGCAGGAGACGGCCCTGTCCAGGGACTCGTCCTCGAAGGTCAGGAGGTTCGGGTCGAGGGGCATGGGCCAGACGAGATCGAGGGCTCTCGGAGGGGGGTCGAACGCT
Organism: Maratus speculifer; assembly: GCA_964019185.1. Classification (NCBI taxonomy): domain Eukaryota; kingdom Metazoa; phylum Arthropoda; class Arachnida; order Araneae; family Salticidae; genus Maratus; species Maratus speculifer. The sequence goes on from OZ025291.1 coordinate 113,235,754, forward strand.
CGGTCGAACAGACACTTGGCCTGGGCCATGGGCTTCGAGTCGAATGGAACGGGCTCCGGTTTCGCCTCGAGAGAGGGACTTTCTGGCGGTGGTGAATCGACGGCTTGCGGCGAAGTCTTCAGCCTTAAGAATTTTCTCCAACACTGTATCATGTGATCGACGTGCTCGCGTTTCTGTTTGCTCGACCAAGAGGTTTCCCCGAGGCACCAGACGCAACAGAGTCTGGAATTTAAATTGTGCGATGCGGAGCAATGTTTCTCGAATTGGATGGATACGAGCGAAACGTTACAGAGAGGACACTGGAAGGAGGTGGGGTTTCGATTGAGAAATTTCCAATAATGTCTTAAATTCTCACATCCGTCTTTCGAAGATTTGTTTTGACAAGGCGGCATGATGCGGTGGGTACGATGAGACAGAAAACAATCCGACAAAAGGATAATTTGGGGTACGACTGAAAGTATTTATAACAATCTCAAAAAAAAAAAAAAAAAAAAAAAAAAAAAAAAAAAAAAAAAAATTTTTTTTTTTTTTTTTTTTTTTTTTTTTTTTGAAATAGTATTAAAGGCTCATAAATAAATGAAGACTTAAATTCAAAGTCTTTTCGCCCTATCGAGTTCCTGCTTCAATTCCTCGAGTTCCCTTTTGAGCGTTTCATTTTCCTCACTCAGCTCTTTGTTTCGATCGACTATGGGCTTGAATTCGTTGATCAGGGACTGGAGATACGGACGAGGGGTCCAGTGGTCTTCCGCCACCACGTAGTGAAAGAGGTTGCCCGTCTCGGCTTGCTTTTCGAGCCAGGCTTCCCGAGCGAGGTCCTTTAAATCCGGGTTGCGTCTGAAAAAGAGACGGCGACCTTTCGTGAGATGCACGAAAATGTCCGTGGGACCCGGACAGGGTTCGAATTCTTTCGCGACCGGGAGGACCGTGCCGAGCGTGATTCCGGGAATGTTTTTTATTCTGAAGCGCCATTTGCTTTCGAAGAAATCCATGTCTGCCCGTACCATTTCGTCTCGCTTCAGGTCTTTGAAAGTCGAGTCGAGGAGGCTCGCGAGCCCGCCTTCCCACTGCAGGACGAGCGGCAGCCGGTAGTCTTTCGGGAGGCTCTCGAAACAGTAAAAGTGGTTCTGTTTTTCGGGCGAATTGTCTTTGTATTCCGAAGAGAAATTGCACCGGGACTCGCGTTTGCACAGGTAGCCGATGGCGTGGACGAGTTGCATGGCCGAGTCGATGGGTTTGCAGTACAGACACTTGAAGTTTCTGCGGGGCCGCCGCCGCTCTCCCACTTCTATTTTCGACCACACGTCTCTCAGAAAGTGTCCCGGTGGCGAGGAAACTATGATCATGTGCCTGTGCCGCCCGAGTCGTGCTTCCGAGGGCTTTCCGCCGCCGTCGCACCAGCAGGAGAACGTGAGGGTTCGAGTCCGCCCTTCGTCCCCGTCCACGGCTTCCAGGAAACCCGGAAACGCGGGAATCCGGACCATGGCGTGAAACCATTCCACGGAATTTCCGAGTTCCACGTACTTTCGGACGCAGGAGACGGCCCTGTCGAGAGACTCGTCCTCGAAGGTCAGGAGGTTCGGGTCGAGGGGCATGGGCCAGACGAGATCGAGGGCTCTCGGTGGCGGGGGGTCGAACGCTCGGTGGTCGAACAGACACTTGGCCTGGGCCATGGGCTTCGAGTCGAAGGGAACGGGCTCCGGTTTGGCCACGAGAGTGTTCAGTTTTAAGAATTTTCTCCAACACTTTATCATGTGATCGCCGCGCTCGCGTTTCCGTTTGCTCGACCATGAGGTTTCCCCGAGACACCAGACGCAACAACGTTTGGAATTTAAACTGTGCGATGCGGAGCAATGTTTTTCGAATTGGATGGATACGAGCGAAACGTTACAGAGAGGACACTGGAAGGAGGTGGGGTTTCGCTTGAGAAAATTCCAATAAAGTCTTAAATTCTCACGTCCGTCTTTCGAAGATGTGTTTTGACAAGGCGGCATGATGCGATGGTGGGTACGATGAGACAGAAAATAATCTGACAAAATGACAATTTGGGGGGTACGACTGAAAGTATTTATAATGTTCACAATCTCAAAAAAAAAAAAAAAAAAAAAATTTTTTTTTTTTTTTTTTTTTTTTTTTAATATTTATGACATAATATTTTGAGTCTTTACACAGTTAACAACTACTGCATCGCTTAGGAAATACCAACACCGATCAAACAACTGAAGGTCAAAGGTCAATGACCTCTTTAGATTTTTTGTTGACATAAAGAAGAAGTTATGAGTTATTTAGAAACTATTTTATAATGAATTGATTCGTTTCTGAATAACACATTTAGAAAATAATTTAAATTTGATTTATTCAAAAAAAAAAAAAAAAAAAAAAAAAAATTTTTTTTTTTTTTTTTTTTTTTTTTTTTAATATTTATGACATAATATTTTGAGTCTTTACACAGTTAACAACTACTGCATCGCTTAGGAAATACCAACACCGATCAAACAACTGAAGGTCAAAGGTCAATGACCTCTTTAGATTTTTTGTTGACACAAAGAAGAAGTTATGAGTTATTTAGAAACTATTTTATAATGCATTGATTCGTTTCTGAATAACACATTTAGAAAATATTTTATATTTGATTTATTAAAAAAAAAAAAAAAAAAAAAAAAAAAAAATTTTTTTTTTTTTTTTTTTTTTTTTTTTAAATATAAAAACTTAGTTGTTTCAATAATAGACAAATAATTTTGTAAAGTTTTAAAAGTGCTACTGCACGTATTTATTTACAAATAAATCTCACAGTTTAAATATATACAAAAACCAGCATTCAATTCTCTGATTTTTTTTCCAAAAGTTTGATGGGTAACACGACCCGGTCGGGGTGATCGAGTCCAGATGATCACTGGTCAGCGGCATTGGAAGCACGGACGTCAACGGCAGCAGCCGGTCTCGACTCCGAGCGAAAAGCGACTCTCGAGTGCATTATGCGAGCACCCGAGTCGTCGAGGTGACCGCTGGTCTGTCGGCGACTGCGGGGGGGAGAGGCGGGGCAGGGTCATCGACGACGGCAGCAGCCGCTCTTCGACTCCGCCGCCGTCTCCGAGCGAGAAAGCCGACTCTCTGCGTCCAAAGTCGAGTCGAAGTGACCGCTGGTCAGCGCGGACGTCAGAACGAACGGGACGTTTCGATTCTCCGGTCCCATTTCCGAAAGTTGGACGGGCGACGCGACCCGGTTCCGATAGGGTCGAGTCGAAGTGACCGCTGGTCACTTCGCTGGTCACGTCGAACGCACGGTCACCCAAAAGTCCGCCCGAAGCACGGTCATCGTCGTCCGCAGCAGCAGCAGCCGGCGTCGACTCCGAGCGAAGTAGTTTGAATGTCATTTTTCTTGGGTCACGGGAGGTGGGTGCATTATCGGCCACACGGCGCGCAGGTCACTCCAATGGACGGCGGTGGAACACGCGAAACACGTGAGCACGGATTCTGGATTTTTTAAATCTTGTTTTATTTTTCTTACGAGGCAACCGGCATGACATTCGTGACCACAGCCGTGTAAAATTATCTTCGAAAGTTTTCTGGGATCTTTGCATAAGCGACACCAAAGTCGAGACGATGATTCCTCGTCGGCAAAATCGGGCACTGAGGCGCAGGCATTAACAACGGCGGTCGGTGTTGAATGTTCCATCTCCGAACGATAAGTGACTGCAGATCGCTCGAGCTCCCCCCTATTTGTACCCTTAAAAAAAAAAAAAAAAAAAAAAAAAAAACTTTTTTTTTTTTTTTTTTTTTTACGTTTAACACTACCGAGTGTCTTCTGGGACCCACGGACCTCTCTACGGCCCCTTTCGTTTTCATGCCTTCTGAAATATTACAAGTCCAGCGTCTTGTCTTTATAAAGGGAAAGGTTGAGCGCCCGTTTGAGAGGGGTTTCCGTGGAGAGAGGTCAGAATGGATGTCAGATTTACACCGGACGCAAGATGTAGATTTAAAAAAAAAAAAAAAAAAAAAAAAAAAAAAAAAAAAATTTTTTTTTTTTTTTTTTTTTTTTTTTTTTTTCACTTCGTGTCCGGTGTAGATCTCGGGTCCTTTCTCACCTGTCTCCCCCCGTTTCTCGATTTCGACAGAAAGCTTATTTAGGGGTCAATGACCTCTATTTACAGAGAGAGCCGTGCTTTCGCGGTGCCGGATCGAAGGGAAGGTCGAGATCTCTTCGCCGTGCTGAAACGAAATGTTTCCGTCCCTAAACGCGGACGGCGGAACCTTTTGACCGTTCGAACCCGAAATTTCCAACGGTTCCCCTCACCCTCCTCCCCCCCCCCGGGGGGGGGGCGACCCGAGAGAGGGTCGAAAGTCAGTGGAAACGAACTCTCTATCATAGAGGAACGTCTGTACCGAGTTTGGAGTTTCTACTCGAAATTGTGTTTTTTTTCGACTTTTGGCTAAAAAATGTTTAAGTCCGGGATGATCCTTTATAAAGGGAAAACTTTAATGGCCGTTTCGAGGGGTGTCCGATGGAGTCAGGTGAGAAAGGACCCGAGATTTACACCGGACGCGAGATGTAGATCAAAATAACAATTTTTTTTTTTTTTTTTTTTTTTTTTTTTTTTTTTTTTTTTTTTCGGGAAGGAGGGTTCTCCAGCGATCTGCAGTCAGTGTTCGCTCGGATACGGTGGTGACAAGACCTGCTGCGGCTGCTCCGTTGAATGCTTGTTGTTTACTGGAATGAGTGTTTATGTGTGCTCTACGAAGGACGCTCGCATAGTTATGCCTGACCGAAACTGACCACAAGTAAGTGAGACTTTTTAAATCTCGAGTAAGGTATCCGCGGATTCGTATAGATAAATAAAAAAATGAAAATGTCTTTATAAACATGTTATTTAAAAAAAAATATTTTGTTTATTGTTTTATTTCCGGTCCCTGATTTGAAACGTGCTAAACAACAAATATTCGAGTACGCACTCGAAAATCTTTTATTATTTTAGCTACATTGAGTTACAAATTGATAATTTATATTAATTTTATGTTTTTATATTCAGTTTTTCTAAAATCTTATGCATTCTTTTTTCCTCGATGACATTTTTTAACGCCTACGTCACGTGATGTATCAATTAAATGGTAAAATTGACTCAAAACAACAACTATATATTTATATTTATATTTATATTTATATTTATATTTCATATATTTATATATATGTGTGTGTATGCATATATTACTGTACTTATATGTATATTAGTTGGAAAAGGCAAAACATAAGCATAACATAGTATCATTAACCGTTAAACCATGTACATTTTGAGAGAGCATCCAAAGCACGTCTTGCCTCGTCGAAAGCTGAAATCCAACTGACGGCAAAACTTTTTTTTTTTTTTTTTTTTTTTTTTTTTTTTTTTTTTTTTTTTTCGGGAAGGAGGGTTCTCCAGCGATCTGGAGTCAGTGTTCGCTCGGATACGGTGGAGTCAAGACCTGCTGCGGCTGCTCCGTTGAATGCTTGTTGTTTACTGGAATGAGTGTTTATGTGTGCTCTACGAAGGACGCTCGCATAGTTATGCCTGTCCGAAACTGACCACAAGTAAGTGAGAGTTATTAACCCTCGAGTAAGGTATCCGCGGATTCGTATAGATAAATAAAAAATTGAAAATGTCTTTATAAGTATATTATTTTAAAAAAAAAAAATTTGTTTATTGTTTTATTTCCGGTCCCTAATTTGAAACGTGCTAAACAACTAATATTCGAGTACGCACTCGAAAATCTTTTATTATTTTAGCTACATTGAGTTACAAATTGATAATTTATATTAATTTTATGCTTTTATATTCAGTTTTTCTAAAATCTTATGCATTCTTTTTTCATCGATGACATTTTTTAACGCCTACGTCACGTAATGTATCAATTAAATGGTAAAATTGACTCAAAACAACAACTATATATTTATATTTATATTTATATTTATATTTCATATATTTATATGTGTGTGCGTATGCATATATTACTGTACTTATATGTATATTAGTTGGAAAAGGCAAAACATAAGCATAACATAGTATCATTAACCGTTAAACCATGTACATTTTGAGAGAGCATCCAAAGCACGTCTTGCCTCGTCGAAAGCTGAAATCCAACTGACGGCAAAACTAGTCAAAAATTTTTTTTTTTTTTTTTTTTTTTTTTTTTTTTTTTTTTTTTGGAAGGAGGGTTTTCCAGCGATCTGCAGTCAGTGTTCGCTGGGATACGGTGGTGACAAGACCTACTGCGGCTGCTCCGTTGAATGCTTGTTGTTTACTGGTATGAGTGTTTATGTGTGCTCTACGAAGGACGCTCGCATAATTATGCCTGTCCGAAACTGACCACAAGTAAGTGAGAGTTATTAACCCTCGAGTAAGGTATCCGCGGATTCGTATAGATAAATAAAAAATTGAAAATGTCTTTATAAGTATATTATTTAAAAAAAATATTTTGTTTATTGTTTTATTTCCGGTCCCTGATTTGAAGCGTGCTAAACAACAAATATTCGAGTACGCACTCGAAAATCTTTTATTATTTTAGCTACATTGAGTTATAAACTGATATTTTTATAAATATTTTATGGTTTTATTCAGTTTTTGTAAATCTATATATACATATGTGTGTACATCAATTGGAAAAGGTAAACCATAAGCATGACATTATATTATTGAGCGTTAAAGTATGTACACTTGGAGAGAGGCTCGAAAGCACGTCTTGCCTCGTTGAAAGCTGAAATGCAACTGACTGCAATAATAGTCAAAATTTTTTTTTTTTTTTTTTTTTTTTTTTTTTTTTTTTTTTTTTAATAATAGGCAGCTCTTGAGCGATCTGCAGTCAGTTTTCGCTGGGACGCGGTGGAGTCGAGATCCACTGACGCTGCTGTCCGGATGCCGGTTCCACTTCGAGAGAATTGATACTTTGATGAAAAATAAACATGGTTGTGGACTTTATGTTTTTTTCGCGAGGCGAGACTTACGCTGACCAGCGGTCACCTCGACTCGATCCGGGTCGTGTCGCGTGTCGAACTTTCGGAAATGGACCGGGGAATCGAAAGGTCCCGTTCGTTCGGACGACCGCGCTGACCGGCGGTCACTTCGACTCGATTTCGGGCGCCCGTGGCGTTGCAGGGAGTCGGCGGCCTTTCTCGCTCGGAGTCGAGAACCGGCCTCTGCCGTTCCGTGATGTCCGTGTCCGTCCGGTCGCCGCTGACCAGCGGTCACCTCGACTCGATCCGGGTCGTGTCGCGTGTCGAACTTTCGGAAATGGACCGGGGAATCGAAAGGTCCCGTTCGTTCGGACGACCGCGCTGACCGGCGGTCACTTCGACTCGATTTCGGGCGCCCGTGGCGTTGCAGGGAGTCGGCGGCCTTTCTCGCTCGGAGTCGAGAACCGGCCTCTGCCGTTCCGTGATGTCCGTGTCCGTCCGGTCGCCGCTGACCAGCGGTCACCTCGACTCGATCCGGGTCGTGTCGCGTATGAAATTTTCGGGTCACTTTGCCTTTGGTGTGAGAAGTCTCAAGAGGAGTTTTTTCATTTATATCAATTGGAAAAGTATATTATAAAGCAAACATTAGTATAACATTGTATTATTGAGCATTCAAGCGCGTACATTTGGAGAGAGCATCGAAACCACGTCTTGCCTCGTTGAAAGCTGAAATCCAACTGACGGCAAAACTAGTCAAATTTTTTTTTTTTTTTTTTTTTTTTTTTTTTTTTTTTTTTTTTTTTTTTTTGAAAGGAGGGTTCTCCAGCGATCTGCAGTCAGTTTTCGCTCGGATACGGTGGAGTCAAGACCTGCTGCGGCTGTTTATATCCATGCGCCCCGGTTACACGATGCCGCTGTTCGCATTTGGAGAGAGCATCCAAAGCACGTCTTGCCTCGTCGAAAGCTGAAATCCAACTGACGGCAAAACTAGTCAAAAATTTTTTTTTTTTTTTTTTTTTTTTTTTTTTTTTTTTTTTTTTCGGAAAGGATGGGTTCTCCAGCGATCTGCAGTCAGTGTTCGCTTGGATACGGTGGTGACAAGACCTACTGCGGCTGCTCCGTTGAATACTTGTTGTTTACTGAAATGAGTGTTTATGTGTGCTCTACGAAGGACGCTCGCATAATTATACCTGTTCGGAATGGACCTTCGGAATGGATGGTTTTTGACCGATCTGCAATCAGTGTTCGCTGGGATACGGTAGTGAAAAGACCTGCTGCGGCTGTTTGTGTCCATGCCCCCCGGTTACACGATGCCGCTGTTCGCATTTGGAGAGAGCATCCAAAGCACGTCTTGCCTCGTTGAAAGCTGAAATCCAACTGACGGCAAAACTAGTCAATTTTTTTTTTTTTTTTTTTTTTTTTTTTTTGAAAGGAGGGTTCTCCAGCGATCTGCAGTCAGTGTTCGCTCGGATACGGTGGTGACAAGACCTACTGCGGCTGCTCCGTTGAATACTTGTTGTTTACTGGAATGAGTGTTTATGTGTGCTCTACGAAGGACGCTCGCATAATTATACTTGTTCGGAATGGATGGTTCGGAATGGATGGTTTTCGAGCGATCTGCAATCAGTGTTCGCTGGGATACGGTAGTGAAAAGACCTGCTGCGGCTGTTTGTGTCCATGCCCCCCGGTTACACGATGCCGCTGTTCGCATTTGGAGAGAGCATCCAAAGCACGTCTTGCCTCGTTGAAAGCTGAAATCCAACTGACGGCAAAACTAGTCAAAAATTTTTTTTTTTTTTTTTTTTTTTTTTTTTTTTTTTTTTTTTCGGAAAGGAGGGTTCTCCAGCGATCTGCAGTCAGTTTTCGCTCGGATACGGTGGAGTCAAGACCTGCTGCGGCTGTTTATATCCATGCGCCCCGGTTACTCCATGCCGCTGTCCGCATTTGAAGAGAGCATCGAAAGCACGTCTTGCCTCGTCGAAAGTTGAAATCCAACTGACGACAAAACTAGTTAAAAAAAGTTTTTTTTTTTTTTTTTTTTTTTTTTTTAGCTCTTAGGCAATCTACAGTCAGTTTTCGCTCGGACACGGTGGAGTCAAGACCTGCTGCTGCTGCTGCTTGATATCTTGACTTTGGAAATATTTCGCACGTGCTATAAATTGACTCCGGACTTTGTGTGAAATCTTTTTAGAACATCTTTTTAACTTTGAAATTATTTCCGACTTGTGTAAAAAAAACTCGCATCTGAGTACCAAACTCTTTCCGAAGATAACCAAATTATGGACTAAAACGAGACTCTGATGAAAATCGATATGCTTGTGGACTTTGTGTTTTTTTCGTAACACGAGACTTTGAAAATATTTCGTGTTCAAACTCGACCGCATAGACAGAAGAACACGTCGATAAGAGAGAGACTTGTCTGAGAACACACCTTAAATACTAAAAAAAAAAAAAAAAAAAAAATTTTTTTTTTTTTTTTTTTTTTTTTTTTTTTTTTTTTAAGGAAATGATATTGTCTCGCCAGATCAGTTGGCATCATGCAGCGCTGCCGGGCGGCTGCTCTTCCGTTTCTCTCGCTTGAAGCCGAACTTTGAAATAATTCCCGACTTTGAAAAGTTTTGCCGAACTTTGAAATAATTCCGGACTTTATTAAATTTTGCCAATCTTTGAAATAATTCCCGAACTTTGAAGTATCGACTTTGAAACTTTTTCAGAAATCGAGACTTTAATGAAAATCGACATGCTTTTGGACTTTGTATTTTTTTCGCGACACGAGACTGATAATATTTCGTGTTCATACTCGACTATGTTAAAAACTTTGAAAAAATTCCTCATTTTTACTTTTCTGAGTACTTAACTGAGCACGTAACAATGCATTACAGGTAAGGACAAAATCGCGAGACAACCGCAGAGACAGGAGGGCACGTCGATAAGAGGAAGGCTTGTTTGAAAAGGCACCTTAAGTGTAAAAAAAAAAAAAAAAAAAAAAAAAAAAAAAAAAAAAAATTTTTTTTTTTTTTTTTTTTTTTTTGTAAACGGAAATGACATTGTCTTGCCAGATCAGTTGGCATCATGCAGCGCTGCCGGGTGGCTGCTCTCCCGTTTCTCTCTCTTGAAGCCGAACTTTGAAATAATTCCCGACTTTGAAAAATTTTACCGAACTTTGAAATAATTCTCGACTTTGAAAAATTTTACCGAACTTTAAAATAATTCCCAACTTTGAAAAATTTTGTGGGACTTTGAAATAATTACCGAACTTTGAAATCTCGACTTTGAAAATATTTCACACGCGCTATAAACTGACTTCAGACTTTGAAACTTTTTCAGAAATCGAGACTTTGATGAAAATCGTGGACTTTGTGTTTTTTTCGCGACACGAGACTTTGAAATTATTTTGTGTTCATGCTCGACTATGTTAAAAACTTTGAAAATATTCGTTATCTTTTATATTTCTCAATACTTAACTGAATCCGAACTTTGAAATAATTTTCGACTTTGAAAAAATTTGTTATTTGTACGTTTCTGAATATTTGACTGAAACCGAACTTTGAAATAATTCTCCACTTTGAAAATATTTCGTATGCTCTTAAAAAAAAAAAAAAAAAAAAAAAAAAAAAAAAAAAAAAAAAAAAATTTTTTTTTTTTTTTTTTTTTTTAATAATATAATATAGCTATATTATATAGATAATATTATAATATAGCGTGATTACATATTTTATAATGTCGATATATATTAAAAAAAAAAAAAAAAAAAAAAAATTTTTTTTTTTTTTTTTTTTTTTTTTTTTTTTTTTTGCCTGGATTGGGTATAAAAGGGAGTGACATTGGCTCGCCAGATCAGTCGGCATCTGACAGCGCTGCAAGCCGGCTGCTCTTCCGTTTCTCTCGCTTCGCTCTCGAACTTCAGAGGTGTTGGAACGACTCCTCTCGCCGCGGACTTGTAAAATTTTTTGGACACTGGAAACCTAACGGTGCTAACGAAGGTGTCTCGCGGAACTTGTGTTTTTTTCCGATACTCGCTCGAATCAGAGGTGTTGGAACGACGCCTCTCGCCGCGGACTTGTAAAATTTTTTGGACACCGGAAACCTAACGGTGCTAACGAAGGTGTCTCGCGGAACTTGTAATCTTTTTCCGAATCTCCCGCTCTCGATCAGAGGTGTTGGAACGACGCCTCTCGCCGCGGACTTGTAATATTTTTTGGACATTGAACGTTGCTGGAGTTGGGGGTTCGCCGAACTTGTAATTTTTATTTCTACGCTTTCGCATCAGAGGTGTTGGAACGACGCCTCTCGTCTCGGACTTGTATTATTTTTGGACATTGAACGGTACTTACGAAGGGAATCGCGGAACTTGTATTTTTTTTACGCTTTCGCATCAGAGGTGTTGGAACGACGCCTCTCGTCGCGGACTTGTATTATTTTTGGACATTGAACGGTACTTACGAAGGGAATCGCGGAACTTGTATTTTTTTTTACGCTTTCGCATCAGAGGTGTTGGAACGACGCCTCTCGTCGCGGACTTGTAAAATTTTTGGAAACCTAACCGTTTTAACGATGGTGTGTCGCGGGACTTGTAATTTTTATTGAAATATGCCCGTTTTTTTTTACAATTTACTATTATGTTGTTTCGGTAAAATCATTTTCCTTTCAGACGGAAATTTTTTTTAAAAAAAAAAATGTAGTTTTCGCGTAATTAGCTTTCCAAATACTCTCCGCTTCAAAGTCTCTTCGCTCCATTCCGGATCATGGAAAAGGTAAGTGTTTTTTTCATAAAATGTATCTTTCATTTTTCCAATTTCTTTTTTTTTAACTCAACTTTTTTTTTAAAAAAAAACTCAAATGTATTCGTTACATTTTTTGTTAAACACATGCATGCACGCACTCAAAATCCATTTCCATCTTTTCGTAACCAGGCGCGAGAAGAAAAAGTCCGCTAGGATCCTGGTACTAGCGGTGAAAAAACATCGGGAATTTTTTTTTGGTTAGAGCGCGGGTTTTCTTTTCTTCGGCTATCGTACATTTCATTAAAAAGAAATGGTTCCTAAAATTGCTGAGCAACCCGGTCTGTGAAGCCTCGTGGGAGGGGGAGACGGGTCGGCAATCCATCTTTTTTTCGAAACCAGGCGCGAGAAGATAAAAGTCCGCTAGGGTCCTGGTACTAGCGGTGAAAAAACATCGAGAATTTTTTTTTGGTTAGAGCGCGGGTTTTCTTCAACTGTCGTACATTTCATTCAAAAGAAATGGTTCCTAAAATTGCTGAGCAACCCGGTCTGTGAAGCCTCGTGGGAGGGGGAGACGGGTCGGCAATCCATCTTTTTTTCGAAACCAGGCGCGAGAAGATAAAAGTCCGCTAGGGTCCTGGTACTAGCGGTGAAAACATCGAGAATATTTTTTTTTGGTTAGAGCGCGGTTTTTTTTTCTTCGGCCGTCGTACATTTCATTAAAAAGAAATGGTTCCTAAAATTGCTGAGCAACCCGGTCTGTGAAGCCTCCTGAGAGGGGGAGACGGGTCGGCAATTTCTTTAACGTTGCTCATTTTTGTATTCCACAGTACATCCCTACTTTGAGTTGGAAATAAAAAATCCACCGAAAAAAAATGTAACGAATAAATTTGAGTTTTGAGAAAAAAAATGACTTGAACGAGAAGAAATTGGAACACAAAAGGTACATTTTTTTTTTTAAAAAAAAAGTCTGCTCTCGTAATTGAGAAAAAAATAAGAGAGGGAAGGGTAAGAAGAAAGGGGGCAATTCGGATCCGAGCCATTCTTTGTGTCGTCCCACAGTGCGCGGTCTGAGACGACATAGAGTGGTAAAGATCGTAGGCTGAGATGACGAGGGCTGCCCCCTTTTTTCCTTTTTTTTAACAGGATGCTTTTCGCATCAAAATTCTCTTTTTTCGGCATTTTTTATTTCGCGTGGAGGGGGGAGGAGGGAAGGAAAGGAATGAATTATTGCAAGTAGGTACTTTGGGGTTTTTTTCTCAACCTCCATTTTTCTCCACTTCCGTGGTCATTTTGGGGGAGGCAGTAACTGGTCCATGAGGGAACGTTTCCGAATCTTCTGGTTCCATTTTAGGTCGTTCTTGTCTCTCACGCGGATCCTGAGAGTAGCTTTACGTGTGGTTACCTTGCGGGCCCGGCCCGGAACCCTGGGGCGGGAATTTGTCGCGTCACGGGGCGCGGCCGATTTCCGCAGCAGATGCGGTGGCATGACTTTGTACTCACCGTAGATTCGGTTCCATGGATGGTCTGAGCCTCTCACAGATCGGTGGAAAATATGCCGTGTGGTCTTGCCGGGAGACAAGAGTCGACTTTCCTTTGAATTGAAAAAAAATTATCTATCAAAGGATGTCGATGGCCTGATTTGAAGAACCTTAGTGACTTCATCGCTTCCGAAGCATACGAAAAGTCCTAGTACGATTTAGTTACTGGACAGCTTCTGTGAGGTATGGATGGAGTTGCTGCAGACATGGTAAAGCCTGCTTCAGGTGGGTGTAAATATTCATTGTGGATGGCCCATGCTGTAGAGTCGAGGTGGACGGTTCGGAGACGTACGGGTTTCTCGATGACGGATCGGTCTGTCTTTTTCAATCAGATAATGGAGGAATGAAAGTGGAGAGGAAAGAAAACCCCGAAAAAAAAACAACAAAAAATTACTGAGCAGGGAGCGCGTGTGGGACGAGTCGAGGGGTCGCGCGCAGCAGGTGCCTCTCAAGGGAGGTTCGTAAGTCGTTTTGGCGACCTTTCGACATCGGACTGTGACGAGGGAAACGAACGAGTTTTTTATATCTACGCGCGCGCTTCTCTCTCGTCTGTCTATAACACAGAGACAGAGACAGACAGAAAAAATAGGGGTAAAAAAAAAAATCATCGTGATCTGGATATTTCATCCGGACTCACACGATTCATTTTTTATAACGAGAGCAAACTTTCTGGTCCAATAAAGTATATTTCATAAAAAAAAAATATTGTGTCTTGTCTGATATTTTGTGTCTTGTGTCATTTCTTTTTCTTATTCCCAAATATAGGGCGCACAGAAAAAAATAAGAGTATTTTGGAAAGCCGTAGGTTATGAACATTGTACATTCAATTAAAAACGACTTTTGTTTTTCAGCTACTGTAACATCGACAACAAACCCCAACCCATAAAAAAAAGAGTCGACTCTCCCCCCCCTTCAAAACAGGTAGACGGCACCCTCCGTCAACCTGTTTTGAAGAAAGATTCGAAGGGGTTTTTTTTTTCAACCTTCGAACTAAATGCGAGTTTGTTTATCATTGATCCTTTTTTCGGTAAAAAAAAATGACCCCTTTCCACGGAGAGGGGAAGGGGTCTTTTTTTTGCCAAAAATATATTTTACATAAAACAAAAGAATTGTGGAGTTGCGATAGATTACAATATCGCAGCGGGTGGTAAATGGTGGGACTAAAAAAAAAATAATAATAATTTTGTTTCGGTAAAAAAGACCCTTTCATTTAAACGAAGGGGCATTTTTGGCATAAAACATCTTTTTCAAAAAAAAAAGAATTGTGGCGTTGCGATACGTTTGAATATCGCAGCGGGTGGTTATGGTGGGACACAATTCTAAAAAAAAAATTTTTTTTTCCTTTTCCATTTTTCGACCAAAACCAACCACATCTTCCAAAACAAATGTTGGAAAAATGACTTGAACGAGAAGAAATTGGAACGCAAAGGTAATTTTTTTTTTAAAAAAAAAAGTCTGCTCTTGTAATTGAGAAAATAAAAAACTTATCCGCGTGGAGGGGGAGCGCGTAATGGAGAAAGGGGGCAATTCGGATCCGAGCCATTCTTTGTCGTCCCACAGCGCGCGGTTTCTATTCCGAGATGACGTAGAATGGTAAAGATCGTAGGCTGAGATGACGAGGGCTGCCCCCTTTTATCCTCTTTTTTTTCCAGGATGCTTTTCGCATCAAAATTCTCTTTTTTTTTCCTCATTTTTTATTTCGCGTGTGTGTGAGGGGGGGAGGGAAAGAGTTGTAAGGAATGTATTATTGCAAGTAGGCATTTTGGGGTTTTTTTCCCTCATTCTCCATTTTTTTCTCCACCTCCGTTTTTTTTTAGAAGGGCAGAAAGTTTCCAGATGAAGTGGTTTCCGAATCCTGGTTTTTCGGTCAGGTCTTCTCGTCTCGTCGCAACGATCCCGAGAGTAGCTTTACGTGTGGTAGCCTTGCGGCGGCCCGGCCCGGAACCCTGGTGTGGGAATTTTGTCGCGTCACGGGGGACGCGGTGGATCCCTGCAGCAGATGCGGTGGGCTGACTTGGATCCGCACCGTAGACTCGGTTCCATGGAAGGCCTGAGCCTCTCACAGATCGGCGGAAAATATGCCGTGTGGTCTTGCGGTGAGCGAGAGGCGACATTCCTTTGAATAATAATAAAAAATAAATCTATCAAGTGACAAAGGAAGTCGGATGCCTGATTGAAAAACTAACAACTCCATTGACTCCGAAGCGAAACGAAAGTCCTTGGGCTTAGTAGTGGAGACGAAACGTCCAGGTGCACTGCTTCGTGAGTAAATGCTCGAGTTGACGCTAGAAACGGTAAAGCCTGACAGTCGGGCCTAAATCCATGTTACCCTAAGTTGTTTGACAGAATTGGGTGCCCCGTTTCTTTAGCAGAGTCACGTTGGACGGAATCGGAAGCCGTTGGGACGCATGTCACTAACTGGACCGAGTCTGATTTCGGTCGGCAAGAGTCTGACTTTAATGACGGAATGCGGACTGCCTGGATCAAAAAGATAATGGAGGAATGAAAGTGGAGACGAAAGAAAACCCCGAAAAAAAAACAACAAAAAATTACTGAGCAGGGAGCGCGTGTGGGACGAGTCGAGGGGTCGCGCGCAGCAGGTGCCTCTCAAGGGAGGTTCGTAAGTCGTTTTGGCGACCTTTCGACATCGGACTGTGACGAGGGAAACGAACGAGTTTTTTATATCTACGCGCGCGCTTCTCTCTCGTCTGTCTATAACACACAGAGAGAGAGACGGACAGAAAAAATAGGGGTAAAAAAAAATCATCGTGATCTGGATATTTCATCCGGACTCACACGATTAATTTTTTAACGAGAGCAAACTTTTATTTTTTATTTTTTTTTCTGGTCCAATAAAGTATATTTCAAAAAAAAAATATTGTGTCTTGTCTTATATTTTGTGTCTTGTGTCATTTCTTTTTCTTATTCCCAAATATAGGGCGCACAGAAAAAAAAGAGTCGACTCTTCCACACACCCATTTTTCCCTTCCCCCCCCTTCAAAACAGGTAGACGGCACCCTCCGTCAACCTGTTTTGAAGAAAGGTTCGAAGGTTTTTTTCCGTGGTTTTTTTTACCTTCGAACTAAATGCGAGTTTGTTTTTTGTTTATCATTGATCCTTTTTTCGGCAAAAAAAAGACCCCCTTGCCACGGAGAGGGGGGGGGATTTTTGGCACAAAAATATATTTTACATAAAAAAAAAGAATTGTGGAGTTGCGATAGATTACAATATCGCAGCGGGTGGTAAATGGTGGGACACAATTCTAAAAAAAAATAATAATAATTTTGTTTCGGTAAAAAGACCCTTTCATCAAAACGAAGGGGTATTTTTCGCACAAAAAAAAAAAAAAAAAAAAAAAAAAAAAAAAGAATTGTGGCGTTGCGATACGTTTGAATATCGCAGCGGGTGGTTATGGTGGGACACAATTCTAAAAAAAAAAATTTTTTTCTTCCCTTTTTCCGACCGAAACCAACTCTTAGCACTCTACCAAAAATGTAACGCATATATTTGAGTTTTAAGAAAAAAAAAGAAGTGTTAAAAAATGACTTGAACGAAAAGAAATTGGAACACAAAGATACACTTTTTTTAAAAATCTGCTAATATATATATATATATATATATATATATATATATATATATATATATATATATATATATATATATATATCAATTCGGTTTAATCAGTTTTTATTTCTGATAAAGAAATCCAAATCCTTGAAAAAAAAAAAAAAAAAAAAAAAAAAAAAAAAAAAAAAAAATTTTTTTTTTTTTTTTTTTTTTTTTTTTTTTAAACTCTTGAATGACTGCATTATGATAAGACTGATTGTAAGAAGATTCGTAAATCATTATATTTTTTTGGTTTCAAAAGCATTATGTTGTCTAGTCGCTGGGTGTTTTTTTCAAACTCAGATTCTAAAGGGCCCGTTTTTTACCCAGAGAAACATGTGTATTTGATATATTCATTTGAGTATTCTAAAGATGGATCTCATACTATCCGTGGACTTGTAATTTTTAAAGAAATGTGTGACATATACGACTGTCAAGCGTGGTATCGATATGCAGTTTTTGATAAACATTATGATACAAGCAAATCGTTTTTAGACAAGTTCAAACAGAATCGTTATTATGTGGAGTATGGATCCATACAGGCCTATTAAATCTAATTTACATAATATAACTCAAATTCCTGAACACTAAATAGGTTCCAAATTCTTAAAAAAAAAAAAAAAAAAAAAAAAAAAAAAATTTTTTTTTTTTTTTTTTTTTGAAACATAATCCATATCGTTGAAACATCGTTGAAACATAATCCATAACAATAAAAGATGCACGATGTGTATCTTTTATTATTATGGTTATATTTTTACTATTATAGTTATATTAAAAAAAAAAAAAAAAAAAAAAAAAATTTTTTTTTTTTTTTTTTTTTTTTTTTTTTTTTCAACGAGGCAAGACGTGATTTGGATGCTCTCTCCAAATGTACGTGTTTTAATGGTTTATAATACTAAGTTATGCTTATGTTTTACTTTTTCCAATTGATGTACGTATATGCACACGCACACACATATTTTTTTTTTTTTTTTTTTTTTTTTTTTTTTACCATAATGTAACACAAATTCCTGAATACTATATAAGTTTCAAATTATTATTTCATAAAAAAAAAAAAAAAAAAAAAAAAAAAAAAAATTTTTTTTTTTTTTTTTTTTTTTTTTTTTGTCTGTGTGAAACAAAACCACCACCCACGTCCTTTTGGATTGGAAACGAGCGAGAGGCGGAGTCCCACTCTCTTATAAAACGTCCTTCTCTCTCCCAACCGGATTCAGTCTCACCATGATGATCCAGCTGCAATTCACCGCTCGACCCGCTTTATGGGGCTTCCTCGGGAGAAAAGGCATGCTGTTTTGGCTCGACACCTCCGTCGCCGAGTTTTTAAGAAGGCCCGAAGGCGTGGAGGGCCAAGCCCCGGTCCAGGAGGTGGCGGACGACGAGGCCCTGGAACAGTACCCGTTGAGTTGGCTGCGGCGTAAAGTTGTGTCGCATGATTACCTGATCTGCCTGCTGTCCATGCTTCCTGACAAAAAAATCCTCGAGACGGTCGCGTCGGAATTTCGAGTCACTGTTTCGCAAGAAAAAGGGGTGTATAAGCTCCGGCAGTCGACCGCAGCGGATGCGATTCCCTTTCGGACGTTCATCGACGACCTCGTCCGCCGTAGACCGACCGCGCCGGCCTGCTCGCCGGCCTCGCCCGCCCGTTGCCCCGCGAGCCCAGTCCACTCTGCCACGAGCCCAACCCGCTACACGCCGGCCTCGCCTGTCTACTCTCCCTGCAGTCCATGCTACACGCCGGCCTCGCCTGTCTACTCTCCCTGCAGTCCCTGCTACACGCCGGCGTCGCCACGCTACACGCCGGCGTCGCCTGTCTACTCTCCCTGCAGTCCATGCTACACGCCGGCCTCGCCTGTCTACTCTCCTTGCAGTCCCTGCTACACGCCGGCGTCGCCCCGCTACACGCCGGCGTCGCCTGTCTACTCTCCCTGCAGTCCCTGCTACACGCCGGCGTCGCCTTCCTACACGCCCCAGCCAAAGAGTCGAGGATCTTCCCCCTCCGTCGTCACTTGCAGCTCCAGCGATTCCAGCGACTCGGAGGACACTGCACCGAGCTTCCCTCAGGATTCCAGTATTACCATTATCCTGGACAAAATACCAGCGACGAAAGTCATTATCAAGTCGAAAGGACTGATACAAACCATTTACGCGTAACCTGGTCCATGTCTGTATGAAAAAAGATTCCTCGATAAAGGTTGTTCTGTTGTAAAAGGTGTGTTTCTTTCCCAGCAGAAAAAGGGGGTTGAAGGAAGTTGCCACAGCAACTTCCTTCAACCCCCTTTTTCTGCGAAAAAGGCTTTGCCAATCTTGGACATTTTGAAACGGATCCGGTCAAGAGAAACGATCCAATGTTAAAAAATATTAAGATTCATTGAAAGCGATGTGTTTTTTTTTTTAGAATCAGGTTTCTCTCACACAAAACAAAATCAATCACACAAAAGGTACACAAGACATACGGTTTAAAAAGACTGTTATTTTCTTTTAAAAGTTTCTGTAAATCTTTATCCTCACCCAAAATTTATAGTGTTTTACAAAAAAAACAAATCTATGGCTTAGTTCATGGGTTGTCGTCACAAAAAGGGATGGAGTCAAAAAAGTGAATCAAAAGATACTATTTAAAATTCCATGAGGGCATGACTCAAAATAAACAGATAGCGTGCAAAAAAAATATTACAAACTTTTTTTTTTTTTTTTTTTTTTTTTTTTTTTTTTTTTTTTTCACATTATAAAGTTTTGATTATTTTTTTGCATGCACTTGCAAATTTTTCGGGCGTCTGTAAAATTAAAAATCAATATAGGTCATTGACCTTTGACCTTTGACCTTCATTTTTTATTTGGGAGCTACTTGAAAAAAAATTTCTGAGAGCTGGTTTAAACAAATTTAAAACGATTACGATTGTATAACGAATATTATATATATATATATATATATATATATATATATATATATATATATATATATATATATATATATATATATATATATATATATATATATATATATATATATATATATATATATAAAATTACTGACTACTTCTCCTTTAAGGTAATTCCCCTTAAGGTAATCCCTTGATGTTAATCTTCCTCTTGTTTACCTCTTTATTTTTAGTTTTCTTTGGCTTCGGTTTTTTCAATATCTGATAATTTTCGTTTAACCATTTTTAAATATGTTAGTTTATTCTTTATTATAATGATTTTAAACATTTTGATTTCCTATTCAAATAAAAATTCTTCTAAA
Organism: Maratus speculifer; assembly: GCA_964019185.1. NCBI lineage: Eukaryota > Metazoa > Arthropoda > Arachnida > Araneae > Salticidae > Maratus > Maratus speculifer. The sequence continues at coordinate 113,255,779 of OZ025291.1, forward strand.
AGTAAAGAATTTCGCATGAAATAGCAAAATTTCAAAAATGCGGAAGGACAGGGGTCTGCACGACCGAAAACAACAACCATTCGTCCAAATGGTTTAAAAAAAAAAAAAAAAAAAAAAAAAAAAAAATTTTTTTTTTTTTTTTTTTTTTTTTTTTTTTTTAATAAATATATATCGACATTATAAAATATGTAATCACGCTATATGATAATATTATCTATATAATATAGCTATATTATATTTAAAAAAAAAAAAAAAAAAAAAATTTTTTTTTTTTTTTTTTTTTTTTTTTTTTTTGTATATCTGATTTTAAAATTTTAATCCGCAGTCACTTTTCGTTCTGAGATGGCGGAGACAACACTGGCTGCTGTCGATGAGCGTGCCCCAGTGCCCGATGCCGCTGGCCAGTATTTGTCTCGAAGATTATGCTGCGTGTACTGCAGAAAGCGGAGAGGAGGGTCCGGAATTATACTGAGACGCTGCGGCCACGAATTCCATGCGGGATGCATCATATACAAAATTAAAGAAGATTTGAAAACACCCGAGCCTACGCTGACGTGCTACGCCTGCTCCACTCCCCTCCATTGGCGCGAGTTGCGCGCTATATGTACGATACTATACCATCCGCACAGCTACGCGAGACCGAGAATGAGAAAAACTGATTTGATTTTAGAAAAAACTTTGACTAAGATCATTAGAAAACTGAAAAGAAACGATGAATCATAAAAAATTAGAGACCGATGATTAGAGACAAACAAAAAAGTTTGTAATATTTACTTTGAAAATTTTTTAGAACATTGTTTCTTTGAACTTTGAAATTTTTTCCGTCTTGTTTTTTTTTAAAAAAAAACTCGCATCAGAATACCAAACTTTTTTTTTTTTTTTTTTTTTTTTTTTTTTTACAATATATATAGCGTCTCCTCTCGTAATTGCATTTCACACTTCTTTGGACAGTTGTGTGTTTTTTTTAATAAATAACGTTTCTTTTCGCAATAACATCTCACACCTCTTACGGCTGTACTGTGTGGCGGGTCATCCCAGAATTTTGTAACGTATATTTCCTGATCATGGATATTCCGACTCCTAAAGGGACAGTGACGTTTGATATACATAAATTTGGTCAACAAGACTGGGAGAACAATGGCTATAAGAAATGTATTTGTTTAATAGAAAGTCGTCAAAAGGATGAGAAACGTATATTAAAAACATTCAAAATTAGTCAATATTCATATTTCGAAGAACCCTTTTCTTCATTAACAGAACAGCTGAGATCTATTGGTTATACTGTTGAACATCCTTTGAAGCATTATCGAACGCCCTTTGATGACGCCTTTATATATAATTTTAAGACAGAGGATTTTTATGTACAGATTAAAGTATATTATGGGCCAGGGTTCTTTTTGCCTTAAGCCAAGCTATAAAAAATCACACAAAAAAAAAAAAAAAAAAAAAAAAAAAACATTTGCAGTCAGTTTTTCGCTCGGCCATATGAAGTTATACCACATAAAGTTTAAGCCTTGTAAAGTTAACAGTTTGCATAATCGTCTCACACCTTTACAAAACATGACTAGTGTAGAAGTCTCCGATAGTGACAATTTGCAAAATTCTTTTTACCCTTTCTTGGGTAAAACATCAACCAATTACATATTACGTGGTCCACGGAAACAGAGATTGAATAATGTGCTACGCTGTTTTGAGTCTAATGCAATGACGATGGCCTATATTATAAACGAGTTATTTCAAAGACCTGCTGTTGAATGGCATATTTATGATGCCATACCCACGATCCCAATAGATTACTCGCAACTTGCTCAAAACGATAAGTGTGTCTTATGCAAAATCAAGTTTCGTCCTTTGGAGGCGGTTAAACTGTTACCCTGTCTTCATTGTTACCACGATGCGTGCCTAGCGAATTGGTGTAAAGAAAACGACGATTGTCCGTATCGGGAAAACGAAGACGACGACGAAAGGAGCCATTGTAAACAAAAGGTTCACTTTCCCAAGGATCCAGAGTTTCTGTGGCGTAACGAAATGATTCTTCAATTAATGGACGTTTTATTTCAAAAACATGAATTTTTTAGAGAGTTTATATTGAATCGTATCAATGAAAGTGTTTCGACGAGTGTGGATAAAAACCTGGATGAATGTGCCATTTGTTTTGAACAGTTTCAAAAGGAGCCCAAACAACTTCCTTGCACTCACAAGTTTCATGAACTTTGTATCCAAACATGGTTCGAGAGAAAAAACACGTGCCCTTTGTGCAGATTTAAAATGGAAAAATTGTTATAAAAATGTAAATCTATCACGCAGTCAATGTTTTGCTTAAAGAAATTGTGTCCTTATAGCGATGTAAATAAATATGTATTTATAATTGTAAATAAATAAAACTTTTATGTTTTTAAAATATTTCGTGTGACTTTTTTTCCCAAAGAGGGGTGTTCACGAAAGTTGTTTTGTCAACTACCTTGATAAGATTTGTAATTTTACAAGCGCCAGAAAAATAAATTTTTTTATTCTCAAAAAAAAAAAAAAAAAAAAAAAAAAAAAAATTTTTTTTTTTTTTTTTTTTTTTTTTTTTTCGCGCTAGTCTACTGGCTCTCAGAAATTTTTTTAGTGTAATTGTAAAAAAAAAAAAAAAAAAAAAAAAAAAAAAAAAAAATTTTTTTTTTTTTTTTTTTTTTTTTTTTTTTGACATAAATATTAGCCTGCGCATCAGACGTGTCTCATTCGACACCTCCTCTTGTCACTCGTCGACATGGCCACGTTTCTTCAAGATTCCTTTCCTGATTCCGAGAACAATCTGACCTCGGTGAAAAATTTCACTCTCGAAAAACTTTCGAACGCGTCCTCGCCGGAGCTAGAAACTTCCGTTTCCCTTAAACTAGACCGGGATCTTTTACAACCCGATGCTGCTGCTGTTGCTGCTGCTGCTGGTTGTGGTGGTGGTGGTGATGATGATGATGATGACGACGACGACCACGATGACGATCGAGGAGACGACTCCCCGAAACGCGGACCCGAGGCGTCCCGAGATCTCGCAGACCCTGCGACGCCGCCCGTCGCGTCCCTCGGCGGCCGAGAGGATCCGCAGCGGAAGCGGGCGCTCGAGACGCCGAACGAGCGTTCGAAAACTTCTAAACCGAAACGAGAGTCTGAGAAACGTTTTGAAGCCCGAAAGTCGAGCCGCGAGTCTCGGGTGCTGCAAAAGTCAAAAAAACATTTAAAAAAAACTAAAGTCGAGCGGCGACAGTCTCGGGTGCAAAAGTCAAAGAAAAAGTCGAAAAAAAATAAAGGCGAGCATCGAGAGTCGAAGAAGAAAAAGTTAAAAAGATTTCGGCGACGGCGGCGCCCGGAGAAGTACCAATGGAGAATTGCCGTCTCCGACGAGCCCGGCGTCAACTACTCCGAAATCTGTCGCATTTACGATTTCGATCGGATCCCGTTTATCAAGGATCGCGTTCCGCGAACGTCGTGTTCGTATTACACGGACGGATCCAAGCGGCAAGAGCATGCCGGGTGCGCCTTCACCGCCGTGTCCGACGACCGACGGACCGTCGTCGCGGAAAAACAAATCCGCATTTCCGACGGTCTGTGCGTAGTCACGGCCGAACTCCAGGCGATCAAGGAGGCCGTGACGGACGCGCGCGAGAGGGGCGTCCGCGAACTGGACGTATATACGGATTCCAGAGCGGCGATCGGATTCGTCGAGAGATCCTGTCTTCGACGACATCGAGTGGCCGATCAGATCAGAGATTTCGTCGCGAAAAATAAAATCAAAGTCTTTATGCACTGGATCAAATCTCACGCCGGTCACGTCCACGGCGATCGGGCAGACGCGTTGGCGAGAGCCGCCGCGACCAGGGACCAGGTGGACGTGACTGTGGAACCCTTTCCGTATCGAACAGAAACGCGTCGTCGTCGCGACCCGATATGGGTTCGACGCAAAAAGGCGAAAAAAGAACAAAACACGAAGAAAAGAAAGAAGAGCGAAAAAACACGCCGCCGCCACGACCGAGGATCGGTCGTGGACGCAAAGAGGCGAAAAATGAACAAAAAACGAAGAAAAGAAAGAAAAGCGAAAAAACCCGCCGCCACGACCGAGGATCGGTCGTGGACGCAAAGAGGCGAAAAAAAGAACAAAAAACAAAAGACAAAATAAAAAAAAAATAAGAGCGAAAAAACACGCCGTCCCGACCGAGGATCGGGTAGAACAATGTAACTTGGTAACAATGTAAATAAGTATATATTTATAGTTGTAAATAAATATAACTTTTATGTTTGAAAATGTTTCGTGTAATTTTTTTTTGTACACTATAAAGTTTTGATTATTTTTTTTGCATGCACTTTGCAAATTTTTCTGGCGTCTGTAAAATTAAAAATCTATATAGGTCATTGACCTTTGACCTTTGACCTTCATTTTTTATTTGGGAGCTACTTGAAAAAAATTTTCTGAGAGCTGGTTGAAACAAATTTAAAACGATTACGATTGTATAACGAATATTATATATATATATATATATATATATATATATATATATATATATATATATATATAAATTACTGACTACTTCTCCTTTAAGGTAATTACCCTTAAGGTAATCCCTTGATGTTAATCTTCCTCTTTTTTACCTCTTTATTCTGACATGTTAATTAAAGTAAATTTTGACTCATAAATCTTTTTTATCGTCAGTAAAAAATCTAAAACCCTAAGAAGATGAAATTATTTTTTTCATGCAGTTTGCAATTTTTCTGACGTCTGTAAAATTAAAAATCTATATAGGTCAATGACCTTTGACCTTTGACCTTCATTTTTTAACAACAATTATGATTGTATAACGAATATTATTATATATATATATATATATATATATATATATATATATATATATATATTATAATGATTTTAAACATTTTGATTTTCCTATTCAATAATAAATTCTTCTAAAAGTAAAGAATTTCGCATAAAATAGCAAAATTTTAAAGTGCGGACGCACGGGGGTCTTCACGACCGAAAAAAAAAAAAAAAAAAAAAAAAAATTTTTTTTTTTTTTTTTTTTTTTTTTTTTTTTAAATATAAATGGGACTTCTTGATAAATCTAAAAATGACTTTTCGCCGGGAGATTCGCAGAGTCAAGATCTACTAACGTGTCGGTTCCACTTTCAGAAAATCGAGTGGCTAATCCCTCTTTTTTTATTTCGAGTCAATCTCTCGTCGCCACCATGTCGTTCGTGGTCGTCTACAATATTCCCGGAAAGTCTTCGATCCCTCATCATTATCTTACCGGGATTGTCGGTTCAGATTGTTTCGTTTATTGGCTGTGTAAGGACGTCGCCGCCGTTTTGGGGTACAGCAGATCCTACGCGAGAAGACTGAGCGATAAGAAAGTACGCGATGTTACGGGGCCTTTGGATAACGTAGGTCCCGATTTCTTACGGAAACGGATAATTTCTCATTTCGATTTGAGTTTTTTGCTCAAAAAAGCGAGAAGGAGTACGGTGCGAGACTTTGAACGGAAAATAAACAGCCCAGGTACCCGAGTGGCAGTGAATCCCGGAGGAGACGTTACAAATTTAAAAGATCCTACTTATGTAGTGATAACCGAGACGAAAGAAAACCACCGCTCATTTTTCCTCTGGTTAGAGACGTTTAAAGTGACGGTGTTTGAAAATCTATACAGCATGCCAGTTTTAGACGATTCATTCGTATCGTCGTTCATAGAGTACGCCGAACCACCTGAAACGATCCCCGAGAATTTTCCGCCGGCGATTTTTTATAAATGTAACGGACGCACAATCAAATATTTACCCGAACCGTAATTTTTTTTTCTCTCGATATCCTCTACTAATGACAGTTTTGAAGAGTCCAGCGCTGACTTAATTAATTGTGAGATATTTTTTTTTTATAAGCTTGGAAAGAAAAAAAATAAAACACACGAAAACCTTTTAAAAATATTAAATAATATATTTATTTATATATCTATAAATGTTACATTCAAGTGTACATTGTTGCGAGGACACAATTGCTTTAGATTACAAAAAAAAGTTGTGAGGTTACATTTGCGAGTTTTTTTTTCGCCTCGTCACAAGTTTTTTTTTGATGGTAGATTGCCCCCCCCCGCGTCTTCTGGAATCACCTCTTTGTCTCGACAGTTTGTCCAGAATAATTATAATAACGATATTTTTGAGAATTATAATTATTGTAACGATAATTTCGGGGATTGTAACGTCTCCATCTGCGAGTTGTTTCGCCTCGTCCGTGTCCGAGTCTCCGATGGTAGCCCCGCCATCTGGAATCGGGGTCTCTCGGTCTTCCGTGCCCGTTCCGGACGAACGCCGCCTCGTCGGAAATTTCTTCGGGAGGTGGCGAAAGGGAACCGTACGCGTCGACGAATTCTTTCCGCTCTTCCTCGCTCACGTCGACCACGAGCAGGTCTCGGGACGAGGATTCCTCGCTGCGAGTGTCGGGTTCGGATCGATCCTCCTCGACCGTAGCGGCAGAGGCGGCAGCAGCAGCAGCAGCAGCGGCGGCGTCGGACTCGAATTCGAGATCTTTCGGAGACGTAGAAAGTCGTCGTCTGCATAAAACTTTGTCCCGAAAATCGCATAAGATTGCCGGCCATACGAAAGGTTTCAGTAGACGCTGATGGGTCCATTTTCGGTAACACGGTCTTTCGAAAAGCGAAAAATCCATCTCGGTCGAGTGCCGCGGAAAAAAATGGAAAGATTTGAACTGACTCCTACTTGTAATCACCTGAAAAATATCCAGTTTTAGAAGATCGACTGGTTCCCCTTTATTACCCAACAACCCCTCTAGAAAAAAAAAAAAAAAAAAAAGAAAAAAAAGAATGTGTATAAAAGGGAACATGATCTTCTAAAACTGGATACTGTCTCGATTTAAAAGCTCTAAACTATGGAGGTGTAATCCATAAGACTTATCTATCTATTTAAAAAAAAAAAAAAAAAAAAAAAAAAAAAAAAAATTTTTTTTTTTTTTTTTTTTTTTTTTGAAAACTCTTACCGGTTAAAATATTATTTAAGAGTTTACCTGCCGCCTCCAAGTGAAATTCTTTTTTATCTTTTAGAGCTTGCCGCCGAGAAAAACTTGGAACTTTTTTATCATGCGTCTTTCGGAAGTTTGTCTCGTGATTGATTTTGATGGATTCTGCATCGACAAAAAATTTTACTGCAGAGAGATGGGATATGCCTCCTTAACAGACGGACGCAGCGGATCGTACAAATTCAAATTGAATCATCTGGTAAATCGAGTGACCCCTCAAGAGTGGAAGACTATAAATTATTGTACAAATAACGTGCACGGCATGTCTTTTCAATCCTTGCCTAACGAGACAGATATTTTTGACATCAAATTTTTTAATTCAATTCTAAAAGTGGAATACGAATATCACAAAACAGAACAAAAATATATTGTGGCGTTCAAAGGAGGGCATATCGAAAAAGATGTGTTGATAAAATTGGGTATTCCGTACGTCGACTTAGAAGATTTCGAATGTCCAAAATTTGACGAAATTTCCCATCCAATAAAATATATTGTGGTAAATGGTTGCGGAATCCATCAAAAACTGCAAGATAATAAAAAGATGGCCCACTGCTCAAGAACTGAATGCGTCGTTTTTGCCGACTGGGTGAGGGGACGGCTTTAATCCCTTGGGTACGAGCGACACGCATACGTGCCACAAAATGGTTTAAGAATCCCTGATGATATACTCTCAAAAAAAAAAAAAAAAAAAAAAAAAAAATTTTTTTTTTTTTTTTTTTTTTTTTGAATTGTATATATAGAAGCTCTTGATCAACTCAGTCACTTTTCTCTTGGAGATTGACATCTGCATCGCATCTTCCTTTGCCTATGAGATTTTTATGGAGATTTCAACTTTTAACACGATAGAAATTCCTCAAAATGCTTTCTTTACCCGATCTTAAATGTAGGTTGTGTAAAAAATCTATAAAGCTTACTTATTTGTTTATGATGAAATGTGGGCATTTTTATCATCATACTTGTGTTTATAAAATTGGACGTGCAACGAGATGCAAGACGTGTAGGGATATTTCACATATGGACGAAATGAGACTTGCAGAAACCGAGCACTGGATCGAAAACAGAATTCGAGAAGACCAAATGTAAAAAAAAATATATATGTATACAAAAAGTTTAACTGTCAAAGCATAATAACCATGTCGTATAATTTTCAAATTACGTGTCGTTCTCCAAGCTTTACTCCAACGCGTGTTGCTGTTCCTCATACAACGAATTACGGGAAAAGACTAGTGGAAGTATGCGAGAAAGCTTTTCCTATGGATATGATATGTAATATCTGTAGCACCATCATACATCCAACGGAGATGTTTTTATTTGCATGTGGACATTATTATCATGGATACTGCGCAAAGATGATTGTAAAACACACCATTCAGCACATTGAATGTAAAAGATGCACCAAAAATTGCAGCAATGAAGACTTTACAAGACTGCAAAGTTTACCAACAAAAAAACCAGAAGGTCACGATATATATTTTGTAGTTGTAAATAATGCACCCATAGCTCCAAACACCCATGACACATGAAAAAAAAAAAAAAAAAAAAAAAAAAAAAAAAAATTTTTTTTTTTTTTTTTTTTTTTTTTTTTTTCGCGAAATATGATTGTATAAATAGGAGCCATCGATCAGCAAATTCCCATTCCCTCTTCGCCATGGAAGAAGCGTCCAATGCTCCTGTTGCTCCCGCTCCCGCTGCTGCTGCTGCTCTTGAGACGCCAGCTCGAAAAAAAATACGCCTTGCCGTCTGCGAACCCATTCTTCGCCTGGCCGAAAGACTTGCGGCCGAGAAGAGACTTCGCCGCGACCACCTGCCGCCGCCGCCGACTACGACACCTCCTCCTCCCGGAAAGACCGCGGGACGCCCGAAATCTACCTATCGACACGACAAGGTAACCGCCGTGATGGCCGTTCGCGACAACGCTTTCGCCTTAGACAACGGAGTCCACTGCGTCTTCGTTCGAGAAGCTTCGACGTCCGCCTTCCTGGCCAGAGAGTTGGACGAAATGCGAGTGGGAACGCTGCACTGTTTCGACAAACACACCTACGGCGCCGTCCAGAAGAGCCTGGCGAAATTTCCGTCGCCTCGCCTCCGCGTGTATCGGCTGAAACCCTTTCCCGTGAAACCCTGCATGTACTGCAAAAGAAGATCGTGTCCCCTGTGGAGAGCGAACGCGGGAATTTCGCGTCTGCACGGCATCCCTTTCGATCCGATGGAGCACGGGTCCGCGACGACGACGGGACTCGAAGGGGAGGAGGAGGAGAAGAAAAAGAAGAAGAAGACGCGCGTTTACCGACACAAAAAGATTGCGGCAGTTCTAGCCATAGGAGGTAACGGATTCACTCTCACCAACGGCGTCACGAGCACTTCTTTCGAAAAATCTTTCAACAACTCGATTCTTTTCCGGGAAATTTCGGAAATGAATGTCAGAGTTCTCAACTGCATGGACGAACAGAGTTTTAAAATAAGCTGCGACCTTCGAAAATCGTACGCCAGAGAGTTGAAGAAACTCCAAGTCGTCTTGTTGGACGCCGTCGAAGTGAAAGACTGCCAGTCGTGCAAATCGAAAAACTGCCACAGATGGAAGGCTTCGGTGGGCATCGCCTCTAGGTACAAGTTGAGGCATGATCCCATCAAACATTGAATTTCGAATCCTTATTTTACAAAGTGACCGTTGCAAAAAAAAAATTAAATTCTATCAAACATTAAATTTCGAATTCTTATTTTACAAAGTGACCGTTGAAAAAGAAAATGTATAGTAAAAAAAAAAAAAAAAAAAAAAAAAAAAAAAAAAAAAAAAAAAAAAAATTTTTTTTTTTTTTTTTTTTTTTTTTTTTTAATATAAAAGGGAGTGACATTGTTTCACCAGATCAGTCGGTGTGCAGTAGCACTTTAAAACGAGGATGGCGACGGCACTTCCACAGTTATTAGACTTGCCCGTGGACATTTTGTTCCTGATTTTGAGAGACTACGTTCCACTCAAAGATAAATTGCACACGCTTTATAAAATGCCTGAATTTCGATCGTTTCTAGAACATCGTGCATCTTATCTGAGTTCTCCTGGTCCATTTTCGATGGACTATATTGAACTTTTGAGCTTATACAGACCCGGCTATTATGTTCATCGGATTGTTTTGGGTTGGTGGACCTATCTGCGATTCGATGACGCCACGTTACAATTCACAGAGTATCGCTTTGACCTCAACCACTGTTTCTTCCGACCCAACAGCCGTGTTGAGTTTTCTCGTCAATCCATTTCGACCATGAAAAAAGAAAGAGAATTTTTGCTTCGTTTCCAATCTTTCGAAGAGAAAGAGTCAAAATATTTGCTCTATTATCTGGAAGTGTATGGATACATTACGGTTCTCTATACACCTCCTTTGTGTAAAATAGCCTTTCACGTTTGTCCTTTGAACGGGTATCGCGAAATTTCGATCGACAAACCCATCCGTGTGAAACATTTTTTTGTAGACCGCTTTTGGGAAGTGACGTTGACTCGAGAGAAAAAAATAACCATTAAATGTGTGGACCATGTCGAGTGCCGTTGCAAAAAATTATTTTATGAACTGGACCCTATAACCTTTGAATTTTCAAAAGATTTCACGTATCTGACGACGGATAGAGGGGGGATAATTACTGTGCAAACATGTTCCAATTACAGACTGGCGGACGAAAACCACGTTGAAGGATTTACTGTATACCACAATTATGAAGAAAAGAAAGGAAGATTAATCGTAGAAGAAGACAAACACGACCCACAGTTGAAAAAACTTCTAATGGATAAAGACACAATCTGTAAGTTTGAAAACTTTATGTAAATATTTTGAGTCTTGACACAGTTAACAGTTACTGGGGATACCGACAAAAAAAAAAAAAAAAAAAAAAAAAAAAAAAAAAAAAAGTTTTGGATAGTATATATATTGAACGCGAGGCTCCGAGCGTCAGCATTTCAAACCTTTCTGGAAGCCCAGCTCGATGGAATCGTGTATATTTTGTGCTCAAAGTGTCAAGCGACGATCGAGATTGAAAAATTGTAGGCATAAAGCGCACGGAAAATGTTTGAAAAAATATTTGGAAACTAATGATGACATGCGGTGTCCTAAATGTGGCGAAAATTTGAAATCGGCTGATTTGTGGTACGTTCTGTATCATTACGAAACAAGTTTCACCCCTGAACGTTATCGTGAATTACATAGACGCATGCGAGTCATGTCCTTCAGAGATGCAAGCGAGTTGAGCGGCGCCGAATTATCAGATTGATCAAAGGGGGGGGGGGGGAAAGATGACGACATCGACCAAAGTAACCACCACCCCACTCGTTCTTTTGCTTTAGTCGAGAGGCGGGGTGAAACAACAAGACTCCGACCGTTTCAATTTGCATCTAAAAAAACTCGTTCTTTCATTCGTGGCTAAACTTCCAAGGACAGTACGTGACTGGCATCTTTTTTTTTGAAGCTGGGAACTCTGAACCGAGTCGTATATAAACGATCGAAAAAATTCTTTTCATTCTCATTGCTGTTGCTACCGTCGCTACTACTACTCCTCCTACTCCTCCCGAGAGAGACAGAGAACATGGCATTCTTTAGAATCCAAATCAAACTCAATGAAAGGACCGAAACCGTCATGGGCGTGTTGGGAGACCACGACGGACAAGTATATTATTCCGTGGACGACGTGGCCCGGTTCGTTCCCGCGTCCATGCGGCGCACCACTTGGCTGCCGAGTCAACGTCTGGAAGAAATTGTGATCGATCCACCGTTTCCCAAAACCATGATGATGATGGGACATCGAGACGTCCTGGATGCGCTCCGGTTTCTCCCGTGGTCGCATTCCAAGCGGTTCGTGCGAACGCTCGAATACGGCTGGGTGACAGACCTGCCGTACGATTACAACTTGAAACTTTTCATCATCAAGCAATGCGAAACGGGAGATGGGATACAATATCATCAGTGGATTGAGGATTTTAAAAAAAACTATGGACCTGTGCTGCTGCGACAAAACTGACAAAACACCCTAATCTTTCTCAAACCGAAAAAAAAATCGGTGTTGAAAGAGTAAAAAAAATGGGGGGTCGAAGAAAAAGTCTGGATTCCAGACTTTTTCTTCGACCCCCCATTTTTTTTACGACAGACGACATACCAATATTGGTTAAATGTTATGTTAAAAAAAATTGTTTTTGTAAACTGTTTAGAAACAAAAAAAAAAATAAAAAAAAAGTTGAATTACAAATCTCATGTTTTTATTTCACACACGCATACACAAACTTACACTGTGTACAAGTGGTTAAAAAAAAATGAATTATTTTTTTTTTACATCGAAATTTTTTTAACATAGAAAAAATCATCTTTTATTTTTGCAATGTTTTATTAAAAGAGTCCGCAAGTACTTTGACGGAGATGAACTATTAAAAAAAAAAAAAAAAAAAAAAAAAAAAAAAAAAAAAAAAAAAAAAAATGATTGAGCGATAAGTAAAAAAAAATTGTATATACGCATGCTAATGTTTTTTTTACAAATAATAAAGTATGACATCGCCTCCCAATATTGGAAACCAATAAGTTGCAAAAAAATGGGCCAAAGATTTGGGGGATTTTTTTTTCACCCCCAAAATCTTTGGCCCATTTTTTTGCAACTTTTTTTTTTCATAATTATGTAAAAAAAAAAGTTAGTTCTCATCATCGATTGTTCTGTTTTCCGCCTCTTCTTGAGCGCATTTTTCTTTAAAGTTTTGTATCCAAGTGTCGAACGGTATACCTTCTTTCTCGTCAAAAGTTTGTTGGAGCACAGGAGGACTGTTCCCGTCGTTCTGGATTTCTTTCACGTACCCGAATCTCAGGGCATAATACACCGATCCTTCTCGCTCCGATTTCAACGAATCGAGCAGGGCCGAATGTTCGATCACCCAAGTGTCCGATCTCAATTTGCACGCGTTCGTGACGTCTTTCATCTGGCAGGTGGCCATCGAGACTCGCCATCCGTAACTCTGTCCTGTGGCCAGGGCGATATCCGAAGTGCAAAAGTACACTTTGCCGTCGTTTCCGACTACTCCTAAAATGTCGAAAAAGTACCAACGTTTCGAAATATGGAGTCGAAACAACATGTTGACTACCAAACGAAAAAACAAAAAGAACAGAACCGTGAAGTATAAAGTATTACTCTTACGAATGAGTGTGCGTGCGCGGAGAGAGAGAGAGAGGGAAGCTCCACCTCCTGTTTTTTTTTTCTTGTCGCACCACGTGGTTAAGGGGGAGGGGGGAGATTAACTTTTGTATCTCTATTTTTTTAAAGTCTCGAAAACCAATATTGGTAAGCAAATTGATACAAAAAAAATGGGCTGAAAGGGAAAAATATCCCTTTCAGCCCATTTTTTTGTACTTCAACACTGAATATTCAGCATAAGAAGTTTTTTTTTTTTTTTTTTTTTTTTTTTTTTTTTTTTTTTTTTTTTTTCAGTCCTTGGGTAAAAATTCTTGAGCAGAGCTTCCGTGCAGTACAATCAATTTTTTAGGTGGAAAACCGGAAAGCCAAATCATGACACCTTCTTCCGAAGTGTTGTCGTTTACGAGACGAAATCTTTTTTTCGGAGGCAACGCATTTAAAGGTTCGGGACGTTTGGTTGGTGGTGGTGGTGGTGGTGGTGGTGATGGTGGTGCAGCAGCAGCAGCAGCAGCAGCATCGTCGTCATCATCCTCTTCCTCCCCTTCTGTGAAATTGTAAGGCGGATCGGCCGGAGTGTAGGGTTCGAAAGCCGAATTTGCACTGACTTTCAAATGAACGCAAGTCGACAAGTTAGAAAACTGACTGCCGCCGCCGCCGCGAGGATCGGGTACCGGACTGGGCGGTGGTGGGTACGGAGGAGACGTGGGTGTATATTCGCCCGATAGGCTCTCTGTAGCGAAAGTATCCATGGAAACGGGTTCGATAACCACAGCGGCAGATTTAGCGTGTGCAATCACCGAATCTGGATTCGCAGCACTAACGGGATTGGGACTCGCAACGGGAGAAATCCTTATAGGGGGCGATACGTGGTAGGTAGGGGTTTCTTTCGAATAACCGGGTTCCTCCTCGTCTTTGTCGTCTTCCTCATTGAGATGTCGAGCGACTTCGGCGGCGGCTTCTTCGGAGGCGGCACCTTCTTCCTCGGCATTCAGAGCCCTTCTGTAGGCGTCGATCCATTGGTAAAATTCGACTGCATCCCAATCGCGTCGAGAGCAGTGTTGGGCGATTGGAAACTGAAAAGTTTTTTTCACCCGAACGTAAAACTCTTTGCCGCTCAGGTTTTTGAAGGCGACTTGCGCTCGTTTCGATTTGCAACGTTCGAACACGTAGAGCGCGTGGTTGTGGGTGAAGAGCTGCAATTTCAAAAGAGATTTTTCCAAACCCCGAGTCCAGTACTCGCTGGTGACGTCTTTCACTTGGGTGGTCGAATGATTGCGAGCAAAGTGATAGGGAGATCGATAATTCAAGTATCTGGCCACAGAAACGGCTCCCCAGTACAAGTTTCCCTTATTGCCGATCACGCCCCACAATTTACCACTCGTTTTGTCGAAACTCACTTGAAACAGCATCTTTTTTTGGAAAGAAGGGCTCTCGATTAGTTCGCACGCGAATGAAGAAAAAACCCCGACGAGCGAGTTGTTTTATAGTCTATGATTTCTCTCTCTCGGTAAACGAGGGGTGGTGGTGGTGATGGATACACACGCACGCGGGTGAGTAGAGAAAAAAAAAATAATGAGAGAATCAAAGTCGAAAAACAGCGCGCACATGTTACTAAAGAAAAGAAAAATTCCGCATCAGTGGCGATTGGAGAAGTAGGAGGGGAAGAAGAAGAAAACCCGTTTGCTAGGCAAAGAGGAAGAGGTGTGTTTCTCGCTCGCATACTCAAAAGATGAATAAATTATTCACATCATCTCTAAAGAAAGTAAAAAAAGGGGGGGGAGGGGAGAACAAAATGAAAGAACTATTATGTATTTTTTTTTCAATGTTAGGTATCAATCGATTACTATTTTTTTTTTAAAGTCGCGATTCCAACATGAGCCTGATTGCAATTTTTTTTTGTAAATAAAAAAAAACAATAGGTTAAAAGTAAAAAAAACATAGAATTGCACTTATGTATAGAGTTTTGAATCATATAGATCTTTTTATTTTACACTTATTTTTTTTTATGGAAAAAAAGTTTCCAACGTTGGTCACGAGTTGTTTGCAAAAAAATGGGCTAAAAGAGCCGTGCTTTTTTTTTTCGTTTGTTATGCAAGCACGACTCTTTTAGCCCACTCTTTTGCCTCTTCAAACAGAGTTATTTTTAATTATTAGGAGAAAAAAAAGATGCCAACGTTGGTCATGAGTTGTTTGCAAAAAAATGGGCTAAAAGAGTCGTGCTTTGTTGTTTACACGCACGACTCTTTTAGCCCATTTTTTTACCTCCTCAGGAGAAGTTTTTTTTTTTTTTTTTTTTTTTTTTTTTTTTTTTTTTTTAGTTTATATATGTACTTTTATGAATCGGGGTATTATTTCATTACTTTCAAGACAGTAAAATTTTTTGGTGATACCTTTCCACGTTAGCAATAATATTGTGGGATATCCTTCTGTATTATATCTCAATATTTTAGCATAATCCATGGGAGCAGTCTTTGCGACCGGAGTCGTCGACATGACACTGTTTTGCGGCTGCGGCTGTTGTTGCTGCTGCTGCGATTGTGGCTCTGGTTGTTGTTGTTGTTGTTGTTGTTGTTGTTGCGGTTCGACCACTGCTACTTGTAACGACTGAGGTTGTTGCTGCTGCAAGAGGATTTCTTCTTCCGTCGTGCGATCGACGTGCGTCTTGTACAACTTGTCGACCGCTTTTTTTTTGAAAAAAGTAAACCACACGAAAAACAGGTCGAGCGTCAACATGTCTGTGATGGTCATTTCGTTCACGATCATCAGTTGGGTGAGATTCTGGAAATCCGCGGGATCGTGCTCGGCCAGCACTCGGACGTACGTTTCCGGCGAATCCAGTTTTCGAGCAAATTCCTGGACCGCTTCGACGGGACTCGCCAGCAAGAGTTTGGTCGCGGATTCGTGACTCGTGACGTGTTTTCTCGACGCGTTTTGTGACAGGAAAGATGGCAACAACGCGTCCTTCAGAGTCGCGGCCACGTGTCTTACGCGCACGCTGCTGCTGTAGTCGCGATGAAAAATTCCCAGGATGCGGTTGAGGTCGGACGTAAACCAGTAGAGGGACTCGTCGAATCCCACGAACCCGGTCAAGACGTAATGTTGGTAAGGATTCGGTTTGTACTGGATGCAGAAAGCCATGATGGTTGTCGTCGTTGTGTGCGCGCGTTTGGCGAGAGAGAGAGAGTAAAAACACGCGCCCAGGTTACTTGTCCGCATATACGAAACGAGTTTATATTTTTTGTGTTTGTGTGTGTGAAGAGGCGGGACTATGATGAGCGAGCGCAGCGAACCGGAGGACGACGGGAGAGGGAGGGAGTAAACAAAAAAAAAGAGCGAATGCGAGAAGAAACCACTTTGAGAAGAAGAAGGGAGGGTAAAAAAGTTAAGGATGGGGAATATCCGTAAGTGCGTGTCTCTGCCACCGCGCCGCCGCATCCTCCCCTCAACGAGTAACGAAACAAAAATAATAATAACAGGATGGATGGATGGATGGATGGAAAAAGAGATGCGCGATAACTGGTCTTTTTTTTTTCTTTATTGGAAGAAATGATGGCTCAGTGTATAGGTTGAGAAAATGATTATTTTTTTTTCAGCAAAAAAAAACCGATGTTGTTTCGAATATTTCTGTTCAGGAAGAGTTAAAAAAAAGAAAATGGGTCGAAGGCAAAATTTCCTTCGACCCATATTTTTTTTGCGTTTGAGATGTTACCAACGTTGGAGGAGGGGGGAGGGGAGGGGAGAGAGAATATACCAAAATATTACTTTAACAATTTATTCTCTATAACTTTGAATATATATTTTTTTTCGCAAAACGTGAAAATGTAAAATTCTGAGGTGGGTCCGGCGCTCAACTTATTTTGCTGTCGACTGTAGAGATACCGTCTTGGTACTGTAAATATAATTTCATTTAAATTTTAACAGTACCAAGCCTAGTACGATTCCTTAACCAAAAACGCGTACCGAACCAAACGAGCACACTGGTGACAATCGCGATGATTATCACGACTATCCAATAACCGTAAGAGAATGAAGATGCCGCCACGGGTTTTCCTGCTGTTGCTGTTGCTCCAGAAGTAGATGCCGGATTCTTACTAGTCGTCCCACTGCTATTATTTGGAGCGGTGGCTGAACCGGCGGCGAGTCGATAGGTTACATTTGTATTTTTATTAGCATTCGGATCGACGGGTTGGACATGGACGGTTACACCACCACCCCCTCCTCCTCCCTGGATCTGTAGTGAATCGTACTCGCAGTAGGGAGGATCTTTTAACCATTTTAAATTTTCGCATAAAATAGTATGCTCTCTTCCGTTCCCGCAATCCAGTATTATGGTAGACGGCGTGATCGTTTTAATATTAAACTTTTTCATCTCAGGTGTCAGTTCGCAAGGCACTAGAGGTACGCATTTGGCATCGTCTCCGCTCCAAGTGCCGTCCGCCAGACAGACGCGTGTTCCGTTACTCGCGTTCTCCAATTTGTATCCCGCATCGCAAGTAAAAACTGCAGTCTCATTATAATCGCGGCTCGGACATTGCATCTGCCCGTTAAGCGGGGCATAGAGCGGGGGACACGTGACGGGTGTGCAGAGCAGGTCCTGCGGAATGTCATCTTGCCACGTGCCCTTTTCCGAACACTGGAAAATACCGGTGGCGTGACCCGTGAGTGTATAACCCACTTCGCAACTGTACTCGATTTGGTTGGGATAGGTAAACGAATGTCCATCGATGATACCGTGGTCGATCATTGGAGGATCCGGACAAACGACGGGATTACAACTGGCAGTTGCGGGATCCCATTTCAATTGATTCCCGTCCAACACGACTTTAATTGTAACGTGATTGGGCTCGTAACCGGCATCGCAATTTAACGTGGCCTCGTCATCCAGCTGGAAAGGAGCAACGCTATTGCTTTCGAAGCGGCCGTTGGACACTCGGGGAAGATCCGGTATCGGCACGGTGCAGAGACCAGAAGCGGGATTCCATTTTAAAAGACCGTTGACGGCAGACGACTCCAAGACAGATTCCGTGGGTCCGATCGCAACGTAACCAGCATTACATGTCAATGTGGCTTTATGACCCTCTATAAAAGGAGATTTGGCCGTGCTGCTAAAAGTACCGTTGACGGCGTCAGGCAGTGTGTCGAGAAAAGGAACGCAGGTGGCAGAGGGAGGATTCCACTTGAGACCAGTACCGGTCAATTCTAAAACTGATTCCGTTACACCCTGCGGAGTATAACCCTGATTACAATTTAACGTAGCCCTGTTACCTTCCGAGTAGGGTGGTTGGTCAACGGAGGTGAACGTACCATTTTGAGCGGTGGGTAAATCATTCATGATTCTTTTTATTTATGGTCGACACGTAGAACACTTTTTTTTTTCAAAATTGTAAAAATAAATTTAACTCGTGCAAAACAAAGTAATTTACCAAATTACAACAACGATTTTGGCTAATGGAATTATGAAAAGGGAACTCACAAACTTTGTTTATGCAAAATGTATTTTTTAAAAAGGTCATTAATCTTTAGATTTAGTACAAAAAAAAAAAAAAAAAAAAAAAAAAAAAAAAAAAAAATTTTTTTTTTTTTTTTTTTTTTTTTTTTTTTTTTTTTTACTTCTCCCTTAAAGTAATTTTCTGGAATTATAACATTAGAAAAATCTATGTCGATCCTTGTCTTATTTACCTCTTTAATCAGGCGTGTTAACAAATATAAATTTTGACTAATATGACTAATAACTTTTTTCTTGCGTTAATAAAATTAAAAATCTATAGAGGTCAATGACCTTTGACTTTTAACCCATATATATATATATATATATATATATATATATATATATATATATATATATATATATATATATACTTCTCCCTTAAAGTAATTTTCTGGAATTATAACATTAGAAAAATCTATGTCGATCCTTGTCTTATTTACCTCTTTAATCTGGCGTGTTAATAAATATAAATTTTGACTAATAACTTTTTTCTGGCGTTAATAAAATTAAAAATCTATAGAGGTCAATGACCTTTGACCTTTAACCCATATATATATATATATATATATATATATAAATATATATATATATATATATATATATATATATATATATACTTCTCCCTTAAAGTAATTTTCTGGAATTATAACATTAGAAAAATCTATGTCGATCCTTGTCTTATTTACCTCTTTAATCAGGCGTGTTAATAAATATAAATTTTGACTAATAACTTTTTTCTGGCGTTAATAAAATTAAAAATCTATAGAGGTCGATGACCTTTGACCTTTAACCCATATATATATATATATATATATATACTTCTCCCTTAAAGTAATTTTCTGGAATTATAACATTAGAAAAATCTATGTTTATACTTGTTTTATTTACTTCTTTATTCAGGCGTGTTAATAAATATAAACTTTGACTCATAACTTTTTTCTGGCGTTAATAAAATTTTAAATCTATAGAGGTCAATGACATTTGACCTTTAACCTATATATATATATATATATATATATATATATATATATATTATTATTATTATTATTATTATTATTATTATTATTATTATTATTCAATACTTCTCCCATAAAGTAATTGTCATGAGCTGTATTATTAGAAAACCCGCGTTTGATCATTCAAAATTTCATTAAAAATTCGTCTTCTTTATCTCTTTATTCTGATATGTTATTAAATATAATTTCTTGGAGAAAACTCACATTTTTTTCTGGCGTCTATAAAATTAAAAATCGATACAGGCTATTCTGTGTTGAATCCTTGAAGATGTCTTTAAGTATTCGTCTTCTTTATCCCTTTATTCTAATATATTTTAAATATATTTCCTGGAGATAGCTCCCAACTAGTAATTTTCAGGAGCTAAACAATTGGAAAATTTATTTTGGGCCTTAAATACTTAATGATACAAATGTAAAGATTAAATATGCATTTATATTTAAAAATCGGTTTGGAACCTCGTTTTTTGGACTTAAAAAAAGAAAGAGTAGGAAATGTCATTTCAATGCGAAGACTATCCTACGGGAAAAAATTTTTCGTTAATACATGATGCTCATAAAAGGCCACCGTTCCCTATAGGCACGGACATACCCTTTTATTGCACTACAGGTTACAAATTCCAAGATAACCCTGTTCTTTTCGGATCAACGTCTCCCATTTTTATTTGTAAGCTAGATGGTAATTCTGCGGTATGGAAAACAACTACGGAGTGTGTCCCTGTGACTTGTGGTGACCCGGGCCAGGTGCCTCACGCAACGAGAACGGGCTCGGATTTTACATTTAACAGTAAAGTGGAATATGAGTGTAAAGACGGATATAAATTGACAGGAGAAAAATTTCTATTTTGCGGTGATAACGGAAAATGGATGCCGACGATCGACAAAGTGAAATGCGAACCATTATCTAACAAAGATGAACCATTAAAAAAACCATTATCTAACAAAGATGAACCATTAAAAAAACCATTATCTAACAACGATAAACCATTAGAAGAACCATTACCTTCCAATATTAAACCATTAGAAGAACCATTACCTTCCAATATTAAACCATTAGAAGAACCATTACCTTCCAATATTAAACCATTAGAAGAACCATTACCTTCCAATATTAAACCATTAGAAGAACCATTACCTCCCAAAGTTAAAACATTAGAAGAACCACTACCTTCCAAAGTTAAACCATTAGAAGAACCATTACCTTCCAAAGTTAAACCATTAGAAGAACCATTACCTTCCAAAGTTAAACCATTAGAAGAACCATTACCTTCCAAAGTTAAACCATTAGAAGAACCATTACCTTCCAAAGTTAAACCATTAGAAGAACCATTATCTAACAAAGAAAAACCATTAGAAGAACCATTATCTAACAAAAAAAAACCATTAGAAGAACCATTATCTAACAAAGAAAAACCATTACAAAAGCCATTATCTAACAAAGAAAAACCATTACAAAAGCCATTATCTAACAAAGAAAAACCATTACAAAAGCCATTATCTAACCAAGAAAAACCATTACAAAAGCCATTATCTAACCAAGAAAAACCATTACAAAAACCATTATCTAACCAAGAAAAACCATTACAAAAACCATTATCTAACCAAGAAAAACCATTACAAAAACCATTATCTAACCAAGAAAAACCATTACAAAAACCATTATCTAACCAAGAAAAACCATTACAAAAACCATTATCTCCCAAAGAAAAACCATTACAAAAACCATTATCTCCCAAAGAAAAACCATTACAAAAACCATTATCTCACAAAGATAATCCATTAGAAGAACCAATATCTCATAAAGTTAATCCATTAGAAGAACCAATATCTCATAAAGTTAATCCATTAGAAGAACCAATATCTCATAAAGTTAATCCATTAGAAGAACCAATATCTCATAAAGTTAATCCATTAGAAGAACCATTATCCCTCAAAAATTCTCAAAATTCAATTGGTTATATTTATTACATTTTCCCAATCCTGTTACTTGCAATGATTATTTTATTTCTATTTATTTGTTTAAAAAAAAAAAAAAAAAAAAAAAAAAAAAAAAAAAAAAATTATTATTTTTTTTTTTTTTTTTTTTTTTTAACATAAAATTGAACCAAACAATGACATGGGGGAAGAGCCATTTTATCAATATCTAACGGATTCCAGGCACATAGTACAATTCTTCGATCATTGGGATTAGTTTTAATTTTTTAATTAGTTTTATTTAAAAAAAAAAAAAAAAAAAAAAAAATTTTTTTTTTTTTTTTTTTTTTTTTTTTTAATATATAAGTATCAACATCCTCACCGGCATTCCACTTCTCTTCTAGCTATGGATCGTATCGACCAACTCATTTCTGAAGCAATTTATCAAGAAGTACTGTTAAATAGAAACCAGTTTGTAACTCAGGAAACTATAATCCAACGTTTGTATAAAAAAATTATCGACAAGACGCGTGTTGCACCTTATTATTTTGAAAAGACTCTTCTTTTCAGTAAATGGCACGATGAAATTTTAGACGCCTATCTCGAGAAAAGATCGACTCTGTCGCACGATGAAAAGATATGCGTCGAACGCGTTCTCTCTAAAGACAACCCCAACGTGACCGAGTTAACAAAATTTGCTTCTTGTTGGTACAAATATAATCCTAAAGTCGCCTGTAAATGGTTTGCCGTCGACGGTCTTCTTGGAACTCACCCCAAACACTATGTTCAAGATGCCTTTTCGCCCCAATTCGTAAAACACAACGATGCCGTGAGAGCCTTGTACGCATACCATTCGGAACCTGAAAAAATTAGAGACATTGTCGAAAAAGCATTTCTTTTGAATGAAGGGGAACCATGCCCTCCCGATCTCGACACCGAATTCGAAATGTATATTTCGATGTACGCAGAAATGGTAGGAGAAGAGACCATGACACTAGTGGCGGCCGAACGCAAGGCCAAAATGCAGCAGCAGCAACAGCAGCCGTGCAAACGTAAAAAAACAATCCTCTTGGAAAAAAATTAAACTCTTTTTTCATTTATTTATTTGTTTTTAAATCGACATTCGTTTTCCAACACTTTGCGTAAATGAGAATCGTAAGGACCCGTTTTCGGGATATCTTTCAAGAGATCTTGTTTCAGTTTTACTCGAATGGATAAAGACCATTCCGAAGAGGGTCGCAAGATGTCATAAAGACACAAAAGACGTAGATAGGCTTCGTGCGAATCTTCTACGTCCTTTAAATCGATCCGAGAGGATTCGC
The DNA here is from genome assembly GCA_964019185.1 of Maratus speculifer. Taxonomy (NCBI): domain Eukaryota; kingdom Metazoa; phylum Arthropoda; class Arachnida; order Araneae; family Salticidae; genus Maratus; species Maratus speculifer. Next base: position 113,278,720 of record OZ025291.1, read on the forward strand.
TTAAAAAAGGCGTGTTAGGGTGATGTGAGGTAGGGGGTACGACGATCGCTTGATCGGCGAAAGATTCTATGGGATAAGGGATTATTCTTTCGAGTGAAAAATGACTATCCACAATTCGAGTGCGAAGTGGATCATAAGAAAGACGCAAATGACTCGTCAGAACAAGATTCCATTGATGTGAGGGTATCGTCTCATCGAAAGCGGGTTCAATTATAATGTACAAAAGACGTTTTTTACGATACCAAAAAATAGGCTCGTACTTTGATGCGGATTCTAAATCTTGAATGAGATTCAAATAATTCTGAACGATGTGGGGATATCGACCAAAAGAACCGTAGAGAATAGTCGACCGCCTATCGGTTAAGGCTTCTTCAAAATAATTCATAACTTGTTTTTTTTTAGAAAAAACGATTTAAAAAATTACAAATAAGATTTTAATTAAAATTCTTGTTTTAACAACTGGAAAGGTCAATGACCTTTAGCTTTAAAAAAAAAAAAAAAAAAAAAAAAAATTAAAGTTCGAAGTCAGTTATAACGCGTGTGAAATATTTTCAAAGTCGGGAATTATTTCAAAGTCCGGCAAAATTTTTCAAAGTCGGGAATTATTTTAAAGTTCGGCTTCAAGCAAGAACATGGAAGAGCAGCCGCCGGCAGCGCTGCCAGATGCCAACTGATCTGGAAGACAATGTGAAAAGTTTTGCCGAACTTTGAAATAATTCCGGACTTTATTAAATTTTGCCAATCTTTGAAATTCCCGAACTTTGAAATATCGACTTTGAAACTTTTTCAGAAATCGAGACTTTAATGAAAATCGACATGCTTTTGGACTTTGTATTTTTTTCGCGACACGAGACTTTGATAATATTTCGTGTTCATACTCGACTATGTTAAAAACTGAAAAAATTCCTCATTTTTACTTTTCTGAGTACTTAACTGAGCACGTAACAATGCATTACAGGTAAGGACAAAATCGCGAGACAACCGCAGAGACAGGAGAGCACGTCGATAAGAGGAAGGCTTGTTTGAAAAGGCACCTTAAGTGAAAAAAAAAAAAAAAAAAAAAAAATTTTTTTTTTTTTTTTTTTTTTGGTAGAAGGAAATGACATTGTCTCGCCAGATCAGTTGGCACCATGCAGCGCTGCCGGGCGGCTGCTCTCCCGTTTCTCTCTCTTGAAGCCGAACTTTGAAATAATTCCCGACTTTGAAAAATTTTACCGAACTTTGAAATAATTCTCGACTTTGAAAAATTTTACCGAACTTTGAAATAATTCTCGACTTTGAAAAATTTTACCGAACTTTGAAATAATTCTCGACTTTGAAAAATTTTGTGGGACTTTGAAATAATTCCCGACTTTGAAATCTCGACTTTGAAAATATTTCACACGCGCTATAAACTGACTTCAGACTTTGAAACTTTTTCAGAAATCGAGACTTTGATGAAAATCGACATGCTTGTGGACTTTGTGTTTTTTTCGCGACACGAGACTTTGAAATTATTTCGTGTTCATGCTTGACTATGTTAAAAACTTTGAAAATATTCCTCATTTTTTATATTTCTCAATACTTAACTGAATCCGAACTTTGAAATAATTTTCGACTTTGAAAAATTTTGTTATTTGTACGTTTTTGAATATTTGACTGAAACCAAACTTTGAAATAATTTTCCACTTTGAAATTTTTTTTTTTTTTTTTTTTTTTTTTTTTTTAAGGAGTGACATTGTTTCACCAGATCAGTTGGCTTCTGGCGGTTGGCGGTTGCTCTTCCGTTTCTCTCGCTTGAACCCGAACTTTGAAATAATTCCTGACTTTGAAAAATTTTGCCGGACTCTGAAATAATTCTCGGGCTTTGAAAATATTTCACGCGCTCTATAAACTGACTTCGGACTTTGAAAATATTTCACACGCTCTATAAACTGACTTCGGACTTTGAAAATATTTCACACGCTCTATAAACTGACTTCGGACTTTGAAAATATTTCACACGCTCTATGAACTGATTTCGGACTTTGAAAGTTTTTCAGAAATCGAGACTTTGATGAAAATCGACATGCTTGTGGACTTTGTGTTTTTTCCTGACACGAGACTTTGAAAATATTTTGTCTTCAAACTCGACTGCATAAAATCCTCATTTTTCCTCAAATAATTTTAATTAAGATTCTTGTTTTAAGAACTGGAAAAGTCAACAATCTTCAAAAAAAAAAAAAAAAAAAAAAAAAAAATTTTTTTTTTTTTTTTTTTTTTTTTTTTTTTTTTTTTTTAGTATATAAATATGCGAAATTTTAAGAATAACCTTCATATAGCTTTGTCATTTTTTCACAAACATGTCTGTTTTTGCTGAAGCTGTTTGCATGACTTGTTATGATGATATGATATTTCCAATGGAAATTGCATTCGCTGCATCTCCGAATCACATTTACATCTTTCAAATCGCACCGCCACCAGAGTATTATGTTCAGACAATGAGAGATATGGCAAACACCAAATCTCGATTCAAAAATAAAGATCGTTTCTATAGTCGTACTGATCGCAGGCATTCATCTGTCGTGCCAGTTGCTCAGTATAAACTTCATCCAGACATCTGGTTAACTCAATTATATCATTATATTCATTATATTTATCATATTTTCCCTAAAGAAGTACAATTCAAAGTTCGAGGAGATTATCAGTATCATTTTTTCAAACAGATATGTGGATTCGAGAATGTTTCCAAAATTTGGCTACCAACGGGAGTTGATGTCATTGATTGCTTACATAAACATTCTTCTAATTTAATAAAATATCCTTGTGCGGGCATTGAAGTTGGAACCATGGCTTATCACAAAGTTCCTTTGCTCAATAAACCACCCATAGACCCACGTTAATTATTGCAATATTACGAGTAGCCGGCTAGCAAGCACTATTAAAAAAAAAAAAAAAAAAAAAAAAAAAAAAAATTTTTTTTTTTTTTTTTTTTTTTTTTTTTTTTTTTTTTTTAGTTTACGGGTGTGTATAAAAGGTCCTTCCATTCTGTTCCTCCTCATACCGTTCCATTTTTTTTTCAATCTCGCGTTCGTCATGCCTCAACTGTACGTTTACTGGAAACTTATGAGAAACAACAACGTTCCGTTTCCCTGTCCCCACTGCAACGAGGTACTGGTGCCTTTAGAGTTTGAAAAACATTGCAACGTCCGGCATCAACTCGACGATGAGAAATGCTGCGTCTGGTGTTTGGGCAACACCGTTTGGTTCCGAGGCGAAAGAGACGTCGCGCATTTGTTAAAGTGTTTCAAGGACTTTACGAAATCACGGGCCCGCGAGACTTTGTCCTTCCCCCGTTCGGAGGTACCGACTCTCATGGACTTGACGCCCATGTGCGAAGCCGACACGTACTTTGACAAGTATTCTCCGATTCCCGAGATGCCGGCGCTTCCCGTCTGGCCTCCGACTCTGAGTTCGCCGACCGCCGCCGTACCCTATCGAGACGCGAGTCTGAATCTGGCCGTCTCCTGCCTGCACCTGTATCTGAGTCTGTGGAAAAAGACCGAGTGGTGTCACGTCATGGTGACACCGGTCGCCTATCTGCCTCTGCTTCAAGCTCTGGACGACGGTAAATCGCGTACTTTGCCGTTTTTCTGTTATTGCGACGGCGGCGGCGGCGGGGCGGCCAAAGTCCATCGACACATGATTGTCGTTTCCGAGTCGAGTGTCGCGAAACGCGTCTGGAAGAAAATCGAGTGCCCTAAAAAGAATCTGCACGTTCGTAAAGAGACGATCGAAAGTCCGATGCAGTTGGTCAATTTACTCGGCCATTTCAGTCAACGTAAATCGAAATGCAGTTTTACTTTCGAAAATCCGCTGGAAGTTCAAGGTGCGACCGACCGACATTTTTACGTGGCCCTGTCTCTGCCGCCGCTCTACCGCCTGGTCTTGGCCGCCCAGTGGGACGGAGGATTATTGGAATTTGTGAATCAGGAGTACAGCGTCGTGGATCCGAGCCTGCTCGTTCCCTGGGCGGAAAAATATCACGGCGTCTGGGGAATTCGAATTTCTAATCTGCCGGACTTGGGGAAGAACATCGTGTTGCCTGTTCAGAAAAACTATCGACCCGTTTCTAAGCCGACCGATAAGTACGTGTGTCTGCTGAAAGGCCAAAAACTGTATTTCGAGGAAACAAATGAGGAGGAGGAGGAGGAGGAGGAAGAGGAGGAGGAAGAGGAGGACGAGGACGATTGGGTGATGGATCAGGCACATCGAGGAAACCTGTTTTTCGATTGCATTGGACGAGAAATTTGGATCCCGACTCCATTGCAACAGAAATTTATCAATTCGGCAAAACCCCTGAAAGATCAAATTCTGGACTTGGAATCGAAATTGTCTCGAGCCAACGACGAACTGGATGAATACAAGTATGATCAAGATTACTTGAGAGATGAAAATCGTCAGTTGAAAAGGCGTATGAAAGAATCTGAAGAAGAATTGAAACGGCTACAAAAAAAACATATAAAAGTGTTGGAAAGAGAAAATGAGGTTTTAAGATTGGAATTGAAAAATCAAAAATAATGTACTTGTATATTTGATGTCCTAAAAAAAAAAAAAAAAAAAAAAAAAAAAAAATTTTTTTTTTTTTTTTTTTTTTTTTTTTTTTTTAAAGGAGTGACATTGTTTCACCAGATCAGTTGGCTTCTGGCGGTTGGCTGTTGCTCTTCCGTTTCTCTCGCTTGAACCCGAACTTTGAAATAATTCCTGACTTTGAAAAATTTTGCCGGACTCTGAAATAATTCTCGGACTTTGAAAATATTTCACGCGCTCTATAAACTGACTTCGGACTTTGAAAATATTTCACACGTTCTATAAACTGACTTCGGACTTCGAAAATATTTCACACGCTCTATAAACTGACTTCGGACTTTGAAAATATTTCACACGCTCTATAAACTGACTTCGGACTTTGAAAATATTTCACACGCTCTATGAACTGATTTCGGACTTTGAAAGTTTTTCAGAAATCGAGACTTTGATGAAAATCGACATGCTTGTGGACTTTGTGTTTTTTCGTGACACGAGACTTTGAAAATATTTTGTCTTAAAAAAAAAAAAAAAAAAAAAAAAAAAAAATTTTTTTTTTTTTTTTTTTTTTTTTTTTTTAATATGTATGCATTTTTATATAAAAGAGGTTACAAATGTTTCAATTTATACATTCATCCTTACCAGTCGTTGTTCAACATGATTGTTGTCGCTATTGATACCAGTGGCTCTACCAGGGACGATCGCTATGCCTCGCGTTATCGAGAAACAATACATCAAGTTTTAATTCATTTAAATCCGCCAATACGTGTAATTTATTGGAATGATAAAGTTACATATAATCAAACTGTTCATGAAATAACTAAAAATATTTGCAATTTCAAGTCTAGTGGGTGTACTACACCTCGTTGTTTTATAGAAAAATTGCCGACTGATAACCCCATTGAGTTATACATTTTTACCGATGGATGTATTTTCGAAACAGATGTCCGCGATTGTCGTTATGTTTTGAAAAGGAAAAATCTTCAGTTTGAAAACGTTCATTTATATTATATCGGCATTGAATCTCTGATGAATTTGAAATTTACCGATCTGTTTGCGGATTATCCTAAGACTATTCAAATCAATCAAAATTTCGTAGGTTGTGTGGAACCGGGTTTAATTAACTTTGATAACATCACCTATAAGTATATTATGCGTGATGATTCGTTTAAAGCAACCATCTTAACCCAAATCAATTCACCCAACGTGAATAAATCAGAGTTAAAAAATCAGCTAAATTTACTCACTTATCGCATTTTAAAAGAACATTTCGAAAATAAACTAAAAATTCAATCGTTTTATATTAAAAAAATGTAAAAGGATGTATCGATTATGTTAGAAAGCATTCATATAATTCTGAAAAATCGCATTTTCAAAGTAAAATGTCTGACATTTTAAAATTATTCGATGAAAACATAGATACTTATTCTTTGGAACATTTTAAACCAGCCACAAACTATACTTTGGTATGTGACGAAGAAAAACAGGAAGAGCAGGTTGAAGGTAATCGAAAAGAGGAAAACGAACCGCCATTAGATAGCAAACTCTTAACTTGCGATATTTTGTTGCAACACTGTAAACTTCCTTGCATTCCTCTCAAAATTTGCACGGATGACGTTTGGCTCGATAAAAAAATTTTGCGAAATCCATTTGCACTCTTAGAATCCGATACCCTTATCGAACGAATCGTCAAAAGAATAGAACCGTACGTAATGGATTATAAAAATGTGTATACTCGACTCGAGAATCCTAAAGTATCTCCTTTCTCCAGAGACAGTTTGCAAGGCGTTTACGTACTACATAATGATAGTATTGATGTGCAAGATATGATTAAGCATAACAATTATGTTTTATCAACTTTTTTTCAAAACAGATTGCCCGGAAAACCTATTCTTTGGCATATGATTTTTCTATACATAATGGCTTTGAGAAGATTTCCAGAAATGAAAGACGTTTTCTTTGAAGAAATTCGGTTTTTAGGCCAACAGGATAAGTATTTCATAACTCTGGTACCTTATCTAAATCCAATTATAGTGGAAGATTTAAATTGTTGTTTCTGGTATGTCGCTCACGTATGCCATAAAGCGTTTCCCAACAACCGAAAGAATGTGCTTCGAAAGCCGGATTTCATATCGGGAGTTTTTCTTGAATTTTACAGAAATGTTTACGAAAAAGACTACACCGATCCTCCTGAATTACCTGAATGGCAATTATGGCATATGTTAAGGCGTGATAAAACGGCCATTTTTCGTATTTTATCACATTATTTTCGTCATGAAGAAGTAGTTGGTCTGGAAAAGGCATTTCAAATCATTTTGTTAAGAGAAAAAAAACAACTCACTCATGAACCCCCTAAAGAATTGAAGTTTCTTTCTCATTTCAGTTTGGAAAAAGTTTTGGATGTATATGTAAAATCTCTGAAAGCAAAAGATCACTTTGTTGACTTTAAAACGATGAAAACCGAAAGCATTAGCCTATATGAAGACGAAGACTCTAAAATTGACATGTTATCTCATGTTCAGATAAATCCCGAAACTTGTCATCCGTATATAACATGTCCAATCACCGGTAAACATTGGAAAGAATGTATCGGTGAATATAATGTACAAAAACGCTCTTACGTACGTTTATTCAAAAGATTTTGTGAAAATTATCAAAAATATCCAGATAATAGCGATCAGTTACTATGTTTCTTAAACATGTATATTTTTGAACAGAAAAATGAAATTCCAGAAGTATTTGGTATAAATGTTAGAAAAGAATTGGAGAAAATTTTCAATATTTTTAAACCCATAATGAGCTTGTACACTTGTAAAGAATACCTATACAAGGCGAATACATATTTTAGCGAAGATTATCGAGAAAAAAGTTAAAGAGAAATGCAAAAAATACCAATAAAAGTTTAAAAAAAATAACAATAATTGTATTAAAAAAAAAAAAAAAAAAAAAAAAAATTTTTTTTTTTTTTTTTTTTTTTTTTTTTTTTTTTTTTTTTTAAATATATATTAGGAGAATTATAATGAAACCTTGCATATTACAAAATAGTTTCAAGTTTTTAAAAATGTTATTTTATGATGATTGTAAAAATTATACTTTAAAAAATGACGGGGTTGAAATTGTGGAAAATGTTTTAAATGACGATGACATTACTAAACTCAAAAAACTGATGTGGGAATGGCTTAATTACAAAACCAAACATTTAAAGAAGCCTGTCGAACAAAATAAACCGGATACTTTTGTCTCATTATTTCAATTGATGCCTAAACACGGAATGTTATTTCAGCATTGGGATTTTGGGCAAAATCCATTATCGTGGGATATACGGCAAAACGAAAACGTAATTAAAAAGTTTGCATCAATATGGAATACATGCGATTTATTAACAAGTTTTGATGGAATCAGCGTTTCTCTTCCATGTGAATATACAAACCGAGGTTGGTATAATGAAAATAAAGAATGGTTTCATAGCGATCAATGTTTTAAACGAAATAATTTTGAATGTGTACAAGGTTTAGTAAATATTTATGATGTGAATGAAGGAGATGCAACTTTAAGAGTATTAAAAGGAAGTCATCAATTACATGGAAAGTTTCAAGAAAAATTTCAAATAAAAGATTCGAGCGATTGGCACAAGCTAACTGCAGAAGAAAAAGATTTTTACATTCAAAACTTGGGACTCGCTTCAGATATTTGTGTTAAAGCAAAAGCTGGTTCATTAGTGTTATGGGATAGTCGAACTATTCATCAAGGGGTTGAACCTCAGAGAGGCAGATTAAATATAAATATTCGGTGTGCGCCTTATGTTTGTATGACTCCAGCTACTCTCGCAAAAAAATCACAAATTGAAAAGAGGATTCGTTACTTTGAAGAAAGGAGAACTTGCAATCATTGGCCGCATAAAGTTAGAGTTTTTCCAATAATACCTCAAATGTATGGTCAACCTGTTCCTCACATCGAAAAAGATGTTTTAATAGTTACTGAAAAGATGAAAGATTTAGTGGGTTATAAATACTTAAATTTATAATACCATTTTCCCAAACATTTTTTAAAATTTCTTATCTAATAAAAGTGATATGGGCATGTAAAAAAAAAAAAAAAAAAAAAAAAAAAAAAAAAAAAAAAAAAAAAAATTTTTTTTTTTTTTTTTTTTTTTTTTTTTTTTTAAATATAAAATAGAAAGAAGATACATCTTTTATTGTTATGGATTATTCTCTCGTGGTTGCAAGTATCCTGAGTAATAGGGTGCTTTCAAATGCAGTACAAGATTTGGAAAAACGAACGCACGCTTTAAATTTAATTACACCCGAATGGAAATCTCGTATTGAAAACACTCATGTTTATCAGCTGCATTCGAAGGGAAATGCTACATATTCGGGAGGTCGTTTGCGTTGTAACGAAATGTTTGAAAGGGTTCTTGGGGGGTATTTTAGCATCGAAACGCTAAAATGCCCAAATGAAATGTACCATGTTATCGTAGCTGGTGAATGGTGTCTCGAAAGAAAAGGAAATGATTTTTCTATAATTTCTCGGGAATGTGAACCTCTTCGACTTATCGCATCGTCTATGCGAGTTGATTCAGGAAGTAAACTTCATGTCGGTGGTCGATTTTTTATTAGAATTTGTAAACCGAGGTTTTGTCATAGTTGTACACAAAAACACTCGGATCATAAAGTTCCAATCGCTGATAAAAATTGGTGTGTAAACAGTTTAAGAGTATTTGATGGAAATAACATGAAAAACACATTCGCTAGAAATTTACAAGAAGATTTGCTCCAACTGGGTAAATTTATGGGTATTATGTACGTGATAGTAGATAGACGAATAACTTATGAACCTAATAAATATAAAATTGGTGGTATTATTCATGAGTTAATTGTCTTTCAAAGCTCTGGTCTGTTGCCTCCGGCCTCATTAATGGTCGGACCCAGCTTGGGTGTACCTAACGTTGAATTTCAAGATGTACAATATTTCGTAAACAACGGTTTTTATCGGATGGGAAAAGGACACACATTCACCTGTTTTTATTGTCACGCTACTTTTGAGGATAGTTTACCTTTTGAAGAACAGCTGGAGAAACACGTCAATCAATCCCCACATTGTGCCTTTGCCCGAAAAAGTATCAATTCTATTCCCCAGACTTCTGATAAGTTACCAGAAAAATATATTGATCAATCCTCACCATGCTCTACGAAAATTCAAAAAAAGAAAGAAGATCCCTTACTCTGTTTTATTTGCTGCGAAAACAAAAGAAAAGTACTTTTTCGAAATTGTGGTCATTTCGTATGTTGCAAGTCATGCGCACCTTTGATACATGTCCTGTATGTCGTCAACACATTTCAGAGGTTATACAAGTGTTTGTATGCTGAAAAAAAAAAAAAAAAAAAAAAAAAAAAATTTTTTTTTTTTTTTTTTTTTTTTTTTTTTTGAGAAATAAAAATTGTTATAAAACATTACAATTAGAATTATAAAGGTTTTATACATTTATTTGTAACCATCTTTCTTCAAAAACAATACCATGAATACTAAAGATATTTTAAATGATGATAGACTAGAACATGAGGATCCCAACTCCCAAAACTTGTTTTTCTGCGAACAAAAGTTACCACCTTCCATTCTATCTCGGTTTCTGAAAAGTGAATTAAGAGTGGGTGGTATTCAAAAAGAGATTGGCCAGAGAAATATATCTCTTACCTACAAAAGAAAGAATGGTATTTTTAAGCCTATCCCTATTTATTGCTATTATGAAACTGGATGGGATGTCTGGTATTTAAGAGTGGGTTTATTGAATTTTAAAAAAATGTATCTTTATAAATTGTATTACGATAAGCATCAAACCAATCTTCCGGATGTCGCAGAATATAATATACTTTTTGATTTGAATGCTGCCATGGACAAATTGGATCCAGACAAAGCCTATGATAAAATAGATGTGTGCGTATTTACTTGCAACTGTACCAGAGACGATTGTAAAGGAAATCCTGAAGGCTATAATATTATCAATTGTGAAAAAATAACGGTTATTCGCCCAGGTTATGAAAAAGATATAAAAGAAATAGGTAAACCTGCTCGGGTACAGAAAATTCCTCAATAATTGTTAAAAAAAAAAAAAAAAAAAAAAAAAAAAAAAAAAAAATTTTTTTTTTTTTTTTTTTTTTTTTTTAAATATATATATATATATATATATATATATATATAATAGATTTCTGTAGTATATACTTATTAATTAAAACATTTAAAATGTTAAACTACGACTATACTGCTCATATAACTTTTATTTTACAGAAAGGATATTGGATACCCTGGCATGTATCGTTCACATGCGTCATTCCTCCTTTTGACACAATTTCAATCGGTTTGAATACAGAAAATCTTAATTTTTATCACGATGATCTCAGTTACAACTACACCGTAAACAACTTTCCTAAACCTCGTGGACTGAAGCATACTTACACTGTTGATATATCAGAAATTCGAAATACAATTCAAGATATCTATAAAAAAATGCAAGTTACTAAAAGTGGTTGGGATACAGTTATCGGAGCAGTAGATGCTGCAACATATAATTATTTGAAAGATATAATAGTAGATGTAATTCGTTTAGATTCTAAACCACTAAGTGAAGACCTTACTCTTGCCGCAGCTTTTAGAAAAAGTGATAGTGAAAAAAATTGGCAAGAGCAATTTTCGTAAATTAAAAAAAAAAAAAAAAAAAAAAAAAAAAAAAAAAATTTTTTTTTTTTTTTTTTTTTTTTTTTTTTTTTTTTTTTTTTTTTTTTTTGAAAGTTATATAATTTCTTTACATCAGTGAAGACAGGTCAGTCTGTTTCACGAGTAGCAAATCTTCACATGTTTTTCATATTTCATTGAGTTCTGGAAATTAGCATGTTTTCTTGTCCTCTCTTTTCGCGACCTCGCCAATCTTACCCTTTCAATGCAGCCGGAGATCAAGTCTACCCTAAACGTAAAGACGGTTCGGAACAATATAATTACGATGCCACGGGTAACCCTATTTTTGCAAAAGACCGATTCGGTAAAATGCGTTATGCTCGAGACGTTCTCGGAAACGAAATTTATCCCAAATCAAAACCAGAATTTGTTTTTGTGCTCCATCCTCACTTAAATTATCCTCTCTATGCACAAGATGCGATAGGGAATGAATATTATCCGAAATGGAAAGGATGTGAACAAATGATTCAGTTAAACGATGGCGAGATGATCGTAGCACGTTACGCGTCCGGTCGGCAGCGATACCCCATGGACCGCCACGGAAATGAATATTTTCCAATATGTAAAATAAAAAAGAAACCGTATTATCTGATCGATGAGCGCGGTTTCGCTTACAGACCCGTCACTGTCAACGACTATGAAATATATTTGAATTCAGAAGAAGCAGAGGAAGAAACGGAAAATGTTTACGAAAAGAAGGATGTTTTAGGCTCCAAGATTTATACAGCGGATCATAAAATGAAAAAAGTTTCAAAATGGACGCGTGTAAAAGATTGTTGTTTATTAACATTATGCGCATTAGTTTTAGGATTAGACCTTACCGTACATTTTTGTCATATCTAGAAAAAAAAAAAAAAAAAAAAAAAAAATTTTTTTTTTTTTTTTTTTTTTTTTTTTTTTTTTTTTACATATTGTTATAAATAAAAGTTTTGCAAAGACCAAGTTTAATAATGTATTACAAACGATACTGTCAAAAAGATTTGGATTTAGCTATAGCGAATGAGTCTATTACGTCAGAACATGTCGCTCGAATTTTAAAATTTTGGCAAAATGATGTGTTTATTTTAAAAGGAAAAGATTCCTTAGATGCTCTCAAATCAGTCATTCCAGACTTGACGCATATAGATCATGATTTTGAGCAAGACCTCTATTACGTGAAAGTTACATCCTGGCCCCATATTAAAAGAATGTGTTTGAAATTTGCACGTAAAAATCCATGTCGTTGGATTTATGTAACTCAAGACGACGACAAAATACTATTTTGGTACGATTTAGACTCTTACAAATTAAATAAAACCTTAAAAAAAAAAAAAAAAAAAAAAAAAAAAAAAAAAAAAAAGTTTCTTTCACCTATATTTTTATGTTTTATAGCCATCATTCTCTTTAAAAAACAACGTCATGAATATTTTAAATGAAGATAGAGTAGAACCAGAGAATCCCAACTCTCAGGAAAATGTATTTTTCTGTGAACGAAATGTACCATCCTCCATTATAGGTATGGTTGTGAAATGTGATTTAAAAGTGGATGGAATACAAGAAGAGAACAACAATTGTCAAGGAAATGTGACTCTTGCGTGCAAACGAAAAGAGAATGGTATTTTTAAACCTATCCCTATTTATTGTCGTTATGAAAGTGGATGGGAGATCTGGTATTTAAGAGTGTGTTTATTGAATTTTAAAAAAGTATATATTTATAAATTGCATTACGATTGGCGAGCAACGAATCTTCCGGATGTTGTAGATTATCATATACTCTTTGATTTGAATACCGCCATGGACAAATTGGATCCCGATAAAACTCATGATGAAGTAGATATTTACGTATTCACTTGCGATTGTACTCGAAGAGATTGTGAAAAAAATCTTGAAGGTTATAATAATGCTTTGGATTTGGAACAAATTACAGTTATACGTCCAAGTTATGAAAAAGAAAAACAAGTAATAGGTAAACCTGCTCGGATTCATTAAAAAAAAAAAAAAAAAAAAAAAAAAAAAAAAAAAAAAAAAAAAAATTTTTTTTTTTTTTTTTTTTTTTTTTTTTTTTTATATATATAAAGTGCTAAACATTTTCATTTATAGTTTAGTTTCTCTTTGGTCAGATGGAAGAAAATCAGTATCTGGATTGTATCCAAAATATATTAAAATATGGTAATAAAAGATTGGATCGAACAGGTATTGGAACTCTATCTCTCTTTGGAATGAATATGCGATGGAATCTTAGAAATAATACATTTCCATTATTGACAACTAAAAAAATGTTTTGGAGAGGAATAGTTGAAGAATTATTATGGTTTATAAGCGGTTCTACAAATTCAAAAGAGTTGGAGAAAAAAGGTATCACAATATGGAAAGATCATAGTTCCAGAGAATACTTGGACTCGCTAGGATTTTATGATAGAGAGGAAGGTGATTTAGGTCCTGTCTATGGATTTCAATGGAGACATTATGGTGAAAAGTATATTGATATGAATATTCGTTATCAAGGTTTAGATCAACTCTTGAATGTCATTGAAAAAATTAAAACCAATCCCAATGATCGAAGAATTGTACTATGTGCCTGGAATCCGTTAGATATTGATAAAATGGCTCTTCCCCCATGTCATTGTTTGGTTCAATTTTATGTTGCAAACAATGAATTGTATTCTCAAATGTATCAGAGATCAGCAGATATAGGGTTAGGAGTACCTTTTAATATTGCTAGTTATTCACTTTTAACTTGTATAATAGCTCATCTAACGAATCTAAAGCCAGCCGAATTTATACATGTTATGGGAGATGTTCACATATATTTGAATCAAGTGGATCAATTGAAACAACAAATACAAAGAAAACCATTTGAGTTTCCAAAATTGGAAATTATAACTAAAAAAGAAAATTTAGAGGATTTTAAATTTGAAGATTTTAAACTTCTTAATTACAAACATCATGGAAAAATAAATATGGACATGGCTGTATAGTGTCTATACACAGGATCGGAAGTAAGTTTAGAAGAGCTAAAATCTGGAGAGTAACAACAAACACAAGAGGTTTCTGAAGGTTATTATCTAAATCAATACAATTATTCATCATTTTAATTTTTATTTAGACACAAACTAAATAAAACTTGACTTTTGAGTTAAAAATTTAAAAAATTTTGTTTCATTTTCTATAAAAATTTGTTAGTTACAAGATGTATTTAAAAATAGCTTTTTTTTGTACAAATTTGAAGTGATTTTTTTTCAATTTCAACTTTAATACCCTTTTCAAAGTATTTATAAAACTCGTGATTCATTTTGAACATTTATAATTAGATATTTTTCTAATTTGAAAAAAAAAAAAAAAAAAAAAAAAAAAAAAAAAAAAAAAAAATTTTTTTTTTTTTTTTTTTTTTTTTTTTTTTTTTTTTTACATATGATTATTCATAAAATCTTTTGCCGTGATTATTTATCGACAGTGCTTTCGGTTTCATATTCCCTTTCGGTGTTTGCTCTCTTTTCGCCTCGGAATCGTTTTAAACTTTTTGCCAAACTGATAATGTTTTCTTTACCCATGCTCTCCATGTACAGTCTACCGCATTCGGCTTGAATCTTTTTATCCATCATCTCCTCCTCCGTAAATTCCACTTCTGGCAATTTCACATTGGCCATTTCCTCGATACACTTTCGTACAATTTCGTACATTTGTTTTTCGGGGACCGGAACGTCTTTGAGGGCATTGTAGAGTTCCCGAACCGTTTGGACGTGGAGGCGCTTGTACTCGGGATCGTTATCAAAGATGGTTTTTCGATCCAGCATGTGACCGTACTTGAGATTACCCACATAATACTTTTGTTCGAAATTGGGACCGTTGGAAAGATTTCCGCCTAGTCCGTCGACCGCCAGCAGTTTATCCATGTTCAGACCGTGACTGGTCAGTGTCTTCAACATTCGGATCAACTTTTCGTTTTTGACGAATCCTTGAGCCAGCGTGTTGACAATGTCCTCGTCTCCTACCTCCATCATTAATTTGGCCATTTCGGGATGCACGGGAGTATGATTCTTATGCAAGTAATGCAGATAAGACCAATCGATGCCGAGCGTTTCGAGCACGTGTCCGACCAGTAAAAGTTTGAGCGTTTTCAGGTTCACGGCATCGTTTTCTTTCACATTGTAGGCCTGAATGCTGGTATGCAACAGGTCGCGGATTTTC
The DNA here is from genome assembly GCA_964019185.1 of Maratus speculifer. NCBI lineage: Eukaryota > Metazoa > Arthropoda > Arachnida > Araneae > Salticidae > Maratus > Maratus speculifer. The sequence continues at coordinate 113,294,158 of OZ025291.1, forward strand.
TCCTGCAAGATTTTTTGAGTGTAGGTTTCCATCTTATTTATCCCTCCTCCTCCTCCTCTTCCACGTCTGTCACGATCATCTGAATCACTTGCATCATTTCCTCTTCGAAATGAGGATCGCTCGCAAAAAAGAGTTTCACGGTATCCAGCGTCCAAATGATGGGTCGATTCCCTTCGAATTGTAAAACGCGTTCGACAAAACGTTGGACCACGCCGTGCACGCGTTTCGCTTGTTTGAAAGTGCCTTTCGGTAAGTGTCCGTTGCGTCGGTTCATCGTCATGATGAGATGATTGTATCCCATCGTGAATCCCAACTGATCGGGATGTTTTGTAAACAAAAGGGCGGGAAAACAATGCGTAAATGCCACGTCTAAAACGTCCTGCGAAACTCCGGGAACGGTGAATCGTCGATGCAGATAGACTTGCATTTCGTGTAAGGGCTGCCACATTCGAGAATAATGTTCGATCGATTCCCCGGACCGGATCGGTTTGATGACGCTCTGGTAATAGTCTGTTTTTTTCCTGTAACTGTACTCGCTAGCCACGAGTCGCTGCATGACCCCGAGAAAAGGATTGGCATCCTGTGCCGCCCAGAAAAATTCACCGCGGCAGATGCGGATCAAGAAATCGAGGGCCCAGTTGCCCACGAGATCCATGTTGTTGGAGCACGCGTAGCAACACGCCATGACGTGCAGCACGTCGAAAGGAATGGCATATTTACCGAACCTTTTTCGAATTCGAAACGATCGAATCAGTTGGACGTAGAGTTCCTTCGCTAGATTCGCGTCCTCCATTTCGGCGGGAAAAGGTCGGAAAGACGTCGTTGCAGGCACGCAGGCTTTCACGTACGGCACCAGTACGTGGAAATAGGTATCAAAGGGATTGGCCGTGGCCGTCAAAATCTTATGCATGCTTTTGATCAATGCGTCCAAGGCCATGCGTTCGTGACTCGTCTCACTACTACCACCGGTAGACGACGACTTTGGATGCTCGTAGACGATACGAAGAAATTCGGTAAGAAATTGATTATCCAAATGGGTCCTTTCCGACGGTCGATCGGTAAAGGGGGCATTGAGGGCTCGCAAGATTCCTACGCTCTTCCGAACGCGATGCAGTGGTTGCCCGATGTTCACGCAATCGTGAATTCCTTCGATGTCGGTGACCGGAAAGCTGATGGGCACTTGCAGGTCCCCCGTCCAAGCGGCATAGGCTTGCGCCAGGGCGCTGGATCGAAAATAATCGCCGGGATCGGGTCGGCTAATGTAGTCGTAAAGATTTGCGATGACGTCTTTTTGACACTGATGGCAATAGAGGCGCGGGCCCCCCGGTAACAATTGAATGGCTTCTACGTGACAAATTTCAGCTCGAATCAGGTTCAGAAAGTCCATTTTCTTCCGTCTTGTTTTTAGAACTCGTCGTGCCTTTTAGAAAAGTACTTTTGAACGTGCCGCAGACGAGACATTGACCTTTCATGGTGGGTTGATTTTTCACAGACATGCCGTAGGTGAGGTTATAGGTTTTGGTTTGTGTTTTACATTTGGAACAATAAGCTAAAGGTTCCATGACTCTCTTGTTTTTGTTTTGTTTTGCAACACACAAGATGAACTATCGAGATGAAATCGTCCGTTTATACCAGACCGAAAAATTATCCGAGCGAACTATAGCCAAACGTTTAGAAATTCCCCGCTCCACAGTCCATTATTGGTTGGCCAAAGAAGAGGGCGTCGCCGCAGCCGCCGCCACCACCCGATCGGCAAAGAGAGGTCGACCCCGCGTGACGACGGGAGCCATCGACACGGCCCTCTATTTACAATCTCAAGAGCACCCTTTTCAATCGGCCGTCGAGATTCGAGACACCGTCGTACCGGGCGTGAGCGTGGACACGGTCCGCAAACGATTAAAAGAGCGGGGTCTACGCTGCCGAATTCCGGCACGCAAACCCGCACTGAAAGCCGAGCACATCGAAAAGCGTTTGAGTTTTGCCCGAAACCATATCGGTTGGTCCGTCCGTGATTGGGAACGCGTTGTTTTTTCGGACGAAAAAATATTCCGCGCGTCCTCGGGCGGTCCACTTCGCGTCTATCGTCCGAGCACGAGTAACCGCTTCGATCCACCCTACATCGCGCTCTCCGAAAATCCGTCGGGCCGATTCACCATATGCGTCTGGATGGCATTCGGTAAAGAATTTCGATGCATGCATCGAGTCGAACAAAGAACGTTAGATTCGCAATATTACACGGAACGGATACTTCCGTTGATCGAAGATCATGTCAGAGAAAACGATTTAATTTATATGCACGATAATTCTTCTATTCACAACAGTCGCGTGTCCAGACATTGGTGCCAGGTGCATAACATTAACGTCATGGAAGACTGGCCTCCGAAAGGGCCAGATATGAATCCGGTGGAAAATGTATGGGCCGAACTGGTGAGACGCGTTCGAAATCATCCAGAGAACCGCAAGCAATTGTGGGAAAATGTATGGGAAGCTTTTCAAAATATCGACGATGACTATTTTCAAAATCTCATCGACTCGATGCCTCGAAGAATTGCTAAAGTCATTGAAGCGGAAGGACGATGGACGAAATATTAAATTCGGAAACTAGTCTGAAAAAATATTAAATTCGGAAACTAGTCTGAAAAAAAAAAAAAAAAAAAAAAAAAAAAAAAAAAAATTTTTTTTTTTTTTTTTTTTTTTTTTTTTTTTAACTATATATAGATGATCGCTCCGAAACTTCATACGTTTTGGCACGGAAACGTGTAATAAGAGTTTATACGAAAAAAGATATCCTCAGGATGTATTTTTTTCTTGAAAATATATTTTCTTATCTAATACGTGATCGTTATGAATTCGAAGCGATAAGTACATTAAATCAAAAAGAGATAGTTGCCTTTGAAGAAATAAAAAAAATTTTGGAAGCTTTTAAAGATGAATATATTGAGCAAATAAGAACCCTGTGTACAGAAATACAGGAAGTGGATGAAAATACTATTGATTCTATGTTATTACGTATTGCCGATGAATTGTTTTCCGATGGTATTGCTTGGAGCCGATTAATAGCTTTTTCTGTTTTCATCGGAGAATTGACTGTCATGTGTATCGAAAAAAATACACCTAAATCAATTGTTGATGTAATGTATGAATGTTTTTCAAGATTAATAATCGAAAAATGTGAACCGTGGATAGAAGACCATGGTGGTTGGGAAGAATGCGCAAAATCGTTTGATGTAAATAGATAAAGTATTACTTAAAAAAAAAAAAAAAAAAAAAAAAAAAAAAAAAATTTTTTTTTTTTTTTTTTTTTTTTTTTTTTTGAGTCTTATAAATATAACTGTGCGTCGCATTAAAATGTGTTCATTATGGCAAAATCAGTACATTTTTCCAAAGACGAAAAAGTTGTACATTATTATGATGACGACCAGTCATTTCCATCTCTTGTACCTTCAATGCAGCGTAGATGCTTAGAAAAAGCATTTTTACAAAAACCTTCTACTGAGCTTGAAAATATGCGAAATTTAATATCTTCTTGGAGGAAAAACGATATTTCTATCGTGTTTGGAAATATAGGTCGACAGCCAGCCCTTTTAAATTATTATTTAGACTTATGTTTTACTGACGAGGATGATATAATAATACAATGTCCTTGGAAAATACAATCAGAATACCAAAAAAAACGCATCAGGAAAACTGATTTTTTAATCTATGTTGAACCTGTTTTCGGATTCACTGTTCATAAATATTATTCCGTGAAACACTTGGTCATATTGACGAGTCATTTAGATCTGTCTTTAAATGACGAGGATGATACGCGGTTTTATCAGTTACACCTTTCCAACGATAAAATTGAAAATTTTCCAGATTCCACCCTCACAGAATATGAGGTTTTCGTACCCCCCATTTTTCATGAAAAATTGTATCTCGATTTACCGGATAAAATTCTTTTAGATGTCACTTGTTCGAAATCTGCGCACGAAGCCTATTTGAGACTGCTGACCGGTAGGGAAATTATTCGCAAAAAGCCTTTTAATATAAAAATGAACGAAAGAGATGGTCATTATTTAAAAGACTGTTTACGTAGGTCGAAAAATCGCGTCAAAAAATATTGGAATGAATTATGGATGGATGCCATTTACTGGGATGGATTTGTTCATTAACGAGGACAATCTTTCGGCGAACTACTTCCCTTGCAGACGCGTAAATAATCTTCAAACCAGTTTTCGAAAGCCTGATGATTCGGGTGATTGGTTTCGGCTAACCTATTTGTTATTAGTTTTCGTACAGTTTGTTCATCTAAAAAGATTCCGCTACCTAAATCTATCTTGTGTTGATTTTGTAAATGTACTAAACTTTGTAAGGAAACATGAGGTTGATTGTAACCTAAACACCATAAGATGGCATAACCGAAAAAATAAAAATGATTATTTTCATCAGAATAAACAATTAATTCATAGGAATTGCCGTCATACTGTGGAAAAAAATTGTGCGCAAATTGAAAATGAATCCATTTGTGTTTATTCATCATAACCCTTAATTAATTTAAAAAAAAAAAAAAAAAAAAAAAAAAAAAAAATTTTTTTTTTTTTTTTTTTTTTTTTTTTTTTTTTTACTAGTTATAAGTGTGATATTCTTTAAATTTTCCTTTCATTCCGTCCTTGCATGCCTCTTCACTCTCGGAGATGAGCCATCTCCAGTTACTCTCCTTACCCGTGGATGTTTTGTTCATCATTTTTCGACATGTGCCCCTAAAAGATAAATTACATACCCTCTCCAAAATGCCTGAATTTCGTCCTTTTTTAAAACACCGTGTATCCTATCTGGACACCTCGGCTCCTTTTTCGTTAAAGTACATCCAATTTCTACATGGACTGCAACCAGGTTGGTACTTTTCTCGAAAAAATGCGTTTCATCGATTTTACATGCAAATAGATGAGACCACATTGCATGTGAATAAATATCACTTTGTATTACAAGAGTCTCAACGCCACCATCGGCCTAATACAAGTATCAGATTCTATCGGAAGACCCTTGACGATACGGTAAACGATTTCGTGGAAGCCTTTTCCAACTTTAAATATTTCGAGGACAAGGAAAATCTACTGACTTATCATATCGAAGGTTACGGTTATATCGTTGTGCATTACGATCCGTTTTCAGAGTTTCAAGAAATTTATCTGAATAAATTGGGCAAATATCTGATATTGTTTCAAGAACCAAAGATATCCTTGATGCGATCGCTGTCTTCCGTTTGTCGATGTTTTTTCGAGGTCTCGTTTACCCGAGAGAAAAAACTCATCGCTTCATGCATAGACCCTAAAAAATGTCAGTGTCGAGATCCTGTTCAAGAAATTGAACCAATTACCTTGGAAATGACAACCGACTTTAAGTTTCTGTTTTGGGAAGGGGCTGATCCTATCCCCCAGGTGATGTGTTCAGAATACAGGCTGAAAGAAGACGAGTACGTCGAAGGGTTTGGGAAATTTCATTAAAAAAAAAAAAAAAAAAAAAAAAAAAAATTTTTTTTTTTTTTTTTTTTTGAAGAATGTTTATTGTATAAATACTCTACGACTGTTTACTAAATTTCATAATCTACAACTATGCCGAAATTTTCATACGCCGCTCACATCACTTTCATTCGTATGAATAATGAAATGATTCCCTGGCATATTGCTATTACATGTTCTACAAACTATTTTAAAACTACATTGATTGGTTTGTCAGCGGAAGATCTTACTTTTCGTTATGAAGATATGGAATATAATTTGAAAATGGTTGATTCTTTTCCTAGAAGTAATTTTATAAAATTAGACTACAAAGTCAAAAAAGAAAATTTGAAGGATGAGTTGTTAAAAATATTTACTGAAGAATTTTGGAATGACACTTGGGATCCCTTATTCGCCGCAGTGGATCGTCCTACGTATGATTATTTGTCAAAATTATATGATTCAACATCGAAAGTTGTGTTGCTAGATAATAAAACAATCGGTGAGGATTTAACTTTTGCTGCCGCTTGCAGATATCAATCTACAAACAAGTGAAAAAAAAAAAAAAAAAAAAAAAATTTTTTTTTTTTTTTTTTTTTTTTTTTTTTTTTTTTAATAAAGCTTTATGGACCAGATTGAAAAACTATTAAACGCCGATGATCGTGACCGAGGTTCATTCGGTGCGATAGAAAAAGGAGTTGGCTATGCTACTCTCATTTTGATGGTTCCTCCTATCCTACTCTTACCTCTGCTCTTTACGTTGCTTCGAAAGTGTATTTATAAATTAACTATTCTATTGCTCGGATATCTCAGTCTATTCTTTCTCGTTCTTCGATTTCGATTTTCTTGGATTATTTGGGTTCATAATCGACTGCAACAGTTCCGCACTCATGCATGAATATGAATTCAGATTAGTGGTACAGGATTCCTCTTCCTTCCTACCGCTGCTCCAGAGCCTCGGCTATCCCGTGAAAAATCAATTAGTCTACTATCTGAAACCCCATTTTCGATTTCGAAATGGCACTTTTGAAATGAAACGCATCGAGTCGACCCATGCCGCGTATCACGATGGATTGTGGTTTAAATGGGTGCATTCTGTCGAAAAGCCCTATGCGACTTGGAGTCGAGACACTTGCCTCACTTTCCTCCATAATATTGGTAATTTTCAAGATCCCATTCGTCCGGAATCGCGTGCATTCGTCGCAATCGATTCACACGCGCAACTCTATTGTTTTACGAAAGATCCGAGACGTCACCGCCTCGTTTTTGAATGGGAATACGGAACGTTTAGAAAATCGCTCACTCATTTCGATTCGGACCTATTACTCGGGACCTTGCATCGATATAAAAATATTTATGATCGCATGAGAGGCTTTGCCTCTCCTCCCTTTCAGTTAGATGAAACGTATACTCGGAGATCCGTCACCTGCATCGCGTCCGTTCCGAACGGAAACCAGTACCTTTTCGCTCACAAACTGGACGGCACGTTTGGATTAATACACAGTTATCCTAACAGGATTAAAGAAAAGTGGGAAGGGTACGAGTGCATTGTACGACACAATGTCACGTTAGGCGAAGGACTGGTGTTTGCAGCCGAGCGCTTGGAAGGGGGTCAAATTTATTTGTTGGACGTTTATCAAGTAAGAGGATGCGAAACGGCGGGATGGTGTCGAAGGGACATACTGTTGGAATTTTTACCTCGACTGCGCTTGATCGAAGGTTACTTTGTACAGACGTATGCCGCGAATCGAGAGGCACTGGACCCGAATCCGTCGGTCCGAGTGGACGGTGTCATCGTGCATGACGTGAAGCGGGACGTCATTTACAAGTATAAAACAAATCATTCGATCGATGTGGTTTATTACAAAGATTATTTTTACATGCCGAACGGTAGGTTTCAAAGTTTGATAAAGGGATTGGAAGACGGTTCTGTGTATGAAATTTCTACTAAAGATGGAAGTGTGGTTAGAAAACGAGAGGATAGATTTAAAGGAAATTCAATTTCGCAGCTGGAAAATATATTAATAAACGGATGGAACGGACCACCTATCGAACCTTTACCTCAGCCTAACAAGAAGAAAAATTTCAAGTAAAAAAAAAAAAAAAAAAAAAAAAAAAAAAAAAAAAAATTTTTTTTTTTTTTTTTTTTTTTTTTTTTTTTTTTTTTTTTACAATAGATATTATTTAACTTCCGTTTCCTTTATCTCTTTATTCTAGTGTTCATAATTTTTTTCTGGCGTTTATAAAATAAAAAATCTATACAGGTCATTGACCTTTGACCTTTGACATTTTTCATTTTTATTTGAGAGGCTTTAAAAAATCTATACAGGTCATTGACCTTTGATTTTTGACATTCTTCATTTTTATTTGAGAGGCTTTAAAAATATTTCTCAGAGCTAGCTGCATAACCTATTTCCGGGGTAAAAAAAAAAAAAAAAAAAAAAAAAAAAAAAAAAAAAAAAAAAAAAAAAAATTTTTTTTTTTTTTTTTTTTTTTTTTTTTAAATAAAGTTATAAATATATTTCCCTTGTACCTCTTCTTCACTTTCAATATCAGACTTTCAAGCAAGTATCACAGATATTCAGATATTTAGCATGGGTCGCCGTAATAAATTTGCTGTATCATACGGTTTAATAGTAAAAACGAACAACAATAAGGTTATGCTCATAAAACGCAAAGTCCCTTATTGTGTTCAAAATTTTTACGTATTTTTACATGACTTAGGTGTTAAATATAGTAATTATGATCAAAATCCATTTCATCATTTGAAAGATTTTTTTGAAACTAAATGGCTTCCAAGACTTTCGAAGTACGATCAAATCGATTATTATAGATTTCAGAATGGAAAAGTATTTGAAAATATGTACGACTTTCCTCATGGACAATTGACCACAAAAATTACAAAAAATCGATATCAGTGTTTTTGGAATGCATTTAGGGAGTTTCAGGAAGAAACAGGATTTCGTTTTTCGTATAATGATGAAAGCGTTGATAAATATCCCCTTGCAAAAGTTGAATTTAAAGGATGTGACCAGCATATATACACTCAATATTATTTTATTGTGGAAAATGTAAAAGATTTACATCGATTTAGATATTTTGATTCTTTCCATCATCCGTATCGATCTACAGTAAAAATAAAAAACTGGAAAGATGATAGACTTGTGTATGAAAGTCAATTAATTTCAACAAAGGAAGCATATAAAATTTTTAAAGAACAACAGTCTATAAAGAAAGATTACAAGCATTTATTATTACAAGATGCAAAGTATATTCCAAAACGAAATTCCTCCTGTTATCGTCACAAGCTCAATAATTGGAGATGCTCCATTTGTCGGGAATTGAATTCCAAATAATTTTCAAAAAAAAAAAAAAAAAAAAAAAATTTTTTTTTTTTTTTTTTTTTTTTTTTTTTTTAAGCACTATAAAAGTAAATCCTCTTCTTGAACAAATCACTTCCGTTCCTTATAGACGCGACAACCTTTAACTCGTATCATCATGTCGAGTGAAAGTGATGAATTGAGTCTATTAAAGAAACAATTGCAGACTCATAATTATCGTACATGTATATTAAATTTTCAAATAACAGCTTTTCGTTACAACAGTCGATTTCGGTTTTTATTAAATGACAGAAACCGTTTTCATCTCAACAATTGCATGTGGTCTGTAAAGAATGCTCAATGTGGCCCTGATACTTGTCATTGTTCTTTTGTGTTGGATTCTCCTGAAATATTTTTTGAAGCCCATATTAATAAGCCAGAAAAATATTATTCTGTCTCTGATTTGCACATGACGAATAGTACTGAAGAAAATCAAAACGATTATAAACCTTACTTTGCAAATGAAGTAGAAGAGAGTGTAAAAGATTTTTATCACTATCGAGTTTTGGATTCTAAAAATATAACGATGTGGTATGAACTGTACAAGAAAAAAAAACATGCTCTCCAGTTTCAAATAAAAGTCAGAGAATTGAAGAAAGAAAATCAAATTGATGCAGTGTATAATGCAGAGAGTAAAGAATGGCATTTAACAGATTGCGAAAGAAGTATTCATTGGCAATCTGGACCTGATACATGTCATTGTCAAACAGCGATGAAAAATCCATGGAAATATTTAAAACAAAAATATAATTTTGTAGACATTTCAAAATTTGTAGATCGATTTAAGAATCAGAAAATACCTGTTTATTATAGAAAAAATTAAAGAGCGTATGTAAAATGCAAAATTTCTTATAACTTAAAAAAAAAAAAAAAAAAAAAAAAAAAAAAAAAAATTTTTTTTTTTTTTTTTTTTTTTTTTTTTGCCCAATCAAGTCAAACTTTCAGGGATTGGGCGCAAAAGAAAGTTGCATTGTTTCGCCAGATCAGTTGGCTTCTGGCAGTTGCTCTTCCGTTTCTCTCGCTTGAAGCCGAACTTTGAAATAATTCCCGACTTTGAAAAATTTTGCCGAACTCTGAAATAATTCTCGGACTTTGAAAATATTTCACACGATCTATAAACTGACTTCGGACTTTGAAAATATGTCACACGCTCTATAAACTGACTTCGGACTTTGAAAATATGTCACACGCTCTATAAACTGACTTCGGACTTTGAAAATATTTCACACGCTCTATAAACTGACTTCGGACTTTGAAAATATTTCACACGCTCTATAAACTGACTTCGGACTTTGAAAATATTTCACACGCTCTATAAACTGACTTCGGACTTTGAAAATATTTCACACGCTCTATAAACTGACTTCGGACTTTGAAAATATTTCACACGCTCTATAAACTGACTTCGGACTTTGAAAATATGTCACACGCTCTATAAACTGACTTCGGACTTTGAAAATATTTCACACGCTCTATAAACTGACTTCGGACTTTGAAAATATTTCACACGCTCTATAAACTGACTTCGGACTTTGAAAATATGTCACACGCTCTATAAACTGACTTCGGACTTTGAAAATATGTCACACGCTCTATAAACTGACTTCGGACTTTGAAAATATGTCACACGCTCTATAAACTGACTTCGGACTTTGAAAATATGTCACACGCTCTATAAACTGACTTCGGACTTTGAAAATATTTCACACGCTCTATAAACTGACTTCGGACTTTGAAAATATGTCACACGCTCTATAAACTGACTTCGGACTTTGAAAATATGTCACACGCTCTATAAACTGACTTCGGACTTTGAAAATATTTCACACGCTCTATAAACTGACTTCGGACTTTGAAAATATTTCACACGCTCTATAAACTGACTTCGGACTTTGAAAATATTTCACACGCTCTATAAACTGACTTCGGACTTTGAAAATATTTCACACGCGCTATAAACTGACTTCGGACTTTGAAAATATTTCACACGCGCTATAAACTGACTTCGGACTTTGAAAATATTTCACACGCGCTATAAACTGACTTCGGACTTTGAAAGTTTTTCAGAAATCGAGACTTTGATGAAAATCGACATGCTTGTGGACTTTGTGTTTTTTTCGTGACACGAGACTTTGAAAATATTTTTGAGTTCAAACTCGACTGTGTAAAAATCTTCATTTTCCTCAAATAAGATTTTAATTAAGATTCTTGTTTTAAGAACAGGAAAAGTCAACAACCCTCAGCTAAAAAAAAAAAAAAAAAAAAAAAAAAATTTTTTTTTTTTTTTTTTTTTTTTTTTTTTTTCAAGTTATAAGAAATTTTACATTCTACACTCAAATCATAAAAGAACATGAATATCGACACGCAGGTTATTGTTTTGCATAGTTATGCCAACTTACTTTCTCGACATAATATCAATACTTCTGTCCTATCTTCACTTTCAGTTAAAGAAGAAGATAAACGAATTATTCAAGAAATTCAATTTGCAATCAATCATTTTTATGGTAAATTTAACCAACGCATTCTTCAAGATATAGATACAATAAAAAAAACTTATGGAAATTTATCAGATTGTCTAAGAGATTTGATTTTCCATTCATTTGTAAATGGAATTGATTGGAGTCATATTATCTGTTATATGATCTATCATGTTGAAGCAACGGTTCGTTACATTCAAAAAAATTCGGCTGAAAACACCCTAGATTTTGCCTGGTCTATCTTGTGGGAGCATTTTGAAAAGTATTTGAATCCATGGATTCAACAACAAGGTGGATGGTTAATTTTAGCAAATCGGATTGCGACTGCACGAAACATTAATGAACTTTGGAAACAATAAAAAAAGATAGTGAAAAAACAACAACTGTAATTTAAAAAAAAAAAAAAAAAAAAAAAATTTTTTTTTTTTTTTTTTTTTTTTTTTTTTTTTTTAAATATATTTATTCCATCACAGTTGTCTCTTCATCATTCTCTGGTAGCGAGATCGGTTTAGACATCGACACCAATAACGCAATGACGTATTCGCTCATCGCTTTCAACTGCTGCGTGAATCGACTGTATAGCGGATTGGGTATTTTCACCGTTTCCTGATTTTCGAGCATTTCCTGAATACAATATAACAGACATTGCATTTCAATCACGGAACTTTCTTCCTCCATTTTCGAGCAAATTTGATATTTTTCGTATGCCAGATTGAGTTGTCGATTCGTTAAAATTTTAATTAATGCAGGCGAAATCACCTTCTCGTGCACGTAGCGCCACATTAGGTTATAACCCATGTCGAATACCGAATGGAACGCTTTGATTTGTTTCACCCGCATATGGGACTGCACGACGCTTTTGGCCGCGGTGAACATGTACTCAAACTCATTCGGTCCTCCTCTATTTTGAATGATATTTACCAAATTTTCTCCCATTGGAATCTGATGCATCAATTTTTCCATGTACACGGTAAAGTACTCTTTCTGCGTCTCAAAGAGACGTTTTTCAATGTGACTGTTTAAATCGTCTTTTAAAAGATTGGTTTGCAAATCCTGCAAAATGTGAACCTCTTCTTTTTTTTCGATTCTGGGAACCGTAGCCGCCGGTTCCCCCTCTAGCACCTCTTCGTCGTCGTGCGGACGTTTCATCTTAATTTTTCTTCTTCTTTTTTTCCCTCCCCCCTCCCCACACCTTAAGGGTAGACGGGAGCGTTGGTGTTTATGGATCGATAGAGATCCGTCTGGAAAGGATAATCCAAATCTAAACTCCATCGTCCCACGGCCGCATCGTAATGTAAAACGAAAGCGTTAAATCGCTGCAGTTCGGGATAGTCTTGAAAAGTCACGTGATTCGGATTGACGACCGTTCGTCCGCGAAACATGGGATCGGCATTCGCGTCCTGGTCGTGAATCTTGCAGACGGGACTTTTGTAGAGGACCAGATAGGCCGCGACTCGATCCCGATGACCCGCGAGCCAAACTCGATGCGTATCGCTGCAGTAGGCGGGTTTAAAATGATCGTGATAGAGGGCTTCGTCGATCACTTCCATGCCGAACATGGGATCCTTGTACACTTTGCGGGTACGAGCGTGGTAGTGTTCGTGCTCTTGAAAAAAATGTTGCGCGTAATCGTATCGCCAGAGCGATTGTCTCAGCATCAGTGGACCTCCTCCGCCTCCTCGTTCGCGGAAAACGGGCACCAGGTCGGCGGCGGCGGCGGCGGCGTCTTTCAAGCGATCGAAGAGCAACAGGGAAATGGGTTCGCGCTTCTCCAAGTAAAAATAGGTGACGAGTTTCACGTCGATCGGTTCGGTGGGATCTTTTTCGAAAATGGACGCGCAGGCATCGAAACCTGGGGAGGATAAGTACTTTTTATCCAAACCCTCCAAAACGACCCCGAACAATCCGTATTTGGGATCGCAGACGCATCCCCAATTGTGTTTATATTTACCGTACTTGAGCGGTCTTCCCGACAAGGCGTCGAAAGAACAGGGTCTTTTCACGCACTTTTGAGTCGCGATTCGGCGGCGGAGATACTCGGCGTGAAACCCGTCCTCTTCCCGAATCGACGAGACGTGCAGCTCGTTTTGTTCGCAGGGTAATGATTTCATGTACTCGAGAAGCGGCACTTTTTGACATTCTAAATTCGGAGCGGCCACGTATCCCGGATCGCAATCGCACGTGCCGCCGCCGCCTGGTAGTGGAACGTAACGTCCGTGGGGTCCGCAAGCTACGATCACGTTGCAGTCACCCCCGAACACTTTTTGAGAAAAGAGTCTGTCGTCGGTGCAAACACACACTGCAAATACACCGCCTTTCACAGCGTACGAAATCCATTGTCCGTGTGCGGGATCGCATTCTCCTTCCCCTCTCAACAGTTTCGGGACGCACGTACTGCCGAGACAAACGGAATGGGGGTCTTGACAGTCTGCATCGTGACTGCAGGTCGTAATCTTTTCGGGATCTCGGGGTGGTAAACCAATTTGGGGCCAGGATGGAACGGCCGTTGCTTGGGGTTGCGTCCAAAAGTAGAGACCGGTCAAGCCGACGTAGAGAAGTAAAAGTAAAACGTAGAGTATCACCATACTTTAATAAATGTTGATCAACATCAATTGATTCGAGTGATAAAAGAGCCCTTTGGATGAATCCAATACATTATATTTTTCAAGGTATGAAAAATATTTGAGTTTAGTTTGCAGGTTTTTTAAACAAAGAAGAATTTGTCTGACACTGAACAACATTCTTTATTATTTTATGTATGTATATATAAGGACGGCATTAACTAAAGAGCGGAAGGAAATGCCAGAGGAATGTCCTGACTATCCCGTAGAAACTAATTTCACGCTACTAAAAGAGGCTGTTCAGCCGCCGCCGTTTAGTCTCAATACCCAAATACCTTATCGCTGCAATTTTGGCTACATTCTAAGCGATTCCAAATTTATAGCATCCGGAGGAGCCAAGTTTACTTGTAAATCAGTGAATAATGTAGCTACGTGGGAAATGGACACGGAATGCAAACCGATATCGTGCGGCGATCCAGGCCATGTGGATCATGCGTCGAGAAAAGGTCATAATTTTACATTTTCTCAAAAGGTAGCGTTCGAATGCGATGACGGTTACAAGAGGATAGGACCGGCTTTTCGATTTTGTGATGTCAACGGTCACTGGATTCCGCCGTTAAACAGAATAAAATGCGTCCCGGCGACGAGTTGTGCCCATCTAGAGCCGCCCGTGAACGGATTTATAACTTACACAAACAATCGGTCGATCGGGTCCGAAGCTCACTATTCGTGTAACGAAAGCTATCAGTTATCGTCGGGAAATCGGATTCGCACGTGTTCCGAAAAGGCGACGTGGACAGGTAATGCTCCAGAGTGTAAGGAAAAATGTCCCGATCCTTTCCCGCATGACTCTATTGTGACTCCAAAACAAAATACGTATGTGGTGGGAGATGTGATCGTGTATCACTGCCCCATCACCAATCAAACCATGTCGGTGATTTGCAAAGAAAACGGCGACTGGTCCAATCCACCGCCATTATGCGAATTGAAACAACAACCATTACCAAAAAAGAAACCGCAAAATGTATTAAAAGAACAAAAGAAAACGACGAAAAAAGATTTTTATATCATTTATATTATCTGTAGTGCCTTTATAATATTAATTGTGCTTGTGATTTACAAAACGATTTAGATTAAAAACATTTTTTTTTTTTTTTTTTTTTTTTTTTTTTTTTTTTTTTAAAAAATAAAGATATGACATGGAAAGATGTGTTTTACGGAATTTGCGGTCTAATCGAACTTGCAGGGAGTTTAGCGACGATATATTTTGCTTGTTTCGTTGTGTTATGAAACTTATACGCTAATTCTCCATCCGCCATTAGATTAGCTCACGTTTTTAAAAAAAAAAAAAAAAAAAAAAAAAAAAAAAAAAATTTTTTTTTTTTTTTTTTTTTTTTTTTTTTTTTTTTTTTTTTTTAAATATTAAGTATATATATTTATTCAAAATATGAGCCTGCCGATAGTTCTCGGAGAAATCTCAACCGACTTGAGATCCCTGATATTGTATTCGCCAGGTATGGACATTATTATTGATATTGAAAATGCCGAAAATTTAAATGAACCAGAAGTCTTCTTTGGTGAAATTGATATATCTGAAATGATTGATACTCAACCTGATTTACAATTGGATCATTTTACGGATATGAACATTTTAATCAACTCAAATAATTTAACGGATACCGAAACCGAAATCAATTCACATATCGCAGAGGGAACGGAAACTTCAATTGATTCAAATAATGCTTGGAATATGGAAACTTTACATAATTCATTGAATGAAACAAATATCACTGACCTAGACTGGTCTTTCATTAACTTTATGAATCTGTTATTTTACAGATATATTTTAGAAAATAGTGAAGAGGAAGAAAATATTTATTTAGAGTATGAATTATCAGAAGCGACAGTTGATCTCTTGCGATTCTTACAAAATATCCCACAAACGCGACCAGTTCCTGAATATGTTATAAATAATTTACCTGTAACAAAAATGGATGTAAATCAACTTAAAAAATTTGAACAATGTCCCATTTGTTTAGAAAATTTTAAATTGGAAGAAAAGGTCATGCTTTTACCATGTAATCATTTATACCATGAATGTTGCGTAAAACTGTGGTTCGAACGGCAAAACCACTGTCCAGTCTGTAGACAAGAGGTATAGCCAATATGGAAAAAAATATAGACGCATTGAGTCCTAATGATGAACCACGAGCATTTTACGTAAAGATGACACGTATGTCTTTAAATCAATTGGAAAATGAAGTACGAAAATTTAATAAATATGCGGAACTTTCTCACATTTTAAATTGTTATTTGATGGTTAGAAGACAACCACCAGAAATGAAAGTGGAAATGATACTTGATGAAAATGGATGGTACTTAAAATTTTGTGACCGATTAGACTTGGTCCAACGTGAAGAAGACTCAGTAGAGCTAATAAATATCGATCCATAATTAAAAAAAAAAAAAAAAAAAAAAAAAAAAAAATTTTTTTTTTTTTTTTTTTTTTTTTTTTTTTTTTTAATACTATATATTGAAGCTGTTTAGATCAGTCTACAACTTTTTGTCGTCGTTCTAGTATATCTACCATGGACAGCAACAATCACGAATTGCTCAAGTTACGGAAGCGACTAGAGATTTACGATTTCAGAACCAAAATATTACACTTTCAAACCATGGCCGTTCGCCTCAACAGTAGGTCTCGATTTGTGTTGACTTCTAAAGATGAGTTTCACCTCAACGAATGTTTTTGCTCATTAGAAAAATATTCTATCGATAATCTCCCTTGTCGATGTCGTTCAGCACTCGATTTTCCTGATAACTTTTTTGAAAAAAGAATGATGGCTCACTCTAAATATGTTTTAAGTGTGCACCGAATCAAGTCCATAAATTCCAGTACGCAGTGTTATAAAAGGTTGGATTTTAAAAAAGGAGATGAAAGCCTGACTGATTTCTACCAGTTTCGAGTTTTGGATTTTGAAAACATACACAAATGGTACGAAATGTACAAGGCGAAAACAAATGTACTTCAGTTTCGAGTAAAGGTTAGAGAATTGAAAAAGAAACATCTTATTGATGCAGTTTACAACGCAGAGAGCGGCGAGTGGCACTTGACAGATTGTATGAGAAGTATCAAATGGGATTATGGGTCGGATACATGTCATTGTCAATCTGCTATGATGAATCCTTGGAAATATTTGAAGGAAGTGTATCATTTTGTCGACTGGGGTAAAATTTTTGATACTATCTGTAATGAAAAAGTCCCAGTTAAATTTACATAGTTATAAAAAATATTGTTTCTAAAATTTCCTAACCATAACTAAACGATCCGTTCACATATCTTCCCTTGCTCTTCTGGATTTCCGAAGACAAACCTTTTCCATTTTTCGATTTGCCCGTGCTAGTCTAGGAGGTAGGCAATGTTTCGGGTTCATCTTCAAATTTAATCAGCGGTCCCAGATCGACTTGTTTTGTCAGTCTCAATTTATTTTCGTGAAATCCGATAAAATCTAAAATGTTCCCACTGATGCGGTAAACATTATCATTCTTCAAAATATATCTAACGTTAATGTTTAATCGCAAAATGGCCAAAAATGTATCGGTATAAAAGTGTTTTATTTGATAATAAAACCGATTAACTACGTGCTCTCCATCAAATATTTTTGTGTTAAAAATACAAGGTTGGATAATTTGATTGCTATAGTATCCGGCTTTTAGAAATTTCATTTCAAAATCCCAACAGTTTTCGCAATCTATTATACTGCACATTTCAAATGAAAATTTGAAAAAATTCGAAATGGTAACATCTGGTCCTAAGTCGGATGTCATAACACGAGCAATTTTATTCAGTGGTTCTGAATCTATGATAATCAAGTTTGCTTTACGATTGTTCGGTAGGCAAGATATGTTTTTGTATGGTTTTGGTATTTCACACGTAGCGACTAAAATAACCTGGAAATTGGGATTCTTAGATTCCTCACAATAGCAAATATCCGTTGAGAAGGATTTTTTCCATAATTTTTCGGAGTGATAGAAATAATTTTGATACGCACTATTATTTTGCAATCGGCTTGACCAATCTTCCGTCACAAGATTTAAACGGTTATATTTAACCAAATTATTAGTAGCCTTGACCAAAGTTTCGTTACCTAACACCTTTGACACGAGATCATTATAGCTAGCCATATTTTCCTTATTAAAAAAAAAAAAAAAAAAAAAAAATTTTTTTTTTTTTTTTTTTTTAAATTAATGTTACTCAAACTGATTTTAATTTCTCATTTATTTTTTAATGTTGTAACAAAGATATAAAAATGAGTTCAAATCAGATTGATTCATTTGCACAAAATTCTTCAAATAATACTTGTCAAAGAACAAATACCCCAGATCAAAATGTAATGAATAATTTTTTGGAGTGTTACGAAGATTTTGATGAGTATTTAGATGTGGAAGATTTGTTTTCAATTGGTGAAATAGATTCTGATGAAATTGAACGTTGTATAATAGAATTTGTTGCAGATGATTCTTTTAATAATTACACTGCACCGAAAAATCCTGTACCGGAAATTATAATAAGTGCTTTACCCATTATAAAGTTGAATAGTGAAAGATTATCTCAATATGAAAAATGTACTATATGTTATGAAAATTTTTATTTGGATGAAAACTGCATGTTACTGCCTTGCAGTCATATTTATCACGAAATGTGTATAAAAGAATGGTTTAAAGAACAAGATGTATGTCCAGTCTGTCAAAAAACATGTTATTAGAAAAAAAAAAAAAATTTTTTTTTTTTTTTTTTTTTTTTTTTTTTTTTTTTTTACATTTTACATTTTACTTTTTCTTTCTTACAAGACTGCCTTAGTCTTTCAAAAGTAACATTTTTATCTTTACCAATCCAAGATCTACAAGCCTTCTTCCATTGTAATAAATATGTCTGGTGTTTTTTAGGAAATAAAACTCGAACTAATTCGTATTCCTCTAAAATCTTGGGATCTTGTAAAACTTTACGTCTTTTATTTAAATTATAATTAAACCATCCCAAAATATCACGCATTTTTAAATTTGTCGTCATAAGTAAGTAAACAATTAAACAAAGTTCATCAATTGTTTTTCGAAACCGAACTTTATCGTAAATTATAATTAATTCCTCTAAAGTAAACATTAGCTCCTTTTTTTCATGACTTTTGTAGCTAACCGTCTTATAACTGTAGTTCGAGACAGGCGACCTGATATTTATGAAACTATTCTTCAAAGAATATCTCCTAATAGTCTCGACTCGGTTTTGAAAATATTAGAATGTCACTTAAAAAACGTAAAAGATTTATCTGTATTCAATAAAAACGTCGATGCCATTCCAGAATTTATTCTGACTGTTATTAAATATATGAAATTTCCTATTCCCGGCGATGCTTACGGAATCATGGTTATTTGTCGTGCCAATAAATCAGATACTCAGGGTGCTCTCGATAGTAAGCATATGACTAATATCAATAGTCTTCAGTTTGAATTTAACGTCGAAAAAGAAATTTTAGATGAGTTGGCACTTTTTTCAAATCATATGCAGATATTCGAATTAGCCAATCGACACAAATACGCAACGGTATTTATGTCTTATGACACATCCCTGGAAAATCTTATGAAACGATTACCGAACGCTTGTATATTGGAACGAGGGGGTGAATTTAATAAAGGTCGTAATGCTAAAGGAGTCTCGAGGTACTTGATTACATTTAAATATATTTTGGTGGAGGACCGAGGTTCCTTGAAAATACTGTATCGCTCTTTAGCCGATTTATACTTGATACTGAGATGCGTACCTTTAAAAGATGTAGTTGCTTTTTCAGACGTTCGATGTCTCTTTAAAAAATGCGGTATTACATGCAGTTTTTTTAACATGATAGAAATTGCAAACAGACAATTGTTTATGAATGATGGATCCAGATATGAAAAAGATGTGCTTACACTACTCACGTTCATGTTCCGCAGAGACGAACTGTTACCCATGAATCGGGAGGGTTTGGCAAAGAATAAAGACAGAACGCCTATCGATATTTTTAGCTTTGAAGCTATGAAGAAAAATGGTGCCAAGTTATGCACGGGAAGTTTAAGGGGTATGTGGCATAAAGTAGAAACAAGTTTAGAGAATATATTTTTTGGTCGGCAACCTAAAGGTGGTACAGGTTACATGTTTGCATGCATTCCTCATCTGAAATCAAACTTTATCTGTTTCCCTCCCAACAGAGAATAGGAAGTTGAAAAAAAAAAAAAAAAAAAAAAAAAAAAAATTTTTTTTTTTTTTTTTTTTTTTTTTTTTTTTTTTTTATAGATATATACGTGTCTAAAATCTATATTTATATACATTATGCATCCGGCCTTTGATTACGATGGTGATGAAGTTCCGTGCGATTTTTGTTTGGAAACGTTTAATAAACTAAAAGACTATGAATCACATATTGCCGGGTCGCATGAATCAGATCCCTCATTCTGCATCCTTTGTAAAGAACGTTTTAAACCGGGTACGCGTCGAAAATGTTTTGAAGACCATATCAGGTATTTTTGTAAAATGTATTTCCCGAACAACTCGGAGCTTCAAATCTTACCCATTCCCATTGCTGATAATATGAAACCTTCTATTCACAATCGACGTACTGAACATTGGATATATGTAAGAGGGCAAAAATTTTATTTGGAAAAAGACAATACATTATTATTAAAGGATGCTGCAGAAAGAAAAAAATTATTTTATTTTTTAGATAGACCTATTCCAGAATTGGAACCTTTCGTTCGTTCACCAATAGTACATTATTCGAATTCTCAAGCCATTGCCAAAACTAGAATAAGCGAGGTAGCAAAATGGACATGGGATAATTTATTTGCGGATGAGTTGTCAGATGATGATGATGATGATAATGATGCTGATGATGAAGCCGATTCTGAAGATTCAGAAATGTATGATACAGATGACGAAGACATCTATGACTCTGACAGTGCGTCTTTGTCGTCTACAAATGCAACCTATGGGTCTAGTGACACATATTAAAAAAAAAAAAAAAAAAAAAAAAAAAAAAAAAAAAAATTTTTTTTTTTTTTTTTTTTTTTTTTTTTTTTTTTTAAAAATAATGGTATTTAAAGAGTGTTTTCAAAAAACATTTTTTCTTATCGACCCGTTTTTCTGTCTCCGCTGTTCTCGCTGCCGCGATAATTTTCTTACTTCAACAATATCAACTTTGAAATTTTTTTTCACACTTTTTTACAAATATCCTTATTTAGTTTCTGATCCACCCACATTATTCTTGGATTCGAACAATACATTTTAGACTGTCCGCATAAAATCTGAATTGTACTCTCATGAACTTTAATCGTGGCACTCGGGCTTATTAAAAGAGTTCCGCTCGTTCCTACCGCATAGTACATTTGTGAGTGTTTCGGCCTACCCACGAATAACTCTAAGCATGCAGTTTCTCCCTGTTGTCTGTATCGGGACCAGAGAATACAATCTATCCATACGCCGGGTTCCATAATTTCCTCGACTTGTAGTGTAGTGACAGATTGGATCGGTTCGGTTACCGTCGGGTTCTGGTTCTCTATTCCCATATACAGGACGTACAAATCCATCAAGTAACTTTTGGGTATCCTGGAACAGCACAATAAATTATATTCGGCACGCTCGCCTTTCAGAGTCGTCAAAACTAAAGTAATCGGCTTCATTCTGCAGAAGGGGCAGCCATGGAGTGTGAATCCTCCCCAATCAAACTCGATGAGGTTGGGCTCCGTAAACATTTCTTGACTCTGACCGAGTCCCAGAGACGGTTCGTCAACCACGTCATTCAATGGTGCAAAAAACCGTGTAAAACGCTCATAGTGGTATCGGGTGGACCCGGAACGGGGAAAACGTTTGTCGTGAATAAAACTTTAGATTACGTGAAAACGGAACAACTCAGGATGAGTTACACGGCTCGAAGCGCTGCAAATATCGGTGGAAAAACGATACACTCGACGCTGGGTATCAATTATAAGGGACTCGTTCGCGATTTAAGAAACAAATTAGTTTCCGAGCAAAATTTAGTCGAATGCATAAAAGCGAGTCGCGAGGTTTTAGGGGAATTCACCTACCGCAAGTATCCCTATGTCATCGTTGTCGATGAAGTCTCTATGGTGAGCGGTTGGTTGATGTATTGGATTCTTCGTTTTTTCATGGACCGCACGACGCAGCCCATTTTATTCATCACTCTGGGCGATCGACATCAGTTGAATCCCGTCGAATGTTGCCATAATTTATTCTCGTTTCGATTCGGGTTGGAAGATCCTTGGGCTGTACGGTTGGTGGAATTGAAAGAAAGCAAGCGGTTTGTCCCCGAATACGAAAAAATTATCAATACGTTGCGTGAATTTGTAGATAACGAGAATGAATCCGGAATGTTTGGTTTTATATGTCAGCATTTTCCAGTCGTCGAAGACATTGATGGAGAGATGTTGAAGAGAGCGAATCGAGGCATGTCCTCCACCAACAAATGGGTCAATGTCTTTAATAACTATTACATTAATAATATGGTGAAAGGAGTCGAAATTAAAATAAATGATGATTTGATTTTGAAACAGGGTTGTATCGTAATGGTCACTAAAAATGGATTTTCGTCTGTTTCAAACGGTTGTGAGTTGATTTTTATTCGAAAAAAAGAGGATCGGTTAATTTGTACAGATCCAAAATCGAAACAAGAAGTTGAAATTCGGAAAGATTTCGAATCCCAACAATTTCCAGTAACTTTGGGATTCGCGGCTACCGTTCACAAATTTCAAGGTGAAACACTAGACGAAGCGAAAATTGTAATTCATCTGAGTGGTAATAGAGATTTAAATCTGGCATATACAGCGTTGAGTAGGGTAAGACATATGGATCAGATAGTAGCATTAGCATTGTAGCTCTCAGAAATTTTTTTCTAAATAGCTCAAAAAAAAAAAAAAAAAAAAAAAAAAAAAAAAATTTTTTTTTTTTTTTTTTTTTTTTTTTTTTAACATATTATATAAAATTGACTTTGTAAAAGTTATACATTTAGTTTGAATTTATACAAGAATCGGGTTGAAAGTTATTGTTGGATAAGTAAAAATTCTTCTAGACTTGAAATGATGAATATTATAAATGACATGATTGAAAACAACCAAACTATAACTCAAATATTAATCACAATGGTAGAACAGAATGAAGAAGTAACCAAGAAAATAAGTGAAATTGCCCGAATAGCTGAAGAAAGTAATATGACAGATTTACCCGATATGGAAAATGTTGGCGCTCAATATTATGATAAAGAATTTGAAGTTATACAAACAAATTTTTATTGGAAATTAGAATACTTGGCGTCAGACGATACAGGATTAGAAGTTTTGAAACAAGTTTTGAAAATTCGTCCAAATAATGTTCGTAAATTAGCAGAAGTATTTATAAAGGCTGTTGGAGATACTTTTGCAAAAGGATTAGAGTTACCATATAACGTAGAAGAAGAAAAATCATCATATGACGGCAAAGAAACAACAACAAAATAAAAAAAGTGTATATATACCTTTGTAATCGCCATTCACCTACAAAAACTTTAGTAAAGGGACACAATTATAAATATGAACCCCTTGATGCATCTTGAAAAGTTTAGTTCAAAACATCGAAAAAGTTACAGTTTTTTGGTCGATTTTCAACAAATATACATTCGAAATATAATTTTATTCTGTGTTGGTTTGAGTATGTTTCGATTTTTATTCGGAGAAGTTATAATCTGTCAAAATAATGGGAACGAAGTATCTCAAATGTTCATCGACACTATATGTTTCATTAATGGGACTTTTAATAAAGATATAGTTCCATTTATTTACCATGATTATTATCAATGGGTATCTGTTTACTTACTACTGTTGTCAGTTGGATATTATTTCCCGTACTCGATTTGGTCAAAAATATTCGGAAGTTTCATTCGACATTTAGAAATGTTATCAGAACAACCAAATAATGCAATTCGAGTCATAAAGGAGTCAAAAGGAAATTTAATATTCTTTAAAACTTTGTCGTTAGAAATTATTTACATTTTTCATTTGGCCATTATTTTATTTTTCACAGATATATTTTTTAACGGTCTTTGGAGTCGTTTTGATTGGTCTTTAACAGCCATTGACAAAATTTTTCCTGATAATGGTACATGTTTCATAGATTATTACCAACAAAGTGGAACAAGCAATGCTAAAATCAACTGTTTCTTACCTCTGTGTAGTATTTATCGAAAAATATTCTTTTTACTGTATTTACTATGCATATTTTTAATAGTCTTGAATATTATTATGATGATGTATCGAATAATATTAATTTATCGTAAAAAGAAATTTATGGATATGTGGTGGGCAATGATGATTATTAATCAAAATACCATGTCATGGGAAGTGAAAAAAGAACTAAACTGTGAATTGAAAGAAATTCTGGAAAATCAAAAAAGTTTATGGATAAGATCAAAACAAAATTATGAAAGTTATGTATAAAAAAAAAAAAAAAAAAAAAAAAAAAAAAAAAAAAATTTTTTTTTTTTTTTTTTTTTTTTTTTTTTTTATATAAACTTATAAGAGAAAAATAATATTTATTAGAATGTCAGAATAAAGAGGTAAAGAAGACTAGGCCAGCCGGGGATTTTTTATAATGGTTTGGTTTCTCTCCTCTTTGACCTCTTTAGATTTATAATTTTTACTGACCCCAGAAAAAAGTTGTGAGTCAAATTTTATTAATTAACACATCAGAATAAAGAGGTAAAGAAGACAAAGATTGACACCAAGGGATTACCTTGAGGGTAATTACCTTAAAGGAGAAGTATTCAGTAATTTATATATATATATATATATATGTATGTATCCGGTTTAATCCGGTTCAAACTGGTTCAATCTGGTTTGATGAGATTTTTATTTTTAAGACGGAAGTCGAAACTTGTTGAAATTTACGATTTACTAACACGTCAGAATAAAGAGGTAAAACAAACTGGGATTGTCGAGGATTTTTATAATGATAAAGTCCCAGAAAATTACTTAAAGGGAGAAGTATTAAGTATATATATATATATATATATATATATATATATATATATATATATATATATATATCTGAGACTGAAGTCAGAACTCCTTGAAAAAGTTTAATAAATATAAATATACTTAAAAAAAAAAAAAAAAAAAAAAAAAAAAATTTTTTTTTTTTTTTTTTTTTTTTTTTTAATCTATATGTTTTAGCGTTTTTCAATTTCTATAATAGTTTTCCTGTCTTTTTCATCCCTACGTAATGGATGTCTTTGACTACAATGACTTAACAAATGACTGCAAACTTTATTATCCAATTTATTTCTTCTAAATTGACTACCATCCGTCTTTTTAAACACGACTGGATGTCTATTCCCTCGTCCACCTGCGTATTCCAGAGTACTGTTATTTATTCTTGTTAGAAAAGGGTTACTGATGGCTCTTCGTATCGGACTTGTACCCCGACTACTAGATCGACTTCCGGAGCTACTTCTGGAGCCACTTCTGGATCTGCCCGCACGTCTTCTACGACCCGATCTTGTCGTTGCGCGACGACGTCCCGTGTTTGATCCACCGCGGCGTCCACCACGGCGTCCTCTTCTGCCGGCCGCCGACTGTGGAGAAAGACTTCTGCTGCGTCTGGGAGTAGCAACTGGTCTCGGAGGACTCCGGTTCCGCGGGGGGGATGCTCTCCCCCCCACCATGTTTGCCTGGTGGACAGACGAATGTCTAGATGGACTCGCATTGTTACGCATGTTCATATCGAAAGCCAAATTTGGAGGAATAGGTTGGCGCCGGTACGTGTCGTTTGTGGGTGAATTGCTCCGACTGCCATTCAGACTGGTGGAAGGGGAATGAAAGGTGCTCGGGCTCGAGCTGCGACTGCGTCTCGGACTAGGGGCCACTCTTCTCAAGAGTGATCTTATAACGTCGTCGACTTCACGTAATGGACGAGACATCTTTCTTTTTTGTTTTCTCTCTCTCTCTCTCTCTCTCTCTCTCTCTCTCTCTCTCTCTCTTTCTTTCTTTTTTTTTTTTTTTTTTTTTTTTTTTTTTTTTCAATTGTGTATCCACAAGACATTTTTGGCGAGGGGTAGAACGTTGTGCATCGCTGCCGCCTTACAGGCGTCCTCTGTCGTCTTGGGCACCACAAACTCGTTGCCACCGAAGGAAGAGATTTGTAAATCAAACGTCTGATCGAGCATTCCGGACTTGTAAAAAGGGAGCAGCGCCAATATGCTGGAGTGATCTTTGACGTTTCCGTGCTCGAACGTTTTGCAAAAGAGAGCGTCGATGACTTTTTGGGTGAATCGCGTAAACGCTTCTCGACCTTTCTCGGAAAAACAAACGACCCAGCGATCGATAAAGGATTTGTTTTCCAACATGTAATCGAAAGCGTCCCAAAAAGCCAAGTACATGGTCAGAGTGTCCCTGTTGAATTGGGTGAGATCGACAATCACGTAGTGGGAACCCGATTCTTTGGGCGTGAAAGTCGTGCGACCCGACAAGGTGAGCACGTTGGCGTGATCCACCTCGACCAGTCCCACGTTGTTGGTCTGGATGGGAAAGTCTTGTAAGGTTAAGAGTTCTTTGGTTCGTGTAGCGTCCGGTCCGTGAAAATAGCTGACGTTGATCCATCGATGACCGCCGCCGCCGCCGTCCCGCAGCTTAAAAGTAAAATGCGAAGTGAAAACTACGACTCGGGAAGCCAGCGGATGTTTGTCCACGAGTTCCAGAGACGCGGGTTCCAGATACAAAAGTAAATCGCATCGATCGACGGGATCCGAAGGCCGCTGAACGCGAATGCGATTTTCTGTCGACGACACGGTACAACGATTCGAGACGATAATAACTCGGAGCAACGGTACCGAGGATAACATCTCGAATACAATATGGGGATAGCGGCCTAAATTGCCAAAAACCACGCATCGATCGTGATGTAAGATGAAATTGAATAAATCTTGAATAGTTTGCATCTTGTTTTTCCCACTCGCCTTTTTTTTTTGGCTCGAGCAAATTAAGATTGATGGAAGACATAGAAGATATGATTGTGAGTACTTTGCTCATGAAAGATTTCAATGTCTTTAAGCATTATTTTAAAGATTTTGGCTCAGGACGCGATGAAGAGACGCATAAAAATGCCAAAAAGCTATTTGATGAAGTCGCAGTGTCAGTATACGGTGATTCGCAATGCTCTGCGACATCATTCGATGCGTTTGTAGAAAATTATCGTAAACGTTGCCAAAGGCATAGAATTTCCCAGCAAACCTTGACAGATCAAAGTAATAATAATAATAGTAGTAGTAGTAGTAGTAGTAATAGTAGTAGTAGTAGTAGTAATAATAATAATAATATTGTACCTACGTTGACACAAGATCGCGAGGAGGAGCAAAGTCGAATTTGCAACAAGTGGAATCTTATTCGTCCTAAAGTGAGCGTTGTTCCACCCGTTTCAAAAAAGAAACGCAAGGAGGAAGAGTTTAATATTGTAGAATTTTTATGGAAAAAGAAGAAAAATGAGGATTATGTTTCGTTAACATTTCAGTCAGATGAAGATGTACAAGAAGATTTGACTATATTAAATTCTCCGGAAAAAAAGAAGTTGAACTCGATTGCCAATGAAGTGTTGAAAAAAATGGCACATTATTTAGAGATTTTAAATAAAGAATCTACTTATCAAATATTACATGTTCAACGTGAAAACGTATGTTGAAAAAAAAAAAAAAAAAAAAAAAAAAAATTTTTTTTTTTTTTTTTTTTTTTTTTTTTTTTTTTTTTTAATATATATATAAATATTTAATAAATTTCCTTTTCGTAGTACACATTCATTATTCTATAATTGCATACTCTATTCAATGTTTCCAGATGCTCTGCGATTTTTCTTAAAACACCTTCAGCTAACAAATCCAATCTTTTTTTATCGGGGCAAGAATCTATTGTAGTTATAAAATCCTGCATTTCCTCCTCTGATTGAAAAGTCAAAGGATAATAGTCTTGATTCATCTTTTTATCCATCAAAAAATTTACAACATTAAACTCTTCTTTGCGTTTCCTCACTGATGGTTTAAAATTCAAAGGTAATGTTCTTCGACTCGAAGGATCAAAATAATTATTGTTACAAAGATTGTCCTCTTCCAGTGTTGAAATGTTTCGAAATTGAGCAGTGGTATTCATCACAGATTGTTCGACTTGAGTTCCAATAGAACGATTTTGAATTTCGACTTGAATTTCACGGTCCATCGACTTTCTTTTAAAACTTTGAATCCTATACACAAAATCGTCAAATTCCTCATTGCACTCTGAAGCTACTTTAGCATCATTAAAAATTTTTTTCGCTTTTTCTTTTGTTGCCATATCGAAATTTGGAATAGTCCCTTTCGAATTGAAATATTGACTAAATATTGTAGGCTCTTCTTCTATTAACGTCTCAATAAGGAAAGAATCTTTTTCATATTGCTCATTCGTATGCTCACCCATCTTCTTAATTTGGAAAGATGGAGGTTTTGAGAATAATTCGTCGGAAAGCTATTAAGCCTATTCAAAGTTCAAAATTCATTGCTCAAACTCCGTTTAGGTTTGAAGTCAAATTCGAAGATGGTTCTGTAGCGTATCATAAGGATGATCCGGGACTTCGCATGTGGGCCGTTTGTATACAGAGATTGTATTTTGAACCGATTTTTGGCAGTATAAAACACTGCACGGAATTACCTGTAAGTTATTTCGATCTGTTGGGTTTTCGTTCAGGTGATGCAGTTTTGATTCGAAACGAGCAAGGAACTGATTCACCTATTTTATTTTCATTGCCATAATTAAATCGTCCATTTGTCGACAGGCGAAACGAATTTTGAGATATTTGAAAATAGATATGGTCAAAAGAGATATAAATATAACCAGGGTTAAAACTATAAAATGAATTCGATAACATGTATTGGCTTTAGATTCCAATATCAAAATACAAATCGAATATAGCAAACCACCGGCTAAAGTCAGTAAAGCAAAGGGTTCTAATTGTGCGACTTTTATCATTTTTTTTAAATTATCTGTTTTGCCAAACAAAGTTGCAAATGCACTTGATTCCAAAATTCGTCGTGTAGTACTAGACAATCATCTAATTCCTTAGCAAACTCTTCGTATTTCGGAAATAACTGAGCAAAACTATGCATACTTGTTTGCATGTTGGTTAAAGAATGTTCTTTCAGCCAACCCCGAATTGTCTGCCATGCGTGTTCCCAAGAAGGAAATTTTTTATGTAAATGGGGAACAATAATTGTCGCATACCTCGTTCCAAACAACGTTTTGAAATATAACAAAACATTTTCATATACAGACTTTACAATATTTTCTGCATTCATTTGATGCTTTATTATAACTGAAAAACCAAACATTACATAAAAAAAAAAAAAAAAAAAAAAAAAAAAAAAAATTTTTTTTTTTTTTTTTTTTTTTTTTTTTTTTAAATTATTTTATGGATTTCATTCAAAAAGTCTCTGGAGTCATAAAAATTATATAAATATGTTAAAAAAAAAAAAAAAAAAAAAAAAAAAAAAAAAAATTTTTTTTTTTTTTTTTTTTTTTTTTTTTTTTTTACGTTGTCTTGTAAACGAGCATTATTCCTACTGCCACTTGTAACAGTTGAATGACCAGTTCAGAGTAGACCATCAACTTATTACTGTTGATTAGAGCTTTCCCGCCAGTGTCGCTGTTGATCGTGTACATCAAGTAACCGTACGTAATCATACCCAGCACGATGAGCACCATGAGAGTCACTGCCAATATCATTTTTAAATTCATAATTACTACTTAATTATCCCATGGCGAACAAAACTCCTAAAAGGGCCATGCTCACCACGTTCATCACGGTCGGAGCCATCATGTACAATTTGTTGTTCTTCCAAAAATCTGCGACGGTTGTAGTAGTGGCCGTTCTATACACGACAAGTCCCATGAGGGCCACGCTGATCACTATCAGGACAGTTGTCAAAACAAGAAGGATTGAGGAAAATCCGAGACCTTTCATCTTTATTCATGATTCACGCTATCGTTCACACGCAAGGCGTCGTCCTGGGCAATACCTATATTCCTCTGGAATTGGCTTATTGGGACCGTTTGGGAGAAAGCGCTCATCTACTGATCGCGAGTCCTCTCAACTATTCGAAAATGAAACGCTTGTATCCGAATGCTCGACCCGACGTGCTGGTCACGACAGTCGAAGGCGTACCTTACTCGCGCGTCCTCGACTACCTGAAATGGCGACTCGAGGTGCTTTCCGACGCGTTTCCTTCGATTCCTATTCTCTTTGGGCACAAAGGCAACAGTTATCAACCTCGCGTTCTCTTGGATGCGGGCATACCGAATCGCGTCAACGTGGAAACTCTCGGAGTGCCTGCCTTACGGGCCGTTTCGAATACCGATACTTGTCGTTGGCATAAAGGTAATCGTCCTCGCAAATGTGCTCGGGCGGCTCTGGAGCAAATTTTGAATCACGTTCGATGACGTGCCTCCACAACACGCGTCGCTCTCTCTCGTCGATTCGAATTTGTTCCGTCAAATGCAAAAGACTCATTCCCACCGCAGACTGTCGTTCCTCGATTTCCGGTACGATCTTTTCCCACAGACCGTCCTTTCGACAGAGGGCCAGTAGTCTCTGCAGGACGTCGATGAGTCGAGGCGGTGCGTTCTCGTGCGGCACTTGCTCCACCGATTCGTGAATCACGCGAACGTTATGCAGGAGCGCATCGAGTCGGGGGCAAGGGTTCAGAAGGGCCGTGGGCCTTTCGCCGTGCAACAACTGATGCAGGCTTCGTCGGAGTAAAGCTTGCACGGACAGCGTGAGGGCGTGCGAGGGTCGATCGCGCATGAACGCCTCCAAATTATGGTCCGTTTGCCAGTGCGCCGCGTTGACGTATTCGGTCAGCGGCACCAGATACATGTTGAAGGGATCGTACCACTGTCCTCTCGCTTGACACGTAATGTCGTACAATTGCAAGACTCTTTTCGCGTGAGTGTCGGCGGAAACGGGCTTCAGAGCCGCGACGGTCGTTTCCGGTCGACGGAGATTAATGAAACGCCGTGCAATCTCGCCCCAGAAGGTAGCCGACTGATACTCGTAGCGATCCAGGTGATTGCCTTCCAAAAAGTGTTGTAAAATGACGTCGTCGCGCCGACAAGGTGCTGCTGCGGCGGCGGCTGTTTCTCGTGTTGTGACGGCGGCGGTCATCTCCTCTCGCCTCGCCAACAAGAGTTGCAAATCATCCCAAAATCGGGAAACGGCTCGCGTTTTAAAAGGTCCCGGTTCGTAGGGTGCGAGTTGTTGGACCCATTGTTTGTCCAAGTAATCTGTCAGGGAATTTAAATCGCCGTGGACTTGGTACGGGAAAGCCGTCAGACCCCCGTGATGCATCAGGTGGGACCAAGGAATATTCTCGACTTCCATTCGAAGAATAAGATTTTTGAGTGGGTCGGGTGGTGGTGATGGTGGAGTGGTGGTGGTATACGAATCATCGGATCCGAATAAAAGTTTTTCAAACCAACGAATCAAAAGCGTCGACGACATCTTGGTTCCAACGAATAAGGTTCCAATGAAACGGATAAGATTTGGCCATGTAATAGGATAACATGTTTCGAGCCATGAAACAATGTATGAAATACATGATGAAAAAGAGAAGCGTGTAAACGGTCCACATACTTAAAACTTGATTCCAAAAAAAAATAGTAATGAATTAAGCAGATGCAATGTCTCTTCCCGATAAATATGAAAAGGATGAAAATGGAAAAGAAATATATCCTTTGGTGAAAAATCTTCAAACGGTTATACTGAATCGTTACGCAAGAGACAAGGATCAAATACCTTTTTATCCGAGAGATGTCGATAGGAATGAATTTATGGATCCGAATTTAGGGTTAATTGAAAGACATGGAGAGTATATATATCCTAAAAATATCGTTGATGGCAAACCGCGATATCGGACGGATCCAAACAATCCGAAAAGGCAAATTTACGAAAAAATCAATGGTCGAGAGTATATAGGTAGAGGTTTGGACGGTGATCAGTACTATGCTACCGATGAAAATAACAATGAATATTATCCGGAAAAAAATATACCGGCACACAAGGCAAACGGTACATTACGTTACGCACGTAAAGCAAACGGAGCCATCATTTATCCAAAAGATGACAATGATAATGAATATTACTTGACGTTCGTAGATCCCTGCGACATTTTTACGATTTACGATCGATATGCGCATGAGAAGAACGGAAATGAAATTTATCCTCAAGTAAAATTGGATGACGATTTAATATCCGATCACATTCTACATAATACTTATATAAAACGCGATGGTCTTGAATGGTATCCACGAGACGCATATAATAATGAATTTTATAAAAATATTATTAATAATGATCCAGAAGATGTGATTTTAGATCGCTACGCTTTAACAAACGACGGAAAAATCATAGTGCCAGGACACAATAATACGTATTATATATCGACGAAAAGACAACCGAAAATAACGGATGATGATATCCTTGGAAGTTTGGTTCGTGGAAAAAAAGGTGTGTCGCCAGATTTCCTGACAAAAATAGAAGTATCCAATAAACCCAATGTTCAACCTAAAAAATATAAATATTTAGATAATCTTACCAATATTTACAAAACTATTACACCGCCTGGTATAAAAAAACCTTCGGTAGTTGTACCTTTCTACCAGACGTGGTACTTTTGGGTATTGATTATTCTCTCATCCATTTTAAAATCAATTGCTGTTTGGTGGTTATTTTTTAGACATGAAATAAAAACAGGTTAAAAAAAAAAAAAAAAAAAAAAAAAAAAAAAAAAAAATTTTTTTTTTTTTTTTTTTTTCAGTATAAAAAGGACTGACAAATATATTTTGAGTCTTTACACAGTTAACAACTAATGCATTGCTTAGGAAATGCCAACACCAATCAAACAACTGAAGGTCAAAGGTCAATGACCTAAAAAAAAAAAAAAAAAAAAAAAAAAAAAAAAAAAAAATTTTTTTTTTTTTTTTTTTTTTTTTTTCAGTATAAACAGGACTGACAAATATATTTTGAGTCTTTACACAGTTAACAACTAATGCATTGCTTAGGAAATGCCAACACCAATCAAACAACTGAAGGTCAAAGGTCAATGACCTAAAAAAAAAAAAAAAAAAAATTTTTTTTTTTTTTTTTTTTTTTTTTCAGTATAAAAAGGACTGCCACAAATATTTTGAGTCTTTACACAGTTAACAACTAATGCATTGCTTAGGAAATGTCAACACCAATCAAACAACTGAAGGTCAAAGGTCAATGACCTCTTTAATTTTTTATTTTCGCTGACACAAAAAGTTAAGAGTCAAAAGTTAATTTATTAACCCGTCAGAATATTTTTTTTTTTTTTTTTTTTTTTTTTTTTTTTTTTTTTTTTGTAATTATAAAAGCGACCATGTACACGGTTTTTTAATTATATGGGTATCACTAATTTTTGTAAACTGATTGATCCAATTTATCCTCCTGCTTCCGAGCCTACAGTTTTTGATTCTCTGCTCGTCGATTGTCAAAATTTCTTGTATGTGGCCATCAACTACAGTTTGGAGACAGATAAAGTTAAATTGCTTCATGAAATTTGCAAGTCTACCTGGAATCAAATTCAGAGTTTATTAAAATTGTTTTTATCTTATCCGAGTGCTTCCGAACCTCTGACGGTCGTTCTTTCCTTTGATGGCGAAGGCGTTCCCATGAAATTTGCCACGCAACGCGATCGTCGTAACCAGACTAAAAGCAGTTCGAGAAAAACTTTTTATCGATACGTTTTGTTCGGTAATAATACGTTAACTTTACGCGTTCAAAAGTACATAATCGAACAATTAAAACTCTTCGACTGGACTTTGAAAATTATTTTATGCGGTTGTAACGTGTCGGGAGAAGGCGAGCATAAAATTTTTCAAGTAGCCGAGGTTCTACGGTCGTCCTGTCGAAAGCCAATCATCGTCAGCGTGGATCAAGATGTGTTTGTTTTAGCGTTTTTACGCCTCGATCGATACGACGCTCTTCAAATTTATCGATACGGTAAATTTTATCGCGTAAATGCATTGGTTCGTGAGTTACCTTACCCCCTTCGACGTCTCATCGACGTCTCTTTTCTGTTCGGAAACGATTTCATACCCGTTTTAGTGGGCATCTTACCCAGTAACATTGCAACGTTGCATCGTGCACTCACGTACGACGAGGAGGAGGCGGTGGAAGAGGGTGACGACGTTGTGGCGACGCTCGCCACGTTCCTCCGTAACATGAAGCCCCACATTCAATTCACTGCCGTCGAATTCGTCGATCGAAAATTACTCGTGTGTTTCTGGATGACCTATCTGTGGATTTTGGACTATTATCGGCAACGTCATTTTCCCCAACAGTTTTTGGAAAATCGTCTCTACGATGCTTTCGATCGCAATCAACTGTTAACGGGACTGGAGGACCCGACGTATTCTCGAGAAAGGTATCGCGAGGCGCGAAAAAGTTATGAGCACATGATGACGCAACCGGTACCGCATGCGGAACGACACGTGTTTAACGACGAAGCGCTTCTCAATCGTTTGAAGGCTTACTGGACAAAACCACAGAACGGTCTTTGTACCGTTTTGAAACTAACCAGCTCAAACCGTACAACAAGAAAATTAAAGCGACGCCTAACCACTGGTACTGAAAAATCTCGAAAGCGGAGAAAAATCTAAACGGACCGAAAATTGTAGCCGCGGCCTCCTGGTAATTGAGTTTTCGATCTAGACGAACGAGTCGATGAACGGGATCGGGTGCAAAAATGAGTTGCAGATTGGTATCGATGACGATGATCGCCTTTTGCCAATCCACTTGAGCAAATTCCGAAACTTTGACTTTTTCGGCATAAGGATACTTTTTATAAACGTCCAAATTCGCGACATGTTTTAAAAGTTGTGCCGTAAATATGACATTTTCCGGATATGTTAACGTAATTCGAGAGCGAATAAATTTGTTATTATATGGAATCCACGGAGAATGAAACAATACGTGTTCGAGAGACGACATGGACACACTCGCTTTGCTTAAGCAATAGCGGTCCGATAATTTTTTTTTATTCTCAACATATACGATAGGAATGTTTTAAAAAAAAAAAAAAAAAAAAAAAAAAAAAAAAAAAGTTTATTTATTGATGAAATTATATGCAATTGTTTTCCTTAAAAAAGATTGAAATTCAACATTAAAATAATATAGGTTACTTTACACACACACACACACACACACACACACACACACACACACACACACACACACACACACACACACACACACACACACACACACACACACACACACACAAATAATGACTAAATAAGATGTTAAAACAAAAAAGGAGGTCTGATTCAGTAGCTTCTCCTGAAGAACAATTATCTGGCATTAATTTATTTGAAGATGAATCAGAAATTAAGTTACGTGAGGCGGCGCAATTAACGTTTATATTCAATAAAAAGAAAAGCGGGGAATTTTTTAATATTTTTGAACCATCAGAAACAATAGTCGGGCAATTTAAAAAATGGCAAGACTTAAAACCATTTTATGACAATTGGTTAACACAAAATGCAGAATCTCTTGTTGTTTTACCGAATCGAGAAGAAAAAACTAAGAAATATTTTGAAACAGCATTAAAATTGGCACAAGAATCTTACCAGGCAAAACATCTTAGATATGTAAATCCAATGACTATGACAGTTAATTCAGCTGATTCTGTTGAGCAACTTAACATAATTTTTAATAATAAAGTAATAGAAAACATAAACGAGTACATAATCAACGTTCAATCTTTACCAGTATTAAATGAAGAAAATTGGAAAACGGTGTTTGAGGAAATTTACAATGTAAAGGATAAGCCTGCATTAACAGAATCTGAAAGTGTTTCAGTTAAATCAGAAATAGAGCCAAATTTTGTTGTTTCAGCTGATACTGAGGAAGCAAAAAGATTGATGGACGTGGATATCAATAACGAGAAAAAGAATACTATATTTACAAAACAAATTCAAAAGGTTGTACAAATGCAAGTAAAACCATACGATATATTAAGGATGCGCGATTATTTACGTATTTTACGAAGATTATGGAATTTATCCCGATTACATGGTGGTAAAGAAATTACCACTTTTGACGAAAATTGGGATGTGAAGAACCATCCCTATTTAAAAAATCATCTTCTAAAGGAAGACATTTACAGACGTTGTCAGCAAACATTTGAAGTAAAAGGGATAAAAAAAAAATAGAAAATGATTAAAAAAAAAAAAAAAAAAAAAAAAAAAAATTATATATATATATATATATATATATATATATATATAATTTTTTTTTTTTTTTTTTTTTTTTTTTTTTTTTTTGGAGAGTACAATTTTTTTTCTGACGTGTGTAAAATTAAAAATCTATATAGGTCATTGACATTTGACATTTTTCATTTTTAATTTGAGATCTGTTTTAAAATTTTTCAGACGTTGTAAAATATTTAAAACAAATAAAAATTATTTAAAATAAAGTAAAGTAAAAATTTTATTCGCATATTAAATATTTATTTCTTGGGTAAAACAACTTTTTTTCTGACGTGTGTAAAATTAAAAATCTATATAGGTCATTGACCTTTGACATTTGACATTTTTCATTTTTAATTTGAGAGATGTTTTAAATTTTTTCAGAAAAAAAAACTGACATTTGAGATTTGACATTTGACATTTTTCATTTTTTAATTTGAGAGATGTTTTTTTTAAAAAAAAAAAAAAAAAAAAAAAAAAAAAAAAAAAAAAAAAAATTTTTTTTTTTTTTTTTTTTTTTTTTTTTTTTTTTTTACGACATTACACAATTCCATTCTTTTATAGCAGCATCATCCGGTTGCGTCTTCAATCTGGCTTTGTTTATAAACTCGACAACCTCTTCGCTAAAGTAAAAATTGACTTCGTTGTCAGTCAGTCTGATAACGTCCTTCGGTTTTTCTATGGCGTTCAAATTATAACAAATTTTATGTTTGGACAGCATTAAGGCTAATCGCACGGCCGTCACGTCCACGTCAAAAGTATCGATGCCGACTTGCATGAAAAAGTCGAGCCACATTTTAACCAGTTCGGGTAAGCGAATGTTTCGAGGATAAGGATCGGTGTTGGCCGATTTCGTTAGGCACCAACAATCCAGAGGTAAACCTCGGAGACTGACTCGTCGCAGAGAGTAATCGTCGTTATACTTGAACGTTTCCAGTAAGCGAACGTTGATGTCTTCGTTCAGTTCGAGGGTAGCGGTGGACAAAATGTAGTTTGCGTTTAAAAGGGGAGAGGGCGTGGGAGCTCCTTCCAGAAGCGGTTGACCGAAACAGAAAAAAGTTTCCCGATACACGACTCCGATGACGACAGTGTCGATGACCACCTTTCTGACGTCGCTGCCCGTCTCCAAGGTCGTCAGCACAAACGAGACGGGGGTCCAGAGGGTGGCCGGAACGTGGTTGTATTCGATGTAGCGATCGTAAGGTCGGCAAACGTGCAGCACTTGCGTGGATTTGTTTCCGTTGATGCTGAGAGCCAGAAACTGCTTGACGGGATCTCGGGTCTCGGAATGTCTCGCTCCTTCGTACGTCAGTAACAAAGGCCATTCGATCAGCAGGCCCAAGTAACTAAAGTCCAGAGGGCTTTCGTGGGGGCGACGCGCGATATTTTTGTAATAAGAGGTGAGCACGTCTTGAACTATAAATTCGGGTTTTCGAGAACTGAACGTCTTGTGAATGATACCCGTGGACAAGATACTCGCATTCGAGAATCCCGATTCGGTGACCGGTTTGAAGTTTATGAATTTAAGTTTTGCTTTCACTTCTCGAGTCATGTACGGTATAGTCATGACGTCGCGGCGCGCCTGCCACTCGTTTGCCAAATCGATCACGTACTCCATGGGTTCGTCTGACAAGAAACAGATGCGATAAAATTTGGTCGGCGTGCAGTTGTTAAAGTAACAGCCTCCGGGATAAGGTAAATCCTGATTGTCGAGATAAAGTACCGTATTTTTATAGAAAAAGACGTTCTCGTAAGCGGGTCGAATGGTAACCTGCAAATACTGAGTCACGACGTCGGGATTATTGACGAAATAAGGAGTCGCGTATAACTGCAATCTGTTTACATTTTGAACCGTGTTGTTGACTGGAAAAATGATGCGTTCGTTCCCGAGACAGATGGTCCACAGATATTTTCGACTGCAAACGACAGATGCGGGTACGTCTGACTTGAAAAAAGTTTTTAAAGCTAGTAAAAGAGGTTTAGTACAGTCGATTGATATGTTTTCAGGGGGGTACATGCGACCGACAATCCAGGTTTCATAAGGCGAATTGGCCATATCGAATACCATAATATTTTGCTTGACGGCCGAAACGGAGCACTTGTGAAATTTACCATAGTGGGATCCATACGTATTAAAATTCATAACTTTATTATTTCGAAACGATTAGTTTTTTTTCCCCCTCGTGCCAGTTGTGCAAAGTTGTTTGAAATATAATCGTGAGGGGGAGGGGTGGGAATTTTATCATCCGGAGAATTAAGGAGAATGGCTAATTCAAATGATGATGTTTTTGCGGAGGAGAATATGCAACTCATCAATGAAAACATACAGTTGAAGGAAACACTGGATGCGTTGAAAAAGAAGAATGAAGCTTATGATGGGGAAGTGCGAACACTGCAGAGGAAATTGATAAAATTATTGGAAGAAAAAGTGGAAAGACTTGAAACTGAATTGAAACAGTATTTACGAATCGATAACATTCCAGAAATGTAAAAAAAAATTAATTATTTTACAACCAGCTCTCTCAGAAAATTTTTTCAAGTAGTTCTCAAATAAAAAAATGAAGGTCAATGACCTCTTTAGATTTTTATATTTTTTACTGACGCCAGAAAAAGTTGAGTCAAAATTTACATTAATTAACATGTCAGAATAAAGAAGTAAAGAAGAGACAGATTAACATCAAGGGTTTAGCTCAAGGGTAAATATCTTGAAAAAAAAAAAGAAAAAAAAAAAAAAAAAAAAAAAAAAATTTTTTTTTTTTTTTTTTTTTTTTTTTTTTTTTTTTCAAGATTATTATAAAAGCAAAATATTATCATCATCTTCTCACAAACCATGTTTGATTTCGAACGTTTCCAAGTTATCACTGCGGAACATTATTTTAAAGTGTTTCGATCTTACAATAAGCCGGAGCAGATGAAATTCTTCATCAAACGCTGGTGTGAATTGATTCACAATTATTCCAGATCAAACGGTTTCCTTTCCTTCGATCCGACGGTGCCAATTTTAAGTAAACTCGTACCTCAAGCAAAAGCAGTCATTCTCGTACCTTTTCCAAACACCAATATTAGTTATGTACCTTGTCGCACGTCCGTATTTCCATACTATCCTTTTAAAATAAAAAAAGAAATTAAAGATGAAACTTGTCAAATTGGTCTAGAATTTTTCCATTTGTACTTAGAACTAACGGGTATACGACTCGTTTATCTACATGAAATGCGATATCAAGAAGATAAAATCGCATCCGAGTTGCAAGACAAATATTTAGATATTGAACTTTATGGACGAGGGGCATATAATTGTTTTAAACGTAAAGTCCAAAGTATCAGTTTAAAGTCTTCGCCAAATGATTCAAGATTTCAATCTCGTTCGAAAGTTTTGAAGGGTACGATTTCGCGATAGGTGGTTCCCGAATCCATTCTAAAAGATAACGATAATTTAAAATGTCCCTAACCATGTAGGTATCTAAACGAACAGCCGAAAGATATGTATCTTTTGAAGTTCCCATGTATCTGTACACCGCGTTTCCATCCACTAAAACGAATACATTTCGGGGTAAAATACGAATGAGGACGTAATCATTCCATTTCCAAATTAAAGCGTAATAGCCGTGCCAGGGTCGACCGGGTACGGCTTCCAGATTGAAAGCCAAGAATAAAAAACAGAGTATGCCGAAGAACCAATACATTTCTTTGATTTTATTTCTAATTGTACTAGTCACTCTTATAAATTTGTATCACAAACCTCATTTCACCGATCAGGACCATCCGCTCAAGTGGATAGGCGAATTTATCGAGCCCATCACTAAATCCATTTGCCCGCTTCAGGGTTTCAAATGTCCGTCAAACAAACCGTGCGATTGTGAAAAGTATTGTACTAACGGAAAAGAATTGACACTCTTTCAAGTGATGGACGACACCGAACGCGTTTATGTTATGAATCAGAAACTCGCTCCGGGAACTTATTGCCTACCGAAAGGTATCGGCAAGTGCAATTTAAAAACATCTTATCATGTTTTCTCCTTAGCCGGATGGTCGTGTCTAGGGTTAAACGATCAAGTCTTTAAGGGTGATAAGAAAACAGCATGCAAAAACGAGGAAGCTCAAAACAATGACTTGAATATTTTGTATGATTATTTGAAAAACAAAGAGGCAGAAGATAATATTGACGATTATTACGAACCATTTCAAAATGATCTGAGATATCGTTGTAAATGTGATTCCAAATCATTAGATAATACTCGAATGATATCGGTTTTTCCATTTATCTGCTCTGTGGATTTTTGTTTACGAGATATTCCAAATCCGTTGCAATTTATGGGATGGGATGGGGAAAAATGTAAATGCGGGCCCTATCCACATCTAATTTCGAATGACGAAACCTCTCCTTGTAGAAAAGACGTAACTAGATTTGAACATGAGGAATTTATTGGAAGAGTAGATTGTATGAATGAAAAATCTTTTGTCAAACATGCATTAATTTGTCCAAATGAAGATGGTCAGTTAAAGTTTAAAGAAAAAATATTTTTTGGCAATGATCCAGTAACGTTCGTAGAAAAATTAATTTCATAAAATTATTAAAAAAAAAAAAAAAAAAAAAAAAAAAAAAAAAAAAAAAATTTTTTTTTTTTTTTTTTTTTTTTTAATAATTTTATGAAATTAATTAAAAAAAAAAAAAAAAAAAAAAAAAAAAATTTTTTTTTTTTTTTTTTTTTTTTTTTTTTAATCTATATATATATGTACCGATATAATTTATTTTCACGCAATAATATTCTGAAATCAGTCATAAAATAAAGTTTTTGTGACTTGTGAAATTGCTTTGCATAATGTCGTACATATTCGTACCCTTTAGTTCAATGGACCAGTTAATCAAACAGTTTCAAAATATGAATGTTTATAATTATACGTCTACACCGGAAGATGCCAATTTTGTTCTCATTAATCCAAAGTATTATTATGGTTCTTATGGAGGTTTATTGTTAAACTCCATTGTCGAAAAATTTTCT
Source organism: Maratus speculifer (assembly GCA_964019185.1). Classification (NCBI taxonomy): domain Eukaryota; kingdom Metazoa; phylum Arthropoda; class Arachnida; order Araneae; family Salticidae; genus Maratus; species Maratus speculifer. Next base: position 113,335,412 of record OZ025291.1, read on the forward strand.
CCAAAAGAATGTCTTTCAGAGTCGATCGTTGACAACCTTTCGTTAGTTTGGTGGAATTTATCGCATCCAAAATATATCGGAGAACAACACGTTCTTTCGTTTGGCGATCGCGTTGCTGTAACACCTTCCATTTTCAAACAATTACACGTGAATGCTATGCAAAAACCAATTGTCGGAAAAAGTTCTTATTATGGTAATAAAGCTTGGAGCATAAAATCAGAGTCTTCTTTGTATTCCGATTCTGTATAATCGGGTTCTTTTAAAAATTTGTATTGTTCCCTTCTTTGAGCGTGGACTCGATTGTGTATGTCGAACCAGAGTTTGGGAAAATCCAAATCTTTATCCATCAGTCGAGGTTTTAATTCTTTCAACATGGTTCGAAAATGAAACATGCATATTCCGCAACGAAGGGTTCGATATAAGGATTCATTGATCAAATCTAACCATTCTTTCTTATAAAATTCCATTTCTTCCTCCTTTCGCATTTCATAGGCTTCGGCCATCCAGTGTAAAAATCGCCAGTAAAATGAACTATATTGCCCAACGTGCAAAAAATTCAGTTTTTCAAATTCGCGTTCGGCCTGATAAGGGGTTTCGCGAGCCATGGTTATACCTATGTTTTTCATCATTTCACGTAATACCGACGCGTCCCCTCCGCTCAAAAGTTGCATGACGGTTGGGTCTAGAAATTTAAAAATGGTTTGTGGCGTCCATCGAACATTGTAAAGAAGTGCCATGCTGCACAGAATAATTCTGCGTAAAATTCCTTCCCAAGCCATCAAGGCGTCGTGAGATTCCGGTTTTTGGAAAGCACGCAGATACCTCTCCTCTTTGTTGATGGCCACCAATCGTAATAGAAAAGCGAGTACTGTTTCATCCAATCGTTCGCGAGAAGAAGCGGAACGAAATTCGGTCGTAAAGAGAGTGGTGTCCCATTGCACTTTGATGTCTTTAGTTTCGAGCATCAGATCTATTAAGTTGTGATAAAACGGATCTGTTTCTTCTGCTCGTGCTTCCAAGAGAGCATTTTTGTCCACATTTCCGAGATGTGCTTGATACAACGTCCGATATGTTTTATGTTTCATCTTGTTTTCAAGCTGGTTAAAAAAAAAAAAAAAAAAAAAAAAAAAAAAAAAAAATTTTTTTTTTTTTTTTTTTTTTTTTTTTTTTTTTTTTTCAAATGATATAAAATTGGAGAGTTTTGCGCATAACATTACCATGTCTTTTCTCACCTTTGACATTCGAGTGAGGAGTCCCGTACTCGTCTGGAATCGTTCCTTTTTAACTTATTATTTACTCACTTATATGCGCCTTTTATATTCAGGGCACATTTCCTTTGCACTTTTTCCTTCTTCGACTTGGCATTTTCAAAATTCCTTCATCTGTACGCGTTTTAAAATTTACAACTTTGATTATGGCGCTCGTCTCGCTCTACGTGCCCGACAACGTACCCAAAGACTTTTTAAATCTCGCCGACGGCCAACTCGTGACCCTCGTATTCGCCGCGCCCACCGATGACGCCGCCGCCTCTTTTGCTCTTTTTGATCGAATAACGCATCCCAGCGGCGGCTGCGCTTGCGGAACTCGTAACGGACTCGCCGTTCGTCATCGAACTCTCTTTGTTCAAAAAAATAAAGTCTTGTTAGGTTTTTCCCTGTACGCTCTGCCCCCCGACTGCACTTTCGACGAAACGGTGGTCGTCGTCACGTGGCTCACTCGGTTCCGATTCAAAAGGTTTCGGAGCGTCGTGGAACGAGGCTGGTTCTATCGCACTTTGGAGAGCGAATCTTTTTTCCGCGTCTCGGACTACGGCGAGTGTTGTCGAATGTTTGCGTTGGAAGAGGATCCCGTTTTCATGCTGAAATCGATCGTTCTTTCTCCTTTCGGTAAAGGTCCCACCTTGGAAAGCGTTTTAAAAAAACAAAGTCCATGAATCTCGACAATCCCGCCCATGCGCATGCTTTACGCTACGCGGTCGAAACGACCAAAGTTTTTCTCATGAACTCTTACCGCCGAAAATTTCCGCATTTTTTCGAAGAAGCCGTTATCGAAACGCGACCTGCCACGCGTGACGATTATTTCGTACCCCCGTCCCTAGCTTCCAAGTGCATCGTCGTCGTGGGCACGCGATTTCCCGAAATAGCGTGTCAGCGACTCTCCTGTTTTCCTTTCAAAGACGACTGGGAACTGTGCGAAGAACGGGATGATGTCCGGTGGGTGCGAATGGGACGGCATTTCGAGCTGGCCTGCCAGCCCTCCTGTCGGGAGCATTCGATGAACGTGGAATGGGAGAACGGTCGATGCGTGGTCGCGAACCCGCTGAAAAAAGTCTTGGCGTCCATGCCCGAAAAACTTTTTCAACGGGCTTCCCGACACGTCTTTCACGGTGGTCTGGACGTCGTTCGAGGTACGTTGCAGTTTAACGAGCGCTATTGCGAAGCGTACGGTTTGGATTTGGTGAATGGGGACTGCGTCGCGTCGGGTGGTCAGTCTTTCGGGGAATGGTTGTTTGGAAAAACGCCGATTCGAGCGGCTAAGACGGCACACTTGAAACCTTTGCAATCGAAATTTCCCGAGCTGCCCCACTACCTCGACTATGCAACCGTGTCGTCGTCTTCCAACAACAACAACAACAACAACAAGGCGGGAAGAACGAAACGGAGTGTTGCGATGGAAGATTCTAAACCTTTTTATCAAGAATTGGCAATAGAGTTGAGCAAAGATTTAGGAAGAGACGTCTCGGAATGGGCTGTAGAAAAATTTTTGCGGCAAAAGGCCCCGATGTTGTTGAGCCAGACGGTCGATGCCCTGTCGGTGAGACTGGTTCTTAAGCATTCAGTTTTGTCGTCCATCAAACGATTGGGCGCTTTGAGTTTTGATATTTTGGGAAAAGGTGTGGCCGTGACTACCAATATTTATGCCCTTTACGAACTGGGAGTCGGCATTTTGGATATTTTGGATCCGTACGATTACCAAAAAGTGTTGTCTAAAAAGGTATTGGATAAAGTGGATTCGGAATTGGATTACATGTATTTCAAAGATGCATCGATTCGTCCGGAAATGACACCCGAATACGTGTGGGACAATGGTATTTTAATGGAAGACGATTCCGAACGACTGATTTTTATGGTCGAAAGAGTGGAGGAATATTTGAATGCTTTAAACGGTATAAAAGCGAATGAATACAGTGAAAAACCTTTAGAAAAAAACCTGTTTGTTTGGCAGGAAAAGAAACAGTTGAATAAGGTTTTGGCTAACAGTATTATAATTGTCATGGTCTCTTTGGTATTTTTATTTGTAGAATGGATACATGTATGGACAATGTGTTTATTTTTTATTATGTTGTATTTCATCAACTAAAAAAAAAAAAAAAAAAAAAAAAAAAAAAAAAAAAAAAAAAAAAAAAAAAAATTTTTTTTTTTTTTTTTTTTTTTAAAGCAGTTTGTCTGTTATAAATTTCTCAAAATTTTTAAATTGCCATCACTTATGGATTCACCTTTCATTCAATGGTCAGCAGCTCAACAACTCAATAAATACATTTCTACTCAAGTGTGCCACTACGTTGTCCTACTGACTCGAACAAATTCCTTTCATATTGAAAAGGATTTAAAATATACACTTCGCATCACTAAAAGACCCTTATCATGGTTTGTGAAAAAATTTAAAGAGCATGGCATCCTCGTCGAATACGCTACAGTCTTTACCCAAAAAGACATTCAGCATTTTGGACCCATGTCCGTCACAGTTTCCAACGGAATCGTCCGAGGATATTTACAATCAAAATACTCTTCTTCCGTCGTGTTTGTCTGCTCCGCCAGTTTCGCCAAACATATACCCTTCCGAACCATTAGTCCAGAAACACTGGTCAACCGAATCGTTGGATAAAGAAATTCGAGACCTATTGGTAAAGAATTTAATTTTGCGTGTCATTCGAGGTCGACCCTCTGACACGATTCAGTTTCATCGCCGCCAGTTGGCCGAGCAGGTGGTAGAATGGATTACCAAAGACGTTCCCGACGTCTTCAATACCTCGTATCGCGATCAGTTGATGACTTTAGTCGCGAGTGCATTCAAGCAAACTATAAAGGATATGCCGTTAGACGAATCGGAATGGTTGAAACTCCTGAACCAATGGATTCGAATCAACAGTTACGATGATGTCGTTTATAGTCGAGACATTTATAAAATTTTGGCAGTGGACGGTTTTCGAGGATTCAGGCCAAAAGATTTGAAACATTATCTAGCGGGCATCTTGCTTCCCGTCCGAGTCGAATACCGAATGCACGCTCAAGGCGTACGAGCCATGTACGAATTTTTTGATGAAAATTCGAGCATCGAAAGCTTAACTGGAACGGATTCTGCATGTGTGATATTTTTAGCATTGCTCCAATTTTATGCTTCCAATCTCGAGGTGTTGGACGATCAGATTACTTTTCGAATGCAGGAGGTAAAGTCTTGGGCAGAAGGGTTTCTTCATAAACATTCAGATTATTATCAGGATATTAAAAATGTAAATGAGGATGTCATAAAAACACTTGGCGATCTATATACTCAACAATTTATGGATACAAAAGATTGGAAAATTGTGGGAGAAGAATTACTCAAAAGCTTACAATTGCCAAATAATTCCTAAAAAAAATCTTTACAAATTATTAAAATAAAGTTATTTAAACATTTTTTCATAATATATAATCATGAATGACGTGGTGGTTTACGATAAAATTTACCGTTTTTTACTCGCATATCACGATAGATCTCACAGTATTCATGATATTTACAAATATACTGGTTGTAATAAAAGAACAGCAAACAGATGTTTATACGACATGTTAAAAAAAGGAATTGTTTTGAAAACCAGAGAAAAACAGCCGCCTTGTTGGCAGTTTAAAGAACCAGAATATTAAAAAAAAAAAAAAAAAAAAAAAAAAAAAAAAAATTTTTTTTTTTTTTTTTTTTTTTTTTTTTTTTTTTTTCAAAGGGTATAAAAACAAATTTCATAACCAAGGTAATCCAAATTCATTTTAAACTTTTCTGGATACACCATGATTCTTCAGAGGCTTATAAACTATGTGTGCGAGTATGTCTTTAATCGATTTACCCCAAAAGTAAAATTTGTCAAAAGATTTCCAGAGGCTCAAGAACCAACTCGTCGTGAAGATGATTCTTTGGGTTATGACCTTAAAACTCCTTTTAAAGTAGTCATTGAACCAGGCGAACGAAAAATTATTGATACAGGTATCAAAATTGAAATGCCTAACTTTTTGGGGATGTTTATTTGGGACAAATCTTCTACAGCTTCTAAATTTCGTCTCAGCGTTTCTGGAGGTGTTGTGGATCCTGATTATCGAGGATCTGTTGGTGTAATTTTAGAAAACTGCCAATCTGAAGCGATTGAATTACCTGAGGGTACACCAATAGCACAAGCCGTCTTTCATATTGCTATTCGACCAACTTTGCAAGTTGTGAAAGAAGATGAACTAACAGAAACGATACGCGGAGAGCGAAGCTTCGGAGGGGATATTGGGTGGAAGTGGGAGCCTAAAGTAGAATAATTATATAAAAAAAAAAAAAAAAAAAAAAAAAAAAAAAATTTTTTTTTTTTTTTTTTTTTTTTTTTTTTTTTTTTTTAAGGATGTGTTATAAAAGGGAGTAACATTGTCTCACCCCATATCAGTTGGTTGGTTTCATATTTCGCAGTATGGATCGTGTCTCGTTTAACGAACCTTATAATGATAATCGAATGGCGATTCATTCTCGATTGCCGCCTTTTCCATATTCCCATTTACAACCAGATTCATATTTTTTTTCAGATCACTACAGATATTTATTAAATCATTATGAAAATATAGTTTATGATATGAAAATGGAATTGAATAACCGAAGAATAGATATAGAATCTTTGAAATATGAATTAAAAGTGAAGGATCAAGAAATACTTGAACTACACGAAAAGATTCAAGACATTTTGAAAATGAACGACAATGATCCGGGAGACTTAAACGCATCAGGAGAATCTATAACTACTGTTTGAAACGAAATTATAAACAGATGGTGAAAAAAAAAAAAAAAAAAAAAAAAAAATTTTTTTTTTTTTTTTTTTTTTTTTTTTTTCACCTTTGCAGTATATAAGAATCAGTTTCCTGCTTATCCATTCACAATTTCATTTCAATTTTACCGTAAATCATGCTATATGCTGAGGTGGTTTGTATGAACTGTGCTGACGGAGGATTGTTTCCGTTGGAAATTGCATTTGCTACTGCGGATAAAGATGTTTATATTCTACGAATACCACCAAAACTCTCTTACTGGACAACTATAAAAGATGTGTATTCTACCAGATCTAGAATGCGAAACAGAGATAGATTTTATAACTCTAGAATTGGAAGAAGACGTTTATCGATAAAACCGATTGCTAAATATATACTTCATGCAGATAATTGGTTGAATGAATTACATAGTTTTATTTTTCACACGTTTCGTGGAGACTTGAAATTGCGAGTTCGTGGTAATTTTCAATATCACTTTTTTAAAAAAGTTTGTGGTTTTCGAAATGTGTCAAGAGTATGGTTGAAAACTGGAGTTGATGTTGTAGATTGTAATCATAAACACAAACTTAAATTTGTAAATTATCCATGTCCCGGAATTGAAGTCGCAACTATGGCAACTTATCATAAAATTATTGAATATTTCAATTAAAAAAAAAAAAAAAAAAAAAAAAAAAAAAAAAATTTTTTTTTTTTTTTTTTTTTTTTTTTTTAATAAAATCTTGTATGACACCCTGTAACTTTTGGACATATGACACTTATATGGCATATACATCGGATCAGTGCTTTGAAAGCGGGTGGAAAAGCAGATTCTTTTACATATACTGTATTGCCGTTTGAATCTTTTGAATAAACACAAGGCTCGTTACTTATATAATCTTTCATATAATTCCAAGGAATCAGTGCATGACCGTTTCGACTTTTCGCCAAATACCTTTCTCCGGTACTTGTTCGCATTAAAAGAGGTTCTCCATTTTCCCTCCAATAATACTCATTTCCCTTTCCGTCTTGCGGATAACGTTGCGTTTTATCGGCCATCAATGCCAATCGAATATTTTGGTTTGTGTGATCGACTATAAACAAGGATCTATTTCCGCGAACGGGATAATATTCATTACCTCGAGCGTCTTTGGCATAATAAAAATCCCCCGTCGCATCTCGCGCAAAAACATTATCCTCGCGATTCGGATACAGCTCTTTTCCCGTTCGGTCACGGGCATAAATTTCTTTACCGTCTCGATCGACCACAAAATTGTCCCCGGTTTTGGGGTAATATTCGTCCCCGTTTCGCTTCTTTGGGTACTTTCGCATCACTTGATTTTTCTCCTCTCCCCCTCTCTCTGTCTGTCTGTCTCTCTTCTACACAATGGCCGTCGACAGATATCGCATCTCTCTTCTGGAATTGGAAGACTGTCCCCTGCGAATCCGACCCGACCAGTTGCTACGTTTGCTTCGTGCCTGGCGTAAACGGCACGTCTTTGGACACGTTTGTCTCGAATGCGAGAAAAAAATTTCATTCGAATCCATGTCTTACGCCGTCTGTTGTCAACAATTTTATTACAACGATCGGCTCGCCTGTTACCAAGTCGTTCCGATCGCCATTCCGACACCCGGTTACGTTTTTATGTTACCGCAACTCCAGCGCATGATCGAGCAGGCTCGCCTGGAAACGCGACAAGATTTTTTAGTGATCCCCGATCCGATTTATTGGCAGGTACCCACGACTCTCGTTTACGAAAAGGTCGTCAAGTTCGTGTCCGGTGTGCCCATGACTCATCGCACGAAACTCATTCAACCCGCTTCGAAAGCGCCCCTCTTTTACAAACAGGTTCAGGAGGCGCCTCTCAATTACGGCAGTCTGGAGTCGCGGTCGTGCGGGAAAGCCACCCTCATTCGTCAGGTGGCTTTCGGAAAGCGGTGTCGCTACTCGATGCGGGGGATGATCGTACCGGACGCCAGTCTTCGACCCAACGAAATTCGTTTACCCGACCATATTGTCGATAAGTTTGAACTGGCGGGAAAATGGATCATTCTGAACCGAATGCCGTCTTTGCAACCGGAAAATTTCGTCGGCTTACAGGTGCCGACGGACGGTCCTTCGTGGCCCTACGACTGTTTCGGCATTCCCCTCGAAATCTTGGAATCCATCAACGGCGATTTCGACGGAGACGAGGCAAACGTTTATCTGGTGCCGAGTCTGCTTTCGCAAGCGGAATGTCTCACAATCTTGAATCCGGAATGGGAGATGCGATCCTTCGTCATGGGTTTAAAATTGGCTCCGAGCCAAGATATGTTGGTGGCCTATTACATGTTTTACGACGATATTGATTTTTTACCCTACAAAGACCGCAATCTGAAAAAGACGATGCGATTTATCTGTGAAAAATACGGGGATTCGAGAGCGTTTCATGCTTTTAATCAAATGCGTTTGTTTTATTTGGATCGACTACAAAATCATACCTGTTTTGCGTTGACGCTGGCAGAAATGCAGACCATCGCTGCAAATTTAAAGGAGGGAAAAGACATTCAATCGATACGGGGTTGCTTGACTACACAAATTTTAGCTAAGGCTAAAGGAAATTTCGAAACATTGACTCAAATGTTTGGTTGTATCGGAATGCAGAGCGGCGTGTTTATCAAAAATTCATTCATGTCGGGGCTTCATGGAGTGGAGGCTTCGGCTCACGGAAAAACATCCATCTACGCATTGAATCTCGTACTGAATATATGGCTACCGGGCTACGGTTATCAAAAACTCATTTCTAACGCTCACGATATGATAGTAAATTATGAAGGAAATATAGTCGATGGTGATAAACGAATCATTTTTCAAAACGCATTGGACGGTTATCATCACGAAGACATTATATCAGAATCTCTCTTTATGCATATTTTTGAATCATTTTTTGGAAAAAATGAAACTTGAAAAATTTATTACAAAATCCGGTTAAAATTCGATTAGTCTGATTCGATTTGATTTTTTTTTATTTCTGAGACCGACAACACCAAGTTAAAAAAAAAAAAAAAAAAAAAAAAAAAAAAAAATTTTTTTTTTTTTTTTTTTTTTTTTTTTTATATAAATAATATTCGTTAAAGATCAAAGGTCAAAGGTCAATGACCTATACAGATTTTTAATTTTACAGATACCAGAAAAATTTGCAAAGTGCATGCAAAAAAATAATCAAAACTTTATTGTATACAAAAAAAAAAAAAAAAAAAAAAAAAAAAAAAAAAAATTTTTTTTTTTTTTTTTTTTTTTTTTTTTTTTTTTTTGTCTATAAAACAGCGACTCATAGTCTCTCGAGCTTCAGTTTACTATAAAAAATAAATGACCATTTTAAACAAGTTATGAGTTCCTGCAATTGTCGAGTTTATACGTTCAATCTTCCATTGATGGAAAAATTTGTAGAATTTTATGGAAATAGACAGAGACGTACTCATTTTCTAGCTATGCGCTTTAAACGACGAGTCATTGTCTACAAATCCAACGTTTTAGATTCCGTGCCCATCACACCTCCCGATAATAGCATCATAGTAGTTCACGGAAATTGTCCTCCCATAAACGTGGTCAACAAGCAAACCATTCTATTGTTTACTCTCGGAAATACTACGACATCCGGAATTCATGTCACGGACGATTCCGAACAAACACTCTTGCGCGCCCTCTTTCCCGCCGATCGGATCCTTTTTAGTCATTTTCATTACCAGACGCTCTTTTTGGCTGCCACTGAAAATCCGTATTGGCAAATCACCCATCGATGTCGGAGAGAGGCGGCCTTTAGGACCTTATGCTCCTTGCTGGAGGCCCGTCAACAAAAGAGATTGCTCAGATTAGAGGAAGCATCCAATTTACGATTTTTTAAAAGTTCGGATAATAACCTGAAACAGTTCAACAAATGGAAACATTTCGCCTTTGAACTTTGCAGCGAATCTTTTGTCATGACCACTTATTCTCATCCTTCCGCTTTTTTCGGGCGGGAGGTGTATCAGATTTTGAAACGGTCCGACGCGTCTCCCGGACCACTGCCGCCTCCCGATTTTTACGTATGCGAGTTGCTCTCGGCCGAAGAGGATAGACTACCCCTGGGAATCATGTGCTTAGTTTCGAGCGATCGGGACCGGTCACTCGAGTACGTCTCGCCGATGGTGGTGGTGAAGCATGACAACGTATTTAAAGATTCCAATTACGTTACGTGTAATACCTGGTTGCCTTTATACCGCAACAAAGAACATTGGAAACAATATGGAATACATTTCTACGTTCACGGCTTACGTTACAAAAAAATTTTGTTACAAAACATCCTGTCCTGGTTGCAGCTTCAAACGTCCGAAAAGTATAAATTCATTTCATTGGATCTGTTACAAATAGCAAAAATCCTTTTCGGCGATGAATCAAGATGTTTTTCAAAAGCCTAGTCGAGTCCATTCTGAAACAGATGGCGGATCCGGACGACGTCCTGGCCTGCAGCGCCACCGGCGCGCTCACGCGAGACATCCGCGACGACCTGGTCCAGGCGTACGAGCTGAGCGAGCCCCTCGTCCGCCGGCACGCGCAGGCCTTCCTGGGCAGCAGCAGCTTCCTGGATTTCCTGATAAAGCTCTCGAGGCTGCCGCATCACGCGGACCGCTGCCGTCCCGCCGCCGCCGCCGCGGTCCCGGATCGGAACTGCGGAGGCGGCGGCGATTCGGAGACGCTCCGGGAAGAATTGGCGCACTGCGAACGGGAAAAGGAGCGGTTGAAATCCCAATTATGCGATTGCGAGAATCGACTGAAAAAGGAACAGGATGAATCGATAAACGTGAAAAATTTGTTGTATGAAACCGAAGAGAAATTGAAAAAATATAATCATATTATAACAGAATTGGAGAAGAAAAAAAATGTTTTGGAAACGAACCTAAACGACTGTTTGTCTGAAATAGAAAGATCCCGTAAATATTTGGTCGATTCGGTGCAACAGCTGAATCTTGAATATGCAAATAAGCAAAGTGCGTCACACTATGAGATAGAAAGAGTTCGAGAAATATGTAAAAAAATGGTAGAAGAAAATGTCTTGCTGAAACAAAATCTAATTAAAGCGTTGCCATGTACTAACGATTGTCAAACTGCTACCGTTTCGGAAATAGTCTCACCAGTAGCAGCATTATCGTGGAATAAACCTGGATTGTTTCAACCTGAAATTGTAAATTATGAAGTTTCTGGGGAAAATGAAAATAATTTGTCGATGCAATTGAAACTTACTCAAGATAATTACAGTAAATGCCTAAAGGACTTGAAAAATAAAGAAAATAAAGTTGAAGAATTATCAAATCAAGTACAAAACTTGACTGGTGAATTGAATGACACTTTAAAAAAATTACAATCAACTGAAAAGGATTTTAAAGAGAAGCAATCTGAACTTGACAGTGTCCGAAACGAGTTAAACGAAATTACAACTCAATTTAAAACTTTTAAAGAAACTTGGGAGATAAAATTGAAAAATATGCAAAATGACCATAGAAAGGAATTGGAAAAGAAACAAGAAGAGCTTGAGAATGTTCAAGATGAATTAAATAATGTTAAAAGGAAATGCCAAACCGATTGCTTAAAAGAGACAGGATCACTATCTTCGCGAATCGATCTGGTTAAGAAATTACAAAATATTGAAAAGAGTTTAGAACAATGCAATCAGGAAAAACAACTGTGTAAAGATCAACTAAAACAGAAAAAATTTGAAATGTTAGGTGTTGAAAATCGGCTTGAAGTAAAAAATTCTATAATAAACCGTTTAAAAGAAGAATACTCTAATAGTCAAGAGGAGGGTCAAAATTGTGAAAACTCACAAGTTTCTAAAAATTGGGAAGACGATATCCTATTAAAATTGACTACAGATTTAAATTTAGTAAAAATTTTTAAGAACCAGTTACAATTAATTCAAACAGAAGCAGACTTGATAAAAGTAGAGCCTGAAAACTTTGCAAATGTTGTGTTGGATTTGAAAAAAAATTCATTCAGATATTTCGATGAAATTGCTAAAGCTGCATCGTTACCGGTAAGCGCCCAGTCAGTTGAAGAAATAAAAAATCGGCTGAACGAGTACGAAGAGCAATATGATTTATGTCTTAATTTCACAACATCTTTTCCGGGTTTAGAATTTGAGGATTTAGAAGCTGTTGTGAAAGACCTTCCCGATCACTTAATCGAATTAAAAAACATCGTAGGAAAATTTAATAAAGATTTGAAATGGGAACAAAATCCCAATTGGTTATATCAGGTCATAAAATGGATAGAAAGTGAATTATCTCGATTCGAAAAATGTAAAAGAATTCAAGACGACTTGCAATCGCTCACACCAGATATTAAAAATAAGACTAAATTTGAATGGAAAGAATTGTTTATTAAAAGATATAATAATTTATTGAAATGCGCTGTCAGTATAACAGGATCCGAAGACCACATAGACAATTTACCTGATATATTACAGAAAATGAAAGAAAACTGTAAAAACACTAATGAGCCAAATTGGCTTTTTTTATGTACTCAAGAAATTGAAAATGAATCGGATTTTACAGATATGGATTTAGATTCAACGGTATGTTCTACAGATGGTTTAGCAGCATGTCATGCAGATAATTCAGAAGCAGGTTCTATGGATTTAGATTCAACGGTATGTTCTACAGATGGTTTAGCAGCATGTCATGCAGATAATTCAGAAGCAGGTTCTATGGATTGTTCAACGGTATATTCTGCAGAAAGTTTAGCAGCGCATCCTGCAAAAAAATGTTCTACAAAACAATTTGCTAAAAAAAATGTTCGGTATAAGAGAACTGATAAAAATTTACAACTTGATTACACTAAAATTGCAAAAGCATTTGGCGTTTATTTTGATTCTAATTATTCCCGTTTTAACAATATTTTAAAATATTTGAACGATTTAAAAGAATACTTTTCAGTCACCGATTTAAAATTATCCACCATTCAAAATGCGATTAAAAATAAATTGGCATCATTTGTTCTTGATCAAAAGAATTTCAATTCTTTACAAACCAGCACTTTTCCACAAACATTTGAAAATCATATTAACGCATATTTAAACATTATACAAAGAGAAAGTTATGATAAGCTATTACGTGATTTTCATTTAGATGAAACTATAAGAAAATCACTTATAAATACATTTAACATTGAAATTGAAAAGGAATGGACTTTACTCTACAAACAATGGCTCCAAGCATTGAATTTAAATGAACATACAGCCAAAGAAAATTTCTTAAATCAACTGATGGAATACAAAAAAATAGTAGAGAAGAGTAAAAGAAGTTTATCAGAAAGTTCAGCTGAAAGTTATGATACAGAAAATCAAAAGAAAATAAAACTTGCAGAAAACTTTTCTTACTTAAAAATACAAAATTTGGTTTATGCATTATACAGAGAATTGTTTAAATTAAAATGGAATCACCTTAAAGAAAATCTACCTTCAAGTCAAGACTTGTTAACAAAATGTGAACAAAAATTACGTATTATCGAAAAACTTCATAAAAAATTGACTCCCCGACAAAATGTATTATTTACAATCTATTCAGAGTATGTAGAAATAGATTTGTCATCATACACAAACAAATCAGAACGTTTTGAAAGTATTATAACTGAAATGGATGATTTATTAAAAGTGTGTATGTCCGAAACAGAAAAGTATCTTAGAGATTTAGTTTCAAAAATGGCGTAAAAAAAAAAAAAAAAAAAAAAAAAAAAAAAAAAAAAATTTCAAGTAACTCTCAAATAAAAAATGAAGGTCAAAGGTCAATGACCTCTCTAGATTTTTAGATTTTTACTCACATTGATTCGTTTCTCAAATTAAAAAAAAAAAAAAAAAAAAAAAAAAAAAAAAAAAATTTTTTTTTTTTTTTTTTTTTTTTTTTTTTTTTTTACATTATCCATCCTATAAAAGATTTCAATTTCTTGTTAATTTCATAATTGCGCCATTCTTTAGGTTGCATTTCATGGTATAACGTACTCCAGGTTAATTTGGAATATATGCGATATAACGCATGATTACTACATACAAACAACATAAAGAACCACAGAGTTATAAACAACATTATCTTAACTTTTGAAAATAATAAAGGATGGCAAACTGCAACGAAACTGACACCAAACTCAAAACTAAACAATCTACAATATCATTAAAAAAAACCACCGAAGATAAATTGGGAAAACGGAAAAAAAATTGACAGACAATTTACCTCTTAAAAAAATAGCTTTGGAGAATAATGAAAAGGAACCGATACTTTTAAATGAAAATGATATATCTAAAAACATCCAACCCCAAAAAAGTGAAAATTTACACGAGGTCATTGAACCAGAACGTAAAAACTATTCTGAAATTTATATAAACGGCTATTGTTTCCGAAATAAAGGATTCGAACAATATTATGCAAAAGATAAATTAAATAACGACATATATTGGAAAGATTCTGTGCAAGCACAAATTTATGCGTACAAAAAACAACAAGTAGATGGTTCAGAACACAAAATGGAATATCCGGCATGCAAAAGTAACGGAGAACCTGAATACATTTATGATCGAGAAGGAAAACCGAGATATCCAGTAGATTTAGAAAATTATAAAGTCATTTTTCCTCGAAATTCTCAGACGAACGAAGAAGAGTACCTTAGAGACAAAAATGGAAACTTATTTTATCCAATAAATAAATTTGGTCAACAGTTTTATCGTAAAGATGTTCACGGAAATGAAGTCGTTATCGACAACAAATATGCTGAATGGTCAGACGGTACACAAATTTATCCAAAAAATTCAGACGGGGATGAGTTTTACTTGAAGGTAAATGACAAAGAAGTGGCCGCGTTGAAAAAGATTGATTCTACATTAGTACCATACTATGCTAAAAAAGCGAATGGAGATGAAATATACCCTCGTGATTATTCTGATTCCGAAAATTAATATAAAAAAAAAAAAAAAAAAAAAAAAAAAATTTTTTTTTTTTTTTTTTTTTTTTTTTTTTTTTTTTTAAATGTATATAAAAGTTTATTTTTCAGTATCAGAAATATTTGTTTCATTATGAATCTTGAAAGACGAATATATGATTCTTTTGAAAGACTAAAATATAATATTTTAGAAATATTGGGTAATTTTGAAAGACCAAAATATATTTGTTCCAGATTGGGTGATTTCGATTCAGAAAGAGACGTTTTGAAAAAACTAGTGTCTCTTTTAGAATTGAAAGTATACGAGTTGAAAGAGAAAATATACGCGTTGCAAAAGGAAATGGATACATTTGAAAGAAAATTGGCTAAAGCCAGTTTTTCTCACCGTGAAAGACCAAAATATAATATTTTAGAAATATTGGGTAATTTTGAAAGACCAAAATATAATTGTTCAAGATTGGGTGATTTCGATTCAGAAAGAGACGTTTTGAAAAAACTAGTGTCTCTTTTGGAATCGGAAGTATACGAGTTGAAAGAGAAAATATACGCGTTGCAAAAGAAAATGGATACATTTGAAAGAAAACTGGCTTTAGCCAATTTTTCTCACCGTCAATGCTGTGGAAATGGAACTTTACTACTTAAATGTGAACGGGAACAGGAAAGAGCAACGATACCACCACAACGCGATAACATTATGCTGAAACGTTGTTGTGTTTGTATACAGCAATAAGAAAAAAAAAAAAAAAAAAAAAAAAAAAATTTTTTTTTTTTTTTTTTTTTTTTTTTTTCAAATGATATATATATATATATATATATATATATATATATATATATATATATTGATGTAAATCAATCGAAAAATAGAGACATGAATCCTTTCATTGTTTGTATCGACGGCATTATCGGAGCTGGTAAATCTTCCTTGATACACGCACTAACCTCGGATTATGCTTGTTTTCCAGAACCTCTTTCGGAATGGAATTTACTTTCGTCATTCTACGATAATCCGCAAGTTTACGGATTGCCTTTTCAACTCCAAGTTTTAGTTTCTCAATTTAAACAGCGGCAACAATTTCCCAATAAAATAGTTCTCGTGGAACGATGTCCCTGGACCTCTCGTCACGTCTTTGCGCCTCTTCTCCTCGACCAAGAGGATCTCGACATTTATGACCGGGCTTACCGACGTTTAGCTTATTCAGTTCAACATTTCATCTACTTGGACATTGATCCGCACATTGCTTTCCGACGCATACGCCGTCGATCTCATCTAGACAATCGAATCACTCTGGATTATTTGAAACGGCTCGAAGATCGCTACGCTTTGAAATTGACGTCGTCGTTGTCCAACGTAACACGCATCAACGCGAACCAACCACTCGCGAGTTTGGTTAAGCAATGTCGCCATCTTTTAACTACCAAAATTGTTTCACTTTTTCCAACTGCTTGAAAAAGGTCGTTTCGGCCCAAGTACCTACTTTTTTCAAATGATCGACATTATGCGTGATAATGTACATCATGTAGGCGGTGAGACCGAGAGTCAGTAAAATTAAAAGCACAAAGATCCAACGACCCGTGATCATGCCGATCGTCAAAAGGACGCCATTGACATAGGTGGCCGAATAAAATAAAATACCATGCGCTAAAGATCGCTCTTCCATTTTTTTTTCCTTTTCTTTTTTCCTTAGCTTGTTTTTTTTTCTTCAAACATGAATCTGTTTCAGGTTGTCTACGAACGTCGAGGCTCCATAACGAGGAAATGTCAAAGCCTTGTGTGTAAAATCATTCCGCTTGACTAAAAATCCTTTTCCTTTCGGACCCTGTAATTCGATGCACTCGTTGCTGTAATCGTCGTATTTGAAAGCGATATGCGGAGGATGCGTCACTCTGTAACGCAATTCCAACTGAACCGGTCGAGTCACTTGGAGTAAGACTTTGACGCTGGGATCGACCGTGAAACCCTCCCGCGGTAATTTTTCAAATTGTTTGGCTCCCGCCATCCATTTAAATTCATCTGTACCGTTCCAGTCCACGGGCAGGATGCGTTTCACTTCGCCTTCGGAAAAGTGCGTCGGTTCCATGGTATCGTCGAAATCGACGAGATTGCTCTCGCGAGTCGTGTCGCAAGCGTACTCGGACCCGACGCGAATCAGTCGATCGGTGTGCACGGAAGGACAAAAGAGAAACGGTTGAGTTTCGTCGCAAGTGGCGTAGACGGTACTGTCGTAAATAAAATTACCCGTTTTTAATTTCTGACCCGGAGTGCAGTGTTCCGCGTCGTCGTCGTCCAGTTCCTCCCGCACGACTCTTTGCTCCCAAAATCGATACCGAAGACGAGTCGGTTCTTTGTGCAACGATCGCGTGGTCTCGTCAAATCGACACTTGAATTTTTCGTCGGCAGCGGCGGCGGCGGCGGCGGGCCTCGGAAGAAAGAGGGCCAAATCGGGAAGCATGGCCAAAAAGTCGTACGGCTCACATTCGGGATGAGAGCAAATATTGTAGAGGGAAATATAGACAGACTCGGGCGCCTGACAGGTCATTTTAGAAGTGGGTTTGGCATAATTCCAAGCGCTGATCCACGATTCCGTATTCAAGGGTTCGAATCGAAACAGTGGGACGTTGCCGTACGCGAACGCGTTCTCGGGGATCTGGACGCACGCGGAGCCTTGAAAAAATTGACCCGCAGGACACGTCAGTTCCCGTCCCCGATCGCAATCGTAGAATCGTTCGGGTGTTCCAGAGACGGGTAACTTGAGATTCGGCTGACAAGCGGCTTCCATGCGGAACCGCTTCGAGATGCGTCCGGAAGGGGTCACTGGGACGCGTCTCCGTTTCAGTCCTCCCGCGCACACGTAGCCCGCCACGCTGTCGTACAATTCCGACATGTCCCAATTGCGAACGTGCTTGGTGAATTCGTGCACGGGCACGACGGTGCGGGTGGGATCTTGCGCGAAAACGTTGTCGCAAAAACTGGGCACCGCACACCCTCGTCCGTCAAAGACCATGGGTAAATGAGTCAAATTATCCCCTTTCGACAACAGAGGATCCCAGATTTGTGGACAAGTGATGGGGTCCTGCACTTTATCCGCATAACAAAGCGCGTAACCGGGCGAGAAAATAAAGTCTCCGTGGAGGCGGTCCGGTAAGGGTAGTTTTGTTCCGTCTGGTTTTCCCACGCAGCTCTCCGGTTCGCAGTACTCCCGGTCGAAAAATTTATAGCCGGGCGAACAGTAAGTGTAAACGGGTTTTCCGTTCAGACATTGCACTTTGGTTCGATCCTCGTCCAACAAGATGGGATTCGTAGACGTATGAAACTTACAAAAATGAGCCAACTCGTTTCTCGGAATACAACGATCGTAGTAGAAAAATTTATCGCTCCCGCAATAACCCGAAAATTGTCGATCGTTTTTACATTCAAAGTAATGACTCGCGTTGTCCGGATCGGGAATCAGAGTGCCGTCCGGTTTACCCGTGCACGAACTCACGGGAATGCATTGACTCCTTCGAAACACGGTTCCCGAGGGACAGAGACCCACCTCGTAAATTTGTCTGTTTCGACACTTGAAATAAAAAACGCCTCCGCTCAAAACGGTGTACGGACTGTTTTCTTGGAAAGACGCTTGTTGATTTTGCCATTCCGGATTCTTTTTCAAGTGCTCGTAGAGGAGTTGACCGGTCGCTGGAATTTGTTTACCGGGCGGTACGTAAAAACAATCGTCTTTTTGTATGATATCACCCGACGAACGAATCATGTATGTTTCATCGTCGGAAAATTCGTGTTGCCATAAAATCAAATGATTGCGGGCGAAGTGAAATCGGTTGATTTTGTTATGCGGTTTAGAAAAGGTCACGTGGTCGGATGCGGGACGAAGAGGTTGTAAAGGAACAGTCGGTTCAGACACGGTCGGAATACTCTCGCAGTAAAAATACCAGAAATAGAGTAAGAGCAAGGTGATGCTGAAAACGGGAAACATCTTATTATTCAAGAGATGGATTCCACTATTGTATTTACCAAAGAGCAATGTCAACAGTGGTCGGAAAAAACTCGGACGGTACAATGCTGTAAAACGCCAAATTATGTGAAATATTTGAAACAAGATCGAGCCATGGACGAGATGCCCAATCTGTATAAACAATGCAAAAATTGTAGAAGAGTTGTACGCGTAAAATGATTTAAAAAAAAAAAAAAAAAAAAAAAAAAAAAAAAATTTTTTTTTTTTTTTTTTTTTTCAAATAAAGTATTTTATAATATATATTTAAGAAAAGTAATATAAGAAATTTAAGAAAAGTAAATATATTTCACATCAATTAATTGAAAAAAAAAAAAAAAAAATTTTTTTTTTTTTTTTTTTTTTTTTTTTTTTTTAATATATAAAGTATTTTATAATATACATTTAAGAAAAGTAATATAAGAAATTTAAGAAAAGTAAATATATTTCACATCAATTAATTGAAAAAAAAAAAAAATAAAAAAAAAAAAATAAAATTTTTTTTTTTTTTTTTTTTTTTTTTTTTTAATATTTAAAAAGGACTGACACAAATATTTATGACACAAGTATTTTGAGTCTTTACACAATTAACAACTACTGCATTGCTTAGGAAATACCAACACCAATCAAACAACTGAAGGTCAAAGGTCAATGACCTCTTTAGATTGTTTATTTATTTTGATAGAAAGAAGTTATGAATCAAAAGTTAATTTATTGACCTGTTCGAAAAAAAAAAAAAAAAAAAAAAAAAAAAAAAAATTTTTTTTTTTTTTTTTTTTTTTTTTTTTTTAACCTATATATATATAACCTCCTTGTATTTAAATCAAGTTATGGCATTTGTATCGTCCAACTTACAGAGAATCAACCGGCGTGAAGAAGCGTCTCCCGACTCTTACATTTTATATGATTTAAATGGTGGTATTTTTTCATGTAATGTCAAAGATTATCCGAGTTTTACGCTGGAATGGACAAATATATCGAATCCACCCTCCTTAACTCTAGATCTTACCTCTACTGGATCCCATTCCATCATTTTGGATTTTGACTATCGTCAATCCCCCAATCGCGATATCATTCAAAATATTTTTCAACTCATTGAATCTGTTTTAAAAATAACTTTTTTTCCGCTCATTTTAAATTTTACCTACATTATCGCTGTGAGACCCGGTCATTACGGACTACATGTTCATCTACCCGAATTAGAAATCGGTCACGATGATTACATTCTTTTGTGTGAACTTTTACAGTACAAGTTTATGCAGGTTTTCATGGGAGACGAAAGTTATAAATTGGACATTTTGATGAACGCCATGCTTCCCGGTGCTGCGAAACCCAATTCGAAACCCTACGTACCTGTTAAATTAGTTTACGTGGATGAACGCGACACGTTTTATCTGAACGTCTTTCAATTCGATTCCAACGAGTTTGAGGCGGTGAAAAAAAAATTTCCCAAACGTCGAAATAACGAAAATTCCCTTTTCCGAACTTTGTTGAATTTAACCTGTCGGAAGATGATTGCGGTCGAACTCAAACAACTCATGATGCCCGTCATCCGATCGAGGCAAGACGTTCCGTTACACACAGTCTCTTACAACACGTCTATCGGAAAAATTCCAAACAGTTCCTCGGATTGGCGAGACGTGGCTACATTTACTTATAAAAAAACAAACGAACTCGGTTTCATTAGCAAGTGTAATAAAATTGTAGTCAACAACACCAATCATCTTCTCAAAGTCTATCACCACTTGAAACTGAACGCGTGCAACATGCTTCATTTCGAGACGACCAATCATGCCATGAAACAGTGGTACGAACGCTTCGGTCGAGTTTCCAGTCTCGACAATTCACATATCCCGATCCCTTTTCGAGAAATTCACGAAATGCTTCAGTACGAGCACATGACGTTATCCGAAAATCCGAATCCCCTCAAAACCCTCATGCAGTTTAACGACGGGTATTATTTTTTACCCATTTTCTATACGCTCTGTCAACACTATCAGAAGACGTCCAAGTGGATGGCTAACGAGTTGAAAGCGCTGCTCGATAAGGAATTTCATCCGCTCCTCGATGCCTTTCTCACGATCAATCCTAAAATAATTCAATGTACCGTGAGCGAACTCTCCATCAACACGATCCATTTTTGCGCCAACAACTTGCATCGGGAGCAGCCGAAAACGAATCGCGATAAACTGAAATCGATCGTAGAAAATAATCAACGGGCCATTCTCTCGGTGACCACGAACGATCAAATTATGGATCTCATTCGAAACATGCAAGAACGACATTTACCGATTCGCGTGCTCAAGTTTAAAAATGCCTTGAAAAAACCCTCTCGGTTCATTTGGAATGCTCTCACGGAATCGTGGCAGGAAATGAATTCCGCTAGCGAAATTAACGATCACATGTATAATCTTTGGAATTATATCAAACAATTTTATCACGAATATCGAAATTCGGGAGGATTGGGAGGGCCCGATGACGATTTGGTGAATAAATTTAATCTCATGGCTGTCATTTCGGCCATCAACAGCGACACGGCCATGGAACGGAAAGACATTCAAATGGACGCGCACAAATGGTTCTTGAGGTTATCGGACGGCGTGTTGGATTTGTTGACCGGTCATATCGGGGGTGTGGTTCCTGAATTTTTTATTTCGGATCGCAAAATCAACCTCGGCATTCCGCGTCCGCAAATGAAACTACTCTGTTCCCGTTCCCCCGACCTGGAAGCCTTGTACGAGCGGCTCGCGGATAAGCGGTTCTTTTTGAAATACTTGCAAGATTTGTTTTTGGACGTCACGGACAGTCTCTTCGATACGTTGCATGCTCTCGTTCCCGAGGCCGAGGACGATTTAGCAAAATCGATGCTCTATTTTTACATCAATCTTTGCAAATGCACCTCGTTCGACTACGAGTTGTTCATGTACATGTTGGACATTTTGGCCAGCGTGTTTGTCGGCACCAATTACGAGCGAAAATTTTTCGTCTGGAAAGGTCTCACTCGGAACGGGAAGAGTAAACTCTTCGAATTGATGGGTCGCGTGCTCGGCGGTTATTACCATTCGATCCAATCGGAAAATTTATCGCCCGGGCATTCCGGTAACAACGCGACTCCCGAGCTGGCCTCGACCCTCTTCTCGTGTCGCATGGTTACTACGGAAGAGTTGGACAAGCGACTGGACGAGAATCGCGTGAAACAGATCACGGGAAACTCGTTCGTCACGTTTCGCAACATGTACGAACAAAATTCGGGCGGCATTCCGACCGCGAAACTGTTTGCCACCACCAACAATTATCCAGAGTGCAAGGCGTCGGAAGCGTTCAAAGATCGCGTGGTCGCCATTCCGTTCGATGCCGAATTTGTGGACGTGGCACCCGAAAAAACATCCCAGCAAATCGAAAAAAATATTTATCAGAAAGACGCGTATGTTGTGGAACAATCTTACAAGGGATGTTTTTTCATGCTCTATTATCATTTGAAAAAACATTTGAATCTCGAGGACGGTCTCCTGCATTACCGGGAAGAACCCGAATGCGTCGTCGAATTTACGAACGATTACCTGATTCATGCCGATATTTATGTTCAATTTAAATTGCATATGGACGTGCAGTTGAAAGCCGGGTGTTCGACCACCATGAACGACGTCAGGTCGGCCATTCGCCAATTTTTAAAAACGACCAAAAACACGTCGTTCCACGAAAATGATTTGATGATTTGTTTCGAAAAAGAATTTGGTGAATTACGCCAGACGGATATTCAAATGACACACGAGACGTTCAGTTACAGGAGCTGTCTGGAAGAGGAACAGCCGCAGCAGCAGCCGGCGAAGAAAGCAGCGCGTTTGGATAACGAATCGTCTCTAGTGTATTACGAAGGGGTCATCATTAAAAATTTAAAACGACAAAACTTTGAAGATTAAAGCAATGTCTTGTAAACCCCAGATACAAGAGTATTATGACTTAAAGCTATTGAGTTTGGCGCATATGCCAATTGACACGTTGATTCGGAGTGTATCGTCCAGAAATTTGAGCAAATTGACTAGACTGCGTACCTCGAGCAGAATATGGGATACATTTTATGAGGTAACGCCTTCCGTCGTGGATGCGTTTACAGAGGAAGGCTACGATCACATAAGTGCCATTAAACAAAACTCGAGCGTGTACGGGTATCTCTATTTTGTAGCAGAGCATAATGGTCAGTGGTACAATGCGGCACAGTTTGATTATCAACAGTTTCCTTTAATGCGAAACAGAGACTGCGTACTGCGTAGGATACGAAAAATGGCACAGAGTCTATCAAAACCGAATACGAGTGAATTTGATGCGACTTGTTTATATTTGTTGTATTTTTATGCATTATTAGTAAATCCGTTGTCTAATTGGATCACAATCGATTATTTGGCAAATGGAAATCGTTATCATCAGTTTGGAACGAGACTGAAAGGTAAAATGAAAACAATTGTAAAAAAAGTATGGACGTGAAAAAAAAAAAAAAAAAAAAAAAAATTTTTTTTTTTTTTTTTTTTCTTTTTTTTCTTTTTTTTTTTTTTTTTTTTTTTAGAATATAAATAGCAGACATTTAGTTGGAGTAAACAGAATGCAATTCGGTATGGATAATTTAAATAATCTTATCAAATATCATCACATTAAATGTAAATTGATTACTGATAAATTTTCGTTCACCGATGGCTTTATCGTGACTGAAAAGATTCATGGATCAAACTTTGCAATTGGTTATATCAAAGATACGCTTCGACTTCAGAGTAGAAATGTAATAATTGATAAAGATTTTAAACCATTTGGTTTACCCGAAATCATCGAACCATTGATACAAATTGTAGAAAAGGTAAAAAATGTCCTTGACTACAATTTTCTAATTTATGGTGAAATATTTGGTAAAACAATACCTACGATGAACTATTATGATCCTACATCTGCAACTGTTTTGGGAAGTGAAAAATATTTTTTCAGAGCCTTTGATCTTTATAATGTAGATGAGAAAAAATATTTAAAATACAGCGATGCTATTGCGTTATTTGAAAAGGTGGGATTACCTTATCTACCCATTTTAAATATAAATTACCAAACTATAAGCGATTTGTATGCTATAGTAGAAAAACATCAAAGTGCCTTTTCCAAAAAGTTTGTGGAAGGGTTTGTCTTGAAAAAGAATGAACAGGAATTAGCTTGCTCGAGAAACATTTTCAAGATTGTGAGAAAGGAGTTTAATGCAAATAATGGTAAACCGTTAATCAAGAATATATTGAAATCCTATGTAAATTACAATAGATTCATTTCAGCCTATTCAAAAATTGGGGAAGATGAAGAAAAAATCAAGGAAGAGATGATACGAGATACGTTACAAGATATGATGAACATAATTAAGGATGAAATAGAAGAAGAAGTAGAAGAAAATTACCAAAGATTTCAACAAAAATTTCTAAAATGTCAAGCAAGAAAAAAGGAAATGAAATAATATACATTTAAAAGAAAAAAAAAAAAAAAAAAAAAAAAAAATTATTATTATTATTATTATTATTATTTTTTTTTTTTTTTTTTTTTTTTTTTAAGCTGGATTAACGTTTTTCTTATCCCATTGATGTGGATGTAAACCATATCCGGCGTAATACATGCTGTTGGCTATGCGGTCTAACGTCGATGTATGTACCGGAAATTTGTAGTAAAGTTTTCCATCCGTAAAAGTAGTAACTTCTTCATTTTTATTACTGTAAAAATGAGTTAAACCCTTTAATCTTCTAAGCATTCGAAGATATTGCCGTAGCATGAGGAGACTTTGTGATTTCATGTCGTTTTCGGAAAATTCTTCTTGTTGTTGGAAGGTTCGAAAATCGTCTTCGAAAAGTTTTGACAAAATGTTGTTTTTTTCAGCTATATGATTT
Organism: Maratus speculifer; assembly: GCA_964019185.1. Taxonomy (NCBI): domain Eukaryota; kingdom Metazoa; phylum Arthropoda; class Arachnida; order Araneae; family Salticidae; genus Maratus; species Maratus speculifer. The sequence goes on from OZ025291.1 coordinate 113,360,265, forward strand.
GGGTTTGTGAAATTATAATAAGGATAAGGAACAGAAACATCAGGTACTTGAACACTCCTCCCGATATTAGAACTTAATTCGTTTGTGTACAAATCTATTAATGCGATAAAGTCCATTCTATCTATCCATTTTTCATCTAATATATTAAAAAATTGACCTTCCTTATTATAGTGTGGATTTATAAAAGTTTCTATTGCCAAGTCATGGGCTAATCTATTGACTACATCAGCATCTGGTATGTCAACAGTTTTTTTAAGAGGCGACATTTAATACTTTGTTTAAACGTTTCTTTTAAGAAATCATGATTTAATGGAACTGAGACGATTAACAAGCTTTTCGCAAATGTATAGCAAGGTTCTGTCTTTTTTATCCGGTTTCCTATACGGTCGCACATAAATTCTAAAATCATAAGCAGAATTCATATTAGTAGTCACTTGATCATCTATTCCTATTAAATATATTTCGTCTTCGTACATTTCTCTGATATGTTCTCCAGCTTTTGAATATCCGTACAATTCATAAGCCACTTTAGATTCGGCGCGAGCAAAAATTTTGTACGCGTACGAAGCTATAAGAGGTAAAAAGCCATTCACAATCTTTTTCACGTAATCGTCATCTCCCAGACTCCAAAGAATAATATCCACTTTCATCAAATGTAACATTTGAATTATGAAATTTACATTGGGACGAACGTGGAAATGGTCCCCTTCAAATACACCTAAAGTTTCATCCATATCGATAACGACTACAATCATTTCTTGCATTAACAAAGAATGAGTCGAACTCAAACACTTATTCGTCATATCGAAAGGCAATATGTTTCGTATGCTCCGACAGAATGTATTTTTCACATGAAAAAACCCTGTTTAACGCTTCTCAACAATTTCAATCACGAAAGATTTCATTGTCTGTATTCAATAAAATCGAGCATTTGGAGATCTTACACCATTACAAAATCTTGTGACATTCCAGATCATTTTTACGACATGATTTTATTGAACCGCAAGCTTGGAGATGACTATGTGCTCCCATTCGCTAGTCATTTTCGGGAATCGTCCGGTTACACTGTCGGAATGTTTAGGCAAAATATTGATTTATATACGCCGGTTATAATTGATAGGGGGATGTTTAAACGAACCGTCTTTACAATGATTGTTTTGTTTGTAGCAGTGTGTCATAGAATGGGAGGCGTTACTCCAAACATTAAATATTTTTCATTTGCCTATACTCGAGAACATCCAGTATTATGTGACATAGGTGGTGAAAATTCCGATAAAAAAGAAATTATCAATGGAAAAGAATATTTTAATCGAAAAAAATGGATAAAATTTTTGCGAAAAAAAAAGACTGTGGACATTATTCGTTATTTAAAACGGTATTATCCAAATTATTTTCAAAAGAAAAAACCAGGTTGTCGCTGTATTTTAAATGAGTTAGATTTTGGATTTGATGATGAAACTCATCAATTGGTATGCGGTAATATGTATTTAATTGATGTACTTTTACAATTTAAACATTTGATCCCAAACTTGACTATACAAGACTACATAATTAATAAATGGATTGAACTGGCCTAAAAAAAAAAAAAAAAAAAAAAAAATATTTTTTTTTTTTTTTTTTTTTTTTTTTTTTTTTTTCAATAAATAGACAAGTCTTATGGATTACACTTCCATAGTTTTAGAGCTTTTAAATCGGGACAAGTATCCAGTTTTAGAAGATCATGTTTTACTCGACATCTATTATAAAATGATTCCAGCAGATCATCTCAGCACATCTTGCAAGCGCTACGATCGGCGTATGAATAATCCAGAAGATGTCTATATTCGAGACGTCAAACCCTTTCATTTAAATTATCTGACATCGTTTGGCCAAGATACATTTTATATGCATCACGTCCATACATTATCGATTGATTGCATTCCTTTACGATGCATCAGGGTAAAACTGGCTCGCTCGTTCGTTGACGCTACCATTTTAAACAGGTCGAGTGCCAGCTTCGAAGAAGAAATTTATAATTTTTTAACGCTTTTAAACACTGACGTACCGCGAATCCGTAACATCATTAATCAGGATTTTATAGACAGTACTCGATTTTTACCTCAGCGCGTCAAGCTTTGGGTTTTCCGATATTCGGAACGCTTCATCGATCACCGATATCTGTCGTTGACTGAGCGACAGCAATTCGGACCACCACCCGTTGCTAGTGGTGTCGTGCCTATTCGAGTTGTTTCGGGCCGTTTATCAGAATGTACTTCACGGAATACATTATTGTCTTTAAACAATCACTATCCTTCCACATGTTTTTCATATTTGCACCATTTTACGGAAAAATGGCAAACAGTCATTCAGTTGGCGTTCAATCCTCTCGAAAATCCCATTATCACGCTTTAAGAGCGGCGGGTGCGGCGACGACCACGACCCCTCGCACGGCTGTCGGGCAAAATATATTTGACCTTAAAATTATATTGTTTCCCTTCACTGCCATCTTCTGTGTAAGGTAAATAACGTCTTCTCGAATCGTAATTTCTACATACTTTTCTGATTGCTTTGCACGTGGGAATAGGCAAATTGACATCGATTTCATCGCATTCATCGTGACTAGGATCTATGGTGAGAGTGGATTTATCGGCGGAGTCAATTTCATCGCGATCGACGTGTCCTAAATTTGCAAACATTTCTAATGCGCCTTTTTTGTATCGAGGTTTACCTGTTGTATTCTGGGGTCGGCGTCTTTGCCGCTGTGGCACGGAACTACTTCTCGATGTGGAACGCAATGGACTCCTAGATGTAGAACGGGCTACACTACTTCTTCTTCCTCCTCCTCTTCTACTTCTTCTTCTCGGTGATCTAGAACGGCGGTCTCGACTCTCGGATCGACGCGTCTGTGTTCCTCTGGTGACGAAACGTTGCGGACTCTGGGATCTGTGACGAGACCCGCTGCGAGATCTGCTGCCGCGAGCCGCCACTCGGCTGCGGGATCTGTGACGAGACCCGCTGCGAGATCTGCTGCCGCGAGCCGCCACTCGGCTGCGGGATCTGTGACGAGACCCGCTGCGAGATCTGCTGCCGCGAGCTGTAACTGGGCTCCGAGATCTGTGACGAGATCTGCTGAGAGATCTAATATAAAATCTGCCGGTGCGAGCTGTCGGACTTGCACTGCCGCGAACCAGAGATCTGGATCGACGACGTGAAGGTCCCGGACATGGGCTTTGAGGTCTGGAGGGGTTGCGACGACGGCGCCTAGAGGGACTCGGGGGTGGTGACGGTGGTGGCGGAGAGCGTCTGTTAACTATTTGTAATTGTATTTGTCTACGAGTGGGAATATTTTGTGGAAAGGAACGCATGTATCGTCGACAATAAGTGGCTGCGCGAGGCGAGTTTTGCATGGCTCTCGTCCAATAGCGATCGTCCACATTAATATCCTTTTGGTAATTCTTAAAAGCATTTGTAGTGTTAAAAAAACGTCGCAGAGAGTCCACTTTAACTAAACTATTTTTTTCGAGAGCCTCGAGTTCATTCAGTGGAATGTGAGTATATTGCGCAAAACCTCGATTCGAGGCGTTCAAAGTATCGTAAGCGTATTCCGTAGGTATTTTGCTTGGAGTCGGCATTCTTTATTTTCGAAGGATCATGTCACCGCAGCAATAAAAATTGTAAAAAGGCGACTCCTTGATAGGTAAATGCGTATCGTAATGGGCGTGTCGATATTTATCGTACATGTTCCAGTGTGCGAGAGCATGGAGCGTATGAATAAACAACAACTGCCATCCAGTCATAATTTGAAAATATTCTGCGCTATTTCGTTCTTCGTCCATCAGACTCGATAAATTGATGGTTCCCCGGGCTTCGTTGAACAGTAACTCGTTGGATTTGGAAAGTTCGGTGCAATATTTTTTATGAATTAAATTAAATTCGTGAAAATTGAAAACAATGTGAACAATGGTACCGCCTTCGTTAAAATCGGGTTCCATGTACAAGTGAATGATTTCCTTGGGTCCGTTTTGCTGATGACAATAATAAAAATAAGGCACATATTTTTCTAATCGAAAAATGGGTTTCTGAAAAATCCAGTTGAGAATGGGTACCCAGCGTTCAAAAATCAAATGAAATTGTTTTAAATCTAAGCCCGTTTGATCTTGCACGATTTCGTAGCAGGCGGTCCAGGCGTCGATCCACTTGCTGACCTTACTGACAGCGTAAGATCGGCCATGTCTTCGGGATTCGTGACGGTCGATCGGTCTTTCGTTCATCTTGGCTCTTCTCTTAAAAAAGCATGTACGCCACTTATTTCGTTTTCCTGATGATCTGGTTAGCTTACGTCTGGGTCTGGAGGGACATGAATCTGAAACCACACGTTGGAAAGGTTTCCATTCGTACGGACGCTCCGACTTTTCGCAGTAATTGTAGTACGAAAAAAGTACCCTGTATTGACGATTGTTCCTTTTTATGCGTGGAGAAGGATGTTCAATGTGTCGGAGGAGTATGTCAACCGGAAGCCCAATTAAACCAGATTCCTTGCAATGCAAAAAAGGGAGGAGTTTTAATGATGGTGGAAGATCCAGTGCCGCACTGGTCATGCATTTGTACAGACTCTGGATTTTTCAGGGGAGAGGATTGCGAGACGCTCAACCCAGATGTCTGTGAGCACGGCATGTTTACTTATAAAGATAGGAAAAATTATCTATGCATATGCTTACCACCTTATGAGTTAGTGGTAATCGGAACAAAACCCCATTGTATTGAAAAGAAATTGCTAGGATTCTATGATGAATTTTTTATGAAAAGGGAGTAAAAAAAAAAAAAAAATTTTTTTTTTTTTTTTTTTTTTTTTTTTTTTTTTTTTTTTTTTTTTACACTTTAAAGTTTTGATTATTTTTTTGCATGCACTTTGCAAATTTTTCTGACGTCTGTAAAATTAAAAATCTATATAGGTCATTGACCTTTGACCTTCATTTTTTATTTGGGAGTTACTTGAAAATTTTTTTCTGAGAGCTAGTTGTAACAAATTTAAAACGATTACGATTGTATAACGAATATTATATATATATATATATATATATATATATATATATATAAATTACTGACTACTTCTTCTTTAAGGTAGTTACCCTTAAGGTAATCCCTCGATGTTAATCTTCCTCTTGTTTACCTCTTTATTCTGACATGTTAATTAAAGTAAATTTTGACTCATAAATCTTTTTTATCTTCAGTAAAAATCTAAAACCCTAAGAAGATGAAATTATTTTTTGCATGCACTTTGCAATTTTTCTGACGTCTGTAAAATTAAAAATTTATATAGGTCATTGACCTTTGACGTTTGACCTTAACGAATATTATATTATATATATATATATATATATATATATATATATATATATATATATAAAATTACTGACTACTTCTCCTTTAAGGTAATTACCCTTAAGGTAATCCCTTGATGTTAATCTTCCTCTTGTTACCTCTTTATTCTGACATGTTAATTAAAGTAAATTTTGATTCATAATTTTTTTTTATCTTCTAAAAAAATTTTTTTTATCTATCTAAAAAAAAAAAAAAAAAAAAAAAAAAAAAAAAAATTTTTTTTTTTTTTTTTTTTTTTTTTTTTTTTTTTTTAATAAATATCAAGTCAAACATGTCTACCTATCACTCTTTTCTTCGGTCCATTTTCGGTAATCGGTATAGTATGCATGTTCCGTACATTTATGCTTTAAATCTTTACTGCTTATTCGTCATTACACTTACCGTATCTTTAAGCGTCTACAGTCTTCTCAATTACAAATATGACTACGACCAAACCTTCCAACAGCGCGTCCATCTCATGCGAGTTAAATATGCCACGGCTAAACGTCCCGGCTATGATTGATCCGATCTTGGAAAATTTCGATGCACACGTGAATAATTTCATACATTTTTTATGGGATAAACTCGAATGCAGACTCGTTTATCAGGGTCCCGATGATATTCGACAACACATTTTACAAAAAACTGTTTACGCCTGTTCCGTTTACTGCAAACCTAAAAAATACTTGAAAGATGTTTTTCCCATCATGATTGGTTCTCGACTGGATTTCGCCATTCGTCATTCTGCTCAACGGACTTTCGAAGAGCCGTTGCCAGCCGTCTCTTCTGTTTCGTTCCCTTTCCGCGAAGTAGATATCGGTCGCGGATATTTCATTATCAATGGTTTCTTGCGCCACGTTCCCTATTTTTATACCAACGATCCCACCAATACGCACGTGATTCAAAAGAAAATTGTACGCGTTTATTCGTACAATGCGTACGATCGCGGCAAAGAACTCTGCTATTATCTGGCCGACGTGAACGAGAAGCGGCGGTACGGACAAGTCGTGGTGGTGCACAACGATGGATCGGAAACATCGGAAGATCCTCATTTCTTTACGCACTGTCCTTATCCGACCCATCTGACCGCCTACATGACACACATCCACCGCAACAATCTATTCGATATCGACCATCTGGGTAATAAGATGGTGGTGAGTCCGGGGCATCTCTTCACCAAACTCTTTATCAAATACCTCTACGGACCCCTTCGCGAACGGGATTGGAAAGCCATCAAATCGCGGACGACGCTCGTGCAACATTCCATAGAAACGGGTTGTCTCTTGCACGTGCTCTCTCGGAAAACTGTTTATTTCAAAGAGGGGAAATCGGCGGGCAAAATGACCAACGAGCCGCCCCAGGAATCGCATCGGGAGATTGGAGCGAACGGAGAAATTTTTATCGAGAAGAGCATGGGGTGTTACCGAGAAATGTCGACGCAGACCTATCCGCTGAACCCTTTCTTGCTGTACATGATCGTGCGACAAATGTCGAATAAGGTGAATCATGCCACCCTCGAACCCTATCATCCCAGTCAGGAAGGATGGTTTTGTAAACTGGGCGTCTTCGATACGAAAAATATTGGCCGCACAAACACGATGGTGCGCGAAACGATTGTATCCACGGTGGCGCATTTGGATCAGGTGTACGCGGACGCGGCGGCGGCGACGAACGAATTTTGGCAAATGTTGCAACTGGAGCCGTGTGCAGCAGCAGCAGCAGCAGCCGAGAGTAGTTCCTATTACGTCGTGGTCAACGAAGCGTGTATTCCCGTCACGCGGCAATCTTTCGATCGAGTGGACTTGTTGCGTTTAAAACGACATTTTCAACAGATCGAATGCTACGAACGCGGTAAATTTATCGTGATTCGGTTCAAAATGGGTTTGATTATGAAACGATTACCGGAAACCGATATTTGGGTCACGCCTTCAGACGAAATGTATTGGGCGCGACGTTGTTTTCAGATCGAGGACAAGGCGGAGATGACGGAGAGGTGGCCCGGACCCAATCAGTACAGTTATCTCGTCGATTTGAATCCCTTTTTTCATCATAACGCGTTCCTCAAAAACATTTTGGCTTTCAATGCCTTAAAAAATGCCGTTTTGGCCACCACCTCCAAATACGCCCTCTATTTCATGGACACCATGTCGACGTATCGACGAGAACCCAGCAGTTATCACAAAGCCCTCATGGAACCGATCCGGGACGGTGTTTCGGAACATTTCGCCCTGCTCCTGCCTCAGGTCGTTGTCACCTACATGAGCTTTTTAGGCATGACGCAAGAAGACTGCATCGTGAAACGCCGAGACTTTCGAGGATTCGATTGTTATCGTTTTTACAGTCTTCGCTTCAAGGTAAAAGCGAGCAGTTGGGTGAAATTTTATCCCGTGCGCGGAGACGTTGATCCAGAGTCGGATTTATTGGGTACCCTGATGAGCGACCAAGCCATGGAAGTGGAACCGTTCTCGATTCACGTTAAAGTACAACGCGTGACCGTCTCTGAATTTCGTTTGACCTTCTCCAAGATCCCGTTCAAAATCGTACAGCATTGCTTCGCCGACGATAAATTGACGGTGAGCGTGGAGCAGGAGCACGTGAGCAGTACGGGCGATAAACTGTGCAGTTTGCACGGTCAGAAAGGTGTGATTCGGGTCGCCGACAAAGTGCCTCTGCTGGACGGTCACGTGAAACCGGATTTGATCGTGAACCCGTACTGCCTCTTTCGTATGACCCCGGGTCAAATTCAAGAAGCCGTCTATGCGGGCGGAGGTCGCGATGCCGTGCTCGTTCAAAATTCCGAGGGACTCGTGATGAAAGGGGCGACCGCGTTTTACGGTCGCACCGTTTACTTTGTCGTCGTGTACTTTAGCTGCGAGCACATGTATGCGCCCGACAAATGGGTCACGGATAAGGTGATCAATCAACCCGTGAAAGGACGGAGTCGGAACGGGGGTATGAAGATAGGAACCATGGAAGTGAATGCGATGCGGGCCAACGGCATCGCTTGTTGTTTTGAACAAAAATTTTTCGAAGACGGAGACAGAGTTTTACAAAAGGATAAACCGACGAAAGCGTACCCGCAATCCATACAGTTGGTCAAAGGAGATTTTAGTTTTTTTAAATTCAATATCGAATATGAGAGTACACCCACGATTACGCTGGTGGCGGAGAAAGGGGAAGCTTCGTTTTCAGACAAATGAAGGTGCTTGGAGGGCTGATGGACCTTTACAGATTTTATAATGCCCTTGTCGTACAAGGTCATTTTTTCTAAGGTTGGCGACACGCGACTCCAACTAAGCGTGGCATTAGAAAAAATGGGCCTAAAAGGGATTATGATTAGAAAAAATAAAAACCACTTAAAATGAGAAAACCGATAAGCTTCTGAAATGTTTTGGTACGGATGCTTAGTATTTTTTCACGTTCTAGGCCTGAAAAAGGGTATGTCAATTTCCGGAAAAATGTATAACCAGCGTATTTCGTATAACCGGAAAAAATAGTATAACCGGAAAAAAGGCATGAGCGGAAAAAAGATTTGAGCGTTTGAGCAGTGAACGAGAAAACGGCAAAAAGATTCGAGCAGTGAACAAAGAAACGGCAAAAAGAGTTGAGCGGTGAACAAAGAAACGGTAAAAAGATTTGACCGGAGATCGAAAAACGGCAAAAAGAGTTGAGCAGTGAACAAAGAAACGGTAAAATGATTCGACCAGCGAACAAAGAAACGGCAAAAAGAGTTGAGCAGTGAACGAAAAAACGGCAAAAGGATTTGACCAGTGAACAAAAAACGGCAAAAAGATTTGACCAAAAAACAAAAAACGGCAAAAACATTCGACCAGTGAACGAAAAAACGGCAAAAATATTTGACCAGTGAACGAAAAAACGGCAAAAAGATTTGACCAGTGAACAAAAAACGGCAAAAAGAATTGACCAGTGAACGAAAAAACGGTAAAAAGACTTGACCATAAAACAAAAAACGGCAAAAACATTCGACCATAAAACAAAAAAACGGCAAAAAGATTTGACCATAAAACAAAAAACGGCAAAAACATTCGACCATAAAACAAAAAAACGGCAAAAACATTCGACCATAAAACAAAAAAACGGCAAAAAGATTCGACCATAAAACAAAAAAACGGCAAAAACATTCGACCATAAAACAAAAAAACGGCAAAAAGATTCGACCAAAAACAAAAAATGGTAAAAAGATTCGACCAAAAAACAAAGAACAGCAAAAAGATTTGACCAGTGAACGAAAAAACGGCAAAAAGATTTGACCAGTAAACGAGAAAACGGCAAAAAGATTTGAGCGGAAAAATTAGTTGACCGGAAAAATACTTGAGCGGAGAAATTAGTTGACCGGAAAAAATACTTGAGCGGAAAAATTAGTTGACCGGAAAAAATACTTGAGCGGAAAAATTAGTTGACCGGAAAAATACTTGAGCGGAGAAATTAGTTGACCGGAAAAAATACTTGAGCGGAGAAATTAGTTGACCGGAAAAATACTTGAGCGGAGAAATTTGTTGACCGGAAAAAAATACTTGAGCGGAGAAATTATTTGACCGGAAAAAAATACTTGACCGGAAAAAATATTTAAGCGGAGAAATTACTTAAAAAAAAAAAAAAAAAAAATTTTTTTTTTTTTTTTTTTTTTTTTTTAAGGGAATTGCTTATAAAAGGGAGTGGCATTGTCTCGCCAGATCAGTTGACATATGAACTTTGTAATAATTCCAGACTGAAAAATTTTGCCGAACTTTGAAATAATTCCAGACTTTGAAAAATTTTGCCGAACTTTGAAATAATTCCAGACTTTGAAAAATTTTGCCGAACTTTGAAATAATTCCAGACTTTGAAAAATTTTGCCGAACTTTGAAATAATTCCAGACTTTGAAAAATTTTGCCGAACTTTGAAATAATTTCAGACTTTGAAAACTTTTGCCGAAAGACTGAAAAATTTTGACGAACTCCGAAATAATTTCAGACTTTGAAAAATTTTGACGAACTCCGAAATAATTTCAGACTTTAAAAAATTTGGCCGAACTCCGAAATAATTTCACTTTGAAAAATTTTGCCGAACTCCGAAATAATTTCAGACTTTGAAAAATTTTGCCGAACTCCGAAATAATTTCAGACTTTGAAAAATTTTGCCGAACTCCGAAATAATTTCAGACTTTGAAAAATTTTGACGAACTCCGAAATAATTTCAGACTTTGAAAAATTTTGCCGAACTCCGAAATAATTCCAGACTTTGAAAAATTTTGCCGAACTCCGAAATAATTTCAGACTTTGAAAAATTTTGCCGAACTCCGAAATAATTCCCGACTTTGAAAAATTTTGCCGAACTCCGAAATAATTCCCGACTTTGAAAAATTTTGCCGAACTCCGAAATAATTCCCGACTTTGAAAAATTTTGCCGAACTCCGAAATAATTCCCGACTTTGAAAAATTTTGCCGAACTCCGAAATAATTCCCGACTTTGAAAAATTTTGCCGAACTCCGAAATAATTCCCGACTTTGAAAAATTTTGCCGAACTCCGAAATAATTCCCGACTTTGAAAAATTTTGCCGAACTCCGAAATAATTCCCGACTTTGAAAAATTTTGCCGAACTCCGAAATAATTCCCGACTTTGAAAAATTTTGCCGAACTCCGAAATAATTCCCGACTTTGAAAAATTTTGCCGAACTCCGAAATAATTCCCGACTTTGAAAAATTTTGCCGAACTCCGAAATAATTCCCGACTTTGAAAAATGTTGCCGAACTCCGAAATTATTCCCGACTTTGAAAATATTTCATATGCGCTATAAACTGACTTCGGACTTTGAAAATTTTCAGAAATCAAGACTTTGATGAAAAGAAACATCGTTATGGACTATGTTTTTTTTTGCGACACGAGACTGATAATATTTCGTGTTCATCCTCGACTACGTTACGGCCTTGTCTACTCCCCTTTGTAAAAGACAAAATTAATAGATGAGCTAATAGATAATTTAAAAAAAAAAAAAAAAAAAAAAAAAAAAATTTTTTTTTTTTTTTTTTTTTTTTTTTTTTTTTTATTAATCAAAAAAAATATCTGTTAGCTCATCTATTAATTATGCTAAAAAAAAAAAAAAAAAAAAAAAAAAAAAAAAAATTTTTTTTTTTTTTTTTTTTTTTTTTTTTTTTTTTTTTAGGGTACCTATAGGTATATAAACCTTTCACATTCCGCCACATTTTACCTTTTGGTATCCAACACACATCTTCAAATAAAGTAATGGGTAGCTATTCAGATCTCGTCTCTAAAGTTCTAAAAAATGATGTCTTGGCTAAAGCAGCCAAAGAAATGTCAACTATCCAAAGCTCTGATAAATCAACTCTTGATCTTGTGTCGACTGACTGGGCTTACCGTTTGGAAAATGATATAGTTTTCCAAGATTTTCAATTTAATCCAAATCATGTCGGGAGATCTACAAGCTCATCTATTAATTATGAATATGAAACTTCTAAAGATGTTCTTTTCGAAGTTACTTTAGCTGGACTTTGTAGATTTGCAAAACCTTATAAAGGTAAACCATCTTCATCTCCACCATCTATTATCATTAGCAATTCAGAACCTTTGAGCAAAATAGCTAAAGTTATGACAAAGGATTATGGTTTAAACATTACGATTTCTGATGAATTTAAATTTCAATTTAATCCTTGTGGTATTTTGATATGTAAATTTTGCAGTGACAGTGCTGAAAAAATCCGAAAGTTGGGATATAAATTAAATAAACATAATCAACCATGCATTCGTAATACTTTTGTATATGACGGTGAAAATATAGTTAACCGATTTCTGAGCCATATAGAAGAATCATATCCGCAAAATTTTATGGCTCTTGTACACTTAAGAATTAACACTCGATACAATTACACAGATCAGAACAATTTAAATCAAAAGATTCATCGTATCGGAGGAACTGTTACAAATATAATAGTTTTTGATGAAGTTAAATTGTACTCTTATAAACCAGTAAACTTGGGAAATTTAACTTTTATTGAGCTGCCAAAAGAATCTGAAACTTCAGTTTGTAAAAACAGCGAACATAAATCAAATATTAATGAACCTGAATTGGAAGAAAGTACAATACCTGATTTTTTACATCCAACTGAAGAACAAAAGGAATGTTTGACAAACAAAGTAAGCAAAGTAGACGATTATGGCGTAATTGATGATAGAATAAATGATAATACATTAGATGATTTAAGTTTACTTGAAAAGGAAAAACAAGATGTTCCTCCGAGTAAACGGCCCAAAGTAGAGGAATCATTTAGTTTCATAATCTAAAATTTGGTTTACAAGAAAAAAAAAAAAAAAAAAATTTTTTTTTTTTTTTTTTTTTTTTTTTTTTTAGCAGTTTACACCGCTTTTAAATATTTCATTTAAGGCAAATGGTTTCGGAAGGTCTTTCAATTGATAATTTGCCTTTTGTATAACTTTTTCAAGTGGAGTGACGTGTACGTTCAAATATGTTTGACTACCTATACATCGACCATCGAGAACTAAAAATAACGGATTTCCAATTTGTTCTGTTGCTACTAAACCGATATTTTTTATATATTTCACATTAAATGGAAGATAATCTGTAAAGGCTTTTTCTTTTTGATTTACCTGAAATTCAGAATAGAGGCAATTACTCAATAGATACTGCATATGTACACTCAAATTCATTTCTGTAATAGATGTTGCAATATCTGTCTTATAATCGTAAATTTTATTATCTTTTAAAATCTTATTGGAAGGTTGAAGTTCAATCATTGTTTTAGAAGCAACTTTTTTAACGTTAATTAGTGCCTGTAGTCTAATTAATTCATCTGGTTGCAACGGTCCTACATCGGTATGATCGTCTAAGAAATTTCGATACATCTCAATAACATGGCGTTGCTCAACATTTTGAGGTGCATTTCGTGCATATTGACGGACAACGTCTGAAATCCGAGGATTCATCGTATAATTTATTGTAGCATCTTGTAAATTTTCCAAACGTTCTGTGGTATATTGATTTAGTGAGGCGGCCTCGTCAAAGTCTGTCGTACGGAAATATTTGTCAAAAAATAACTTTGTGGGAATAATGACGGTATTCTTTTGAAATATGGCTACATCTCTGACGGGTTTCAGAAAATAACCTACATACGTGTAATGAGTAATGTTATCAAATTCAACATAACCCAATTCTAATCCGTAATAATCTCTCAGATGCTTTTCGCACATCAACATGGTCAGGTTTTTCATGGCACCGCCTTTGCATTCCGCTTTGTTCGGAGTAAAAATGCATATCGTAGAAGACATAACTATCCTTGTTTTTTTTTTATTTCCCTCCTTTTCCCCAAACAAGAACTCTATGTTGAAAAAACGAGTCTTTAATTTTAAACGGGGTAAAGTGGGAAAACGTTTCAAAGATTTCAAGTTTCAAGCGAAATCCAAATCGGCTTTAGACGCACTCGTTCGAGGTAGCAAAAAGCTGGAAAATGTTATAAAGAAACTTTTCAGTAAGAAAACATTAATGGCAGTCGGAGTCACTTCGGCCGTGAGTATCGGCATCACGAGTATCTGGGATTATATCGAATCCAATTCGGGTTGTTTTATGAAAAAAACTGATCATTCGATTTGCAAGGTACGCGAATTGAGTTGCTGTCAGAAAGATGCCCTAGACAACGTTCCCTTCTGTTCAGGTATTAGCGTAGATTACGAAAATATATGCGATCAATTCAATGAAGAACGTGAAGGTTCTTGTTGTAGACTTTGTAATTGTGAGGCGTTTCACTGCGACGGCGACGAAACGATGCAATGTCAAAGACCTACGGTGGGCGAAGCCTTGACTCATTTCGCTCAAACCTTGGGCTCGGGTGTCTGGTCGAGCGTGGAGGCCATTTTTCCCTGGCTAACGTACGTTCTTTATGGGATAGGTATCGTTTTCATAGTTTGGTTATTGAGTCTAGTTTCGCCTTATATTCGTTGGTTGTTACAAAGAAAAAAGAAGTACGATGTATGAAAAACTAGCACAATGTTATTTGCCGGTCGATGATTTATTAAAAGAATTGTACGAGGAGGCATCGTTAGAACGGGAAATGCAATTTGTGCTAAAACGTCCCGGAATACATCCCATTGCATACCTCATCACTTTGGATTTGGTAACGAATCCAAAGATTGTTCACGTGGCTCGAAAATATATTTCAAATCTATTGGGGAACAAAGAAAAATACGGATACATTTACTATTTGAACAGTCAACCTATGCTAATTCCTCTAAATGTCCGTTTTCAAGGAGTAGAACTGTTTGTGGATTGGATGGATAAGGACGAAATTGTGGAGGCGATGCATAAACTGGCAAACGAAATTTCATGTAAATGGACAGTGATGCATGAAATTACAATGATTGAAATTTATTATTTTTTTATTCGGTTGATGAACCCTCATTTAACATGGCTGGCTATAGAAAGTATGATTAATAGTGTCAGAGGTCATGCTCATTTGATAATGTCCACAGAACGAAAATATAAATACCGAATGGAAGACGAAGACGAATGGAAAGAAAAGTCGAGGTTATGTAAAAATACGTAAAAAAAAAAAAAAAAAAAAAAAAAAAAAATTTTTTTTTTTTTTTTTTTTAATCTATTTAATAAAAAAGACAAGCATCAAGGATATTTCTGTATTATGGATTATTCTTTGGTGGTTACAAGTATCCTAAATAATAGGGTGCTTTCAAATGCAGTACAAGATTTGGAAGAACGAACGCAGGCTTTAAATTTAATTACATCCGAATGGAAATCACGTATTGAAAACACTCATGCTTATCAGATGCATTCGAAGGGAAATGCTTCATATTTGAAAGGACGTTTATGTAAAAGTGAGCAGGCTTATATCGCAACACTCAAATTCACAAATGAAATGTACCCGGTCATCATAGCTGGTGAATGGTATCTCCAAAAAAAAGGAAATGATTTTTCCATAATTTCTCGGGAATGTGAACCTCTTCGATTTATCGCATCGTCTATGCGAGTTGATTCAGAAAGTAAACTTCATGATGGTGGTCGATTCTTTATTAGAGTTTGTAAACCGAGTTTTTGCCATACCTGTGCACAAAGACACTTGGATTATAAAGTTCCAATCGCCGATAAAAATTGGTGCGTAAACAGTTTAAGGGTGTTTGATGGAAATAGCATAAAAAACACATTCACTATAAATTTACAAGAAGATTTGCTTCAACTGGGTAAATTTATGGGTATTATGTTTATGATAATAGATAGGCGAACAACTTATGGAACTAATGAATATAAAATTGGTGGTACCATTCATGAATTAATAGTGTTTCAAAGTTCCGTTCTATTGCCTCCGGCCTCATTAATGCTCGGACCCAGCTCGGATGTACCAAGCGTTGAATTTCCAGAGGATTAATAAAAAAAAAAAAAAAAAAAAAAAAAAAAAAAAAAAAAATTTTTTTTTTTTTTTTTTTTTTTTTTTTTTTTTATTATGTATATATATATATATATATATATATATAGATAGATTTTTATATATATATATATATATATATATATATATATATAAAAATCTAAATCTAAATCTAAAATTTTTTAGTTGTTTAAATTTTATAATAAAGGATGGTATCAACGGTCGCGTGCGTAGCAGTTAGGTACGCAAATGAATGTCTGGATGAAATTGTTGTTGTTTATGACTCAGAGTATGCCGTATTCAAAGATCCTAATGAATTCAAACTCAATCCTCATCATGAATTAGTTGCAGTAGATTTGAATTCGTTTAAATTTTTGAAAAATCACACTTCTAAAAGTATAAAAATACTAGGTAAAAATAGTTTAAGATTTCCTTGTTGGGAATGTGGTAATGAAAAGTGTTTGATTACAATTGCTTTCCTGGGATGGTTGAGACGCATAAGTAAAAAAAGTGTAACGTTCAAACACGGAAATCAATCTCCATTACATTTAAAGTCTCCCAGAACTCATAGATTATTTATAGCGTTAGAATTTGATGAAGAAAATAATCCAATAAACGGATGTGTGGTAGCAGATAACGGTTATTTGGATGGAAATCCGGATCGTTGGCTTCCAATCGCATGCGAATCAAATTACGTTTTAACCGCCATAGGATCGAAAACTGCCGAATGGTTACGGAAGAAGGTATCTTTTCCGATATTAGAGGAACGCAATGTTGATTTAACATATCCCTGCGTGGAATGTAAAAAAAGAAGTTGTCCACTCGTAAAAACCTTTTATGTTTGGAGAGCAGAAATTGTTAGAACAAGGTTCATTAAACATATAAAATCTTGAAAAAAAAAAAAAAAAAAAAAAAAAAAAAAAAAAAAAAATTTTTTTTTTTTTTTTTTTTTTTTTTTTTTTTTTTTTTTTTTTTTTTTACACCCCCAATGTGTATATATTGAGAGTATCGAGTTTTTTTTACTCTTTATTTAACATGTACTATTCATTTCATTGGGAAAAGATTCAGACGCGCTTCAACATTATTCGAGTGCAAGTCACTTTTTTAGACGAGCAGGGTCGACGGCATCTCGTCCAAAAGTATTACGAAGAATGGATCGGTGTTTGCACCCAACACATCGACCGAGTCGTACAAGCCATCCAGTTACATTTTCCTGGCAGTCGCGTCTTATACAAACGCGTCAGCGAAGTCAAAAAAATTTTACCCTATTTCGAAGACAGACTGGCTCGCGATAAATTCGAGTACCGTTCGAAACCATTTTACAAAGTCTATACGACGGCTTCCATTAAGAACGTCGGGCGTTTATTCAACCGTTTCAAAATCGGATATTACGCTCCGGAAGATTGGTTGACGCGCATTTATATCGATCTTTGTTTTCGGCATCAGTGTTTTTCCTTTTATTATCGATGGTACGACTTGAACCACGACACCGAAGCTTTGGTGGACGCGCTCGTCCCGATACAACCACTCGACCGGCCACTGCCGCCACCCGACTGGACGTTTGCGGCGTTCGATTTGGAGTCGGTGCCTCTGGTAGGTGAACACGTACCCATGGGTCTGTATGCGACAGATCGCATCGTCATGATCAGCCTTTACAAATGGAACCGACGGGAAGGTGTTCGGCGTTGGTTACTCTACCTGTTGCCCGATGGAATCACAAAACCTCTCGCTGCCGCCGACGCCGCCGCCGAAGCCACCGTAGAATCTTTTCAAAGCGAACGAGACCTGCTCGTTCGATTTCACGAATTGTTGGAGGACGCCGACATACTGACGGGTTATAATATCAACGCGTTCGATTTACCCTGTCTCTTTGCCCGTCTCCTCTGGCTCAATCTGACTTCCGTTCTCCGGCATTATCGATCGAAACACGTAGGCACGGACGTGGTCGTCACGTACCGTTCCAAGATGACCGTGGACCTCTACGCGTACGTGAAAACTTTCTCCGGCTACGATTTGCCGAGTTTCAAGCTGGACGACGTCGCTCGCGTCAAACTGAAAGGCGAGACTAAAGTGGGCGTCAAAGCGACCGGGATCTGGAGTTGGTACCGAAAACGGTACCCCCAGAGCCTGTTCGAAGAAGAGAACGCGGAGCGTTGTTTCAAAGCCCTGCAGCCCGAAACGGTCTCGCGAGCTCAAGATTTCGGAACGTTTCGCACCTACTTGGAATATTGTCTCCGAGATTCCGAGCTCGTGTATCGTCTCTTCGAAAAAGAGTACGTCCTTTCTTTCTTGGTAGAAAGGGCCAATTTCACGGCTCTCGATGCCGTCGAGGCGCTCCATTTCGGTAATTCGCGTTACTTGCTAGAACTGTTCAAGACGTACGGTACGAGACTCGGTTATTTCATCAACCCGAAATTTTTCAAAGCGGATTCCGCCAAGTATCAGCAGTCGTTGTTGGGGGGAGCTCGCACGTATCAGGGGGCCCTCAATTACTGCATTCCCGGGAAAATGTACGAAGACGTTTCCGTGCTGGACTTTGCGAGCATGTATCCGAGCACGCTGGTCAGCAGCAATCTCTGCTACGGCACGTGCACCATCCTGTCGCGCGAAGACTGGCTGGCCGTTCCGCCTTTGCGACGACGACGCTTGAGATGCATACCGTACCAACAACATTCCAGTGCCGATTTCCAAAAACGGGAGCGGCCTCGCGATAAGTTTGCCTATCCCGCGTTCGATCCGGAGCGGCATCCTTTCGTGATCGTTCACTCGCCGGAGCAGGAGGCTTTCTTGCCCCACATCGTGCGCCATTTCTTGCAAACGCGGCAATTTCATCAGAAGGAATGGAAGCGAACGCGAGACGTCTATCATTACAACGTGCAACTCGGAATCAAAATTTTAGTCAATTCTCTGTACGGCGTCATGGCCAGCAAGGATTCTCCGCTCGCCTACCTGCCCATCGCCATCACGATCGTCACGCTCGCGCGCAACCAGTTGCTCGGCTCGTTTCATTACTTGACGAGTCGGGGCTACGACGTGTGTTATGCCGACACGGACTCGCTGATGGTGCATCGCTGGCCTCTCGATCATGCCGATCCCGTCAACACTTTCCTGGACCTACCGAACGTGGAGTTGAAATTCGAGCAGCGCATGAAACGATTACTCGTTCTCTCCAAAAAGAGATATATTTACGAGCGAGAGGACGGCACCCTCGTACCGAAAGGATTTCAGAAAAAGGTAAACGGGTTGATTGAATACATGACATGGACAATTTTGCCATTGTGTTGGAAGAGATTGTTGGAGGAAGAACGAGAAGCGGCGACAGCAAGAGGACGACAAGAAAAAACAGCGGTAGAAGAAGAAGAAGAAGAAGAAGAAGATGAAGAAGATGATGATGATGAAGATGATGATGATGATGAAGAAGAGGATATAATTATAGCGGCCACAACATACGAAAACAAAATTAAAAAACAGGAAGAAGCGAGTTTGGGTTGGATAATTTGGGTGAACGTTCTTTTGGAAGCCCAATACCGATGTCGCGATCCTCAAAAATATGCCATCTACCGCAAAATTAAAAAACTCGACCAGTACGTCTCGGAAAAATGCATTGCCGTCAAATATCTACTCAAGTACCCGAATAAGACGGGAGACGAGCACGTGGAACTCACGTACAGTCGAGCCGATGTGGCTGTGAAGGAAGCGGGTAATTGGGTCATGGACGTGGAAGATTGTCGATGGGTGGACTACGAAAAACTCTTTGTCAGTCAAAAGAAGATTTTTTGTATGCTTCTCAATCGCGCCTTCTGGAAGATGAACGATCCGACAAACATGGCCGACATGGTCTTGAACGGCCTTCGCTGGAAAGGGTTTGTACACGCGGAACACTTGCACCGACAGGTCACGGGACGAGGTGTACTGCTCCTCGTGGAAACTGCTGTAAAGTACACATTTCAGATGAACGATCACCTATCCCCCAGCAATAAATACTTGAGTCAACATAAAAAATATGTTGCCTCTGGCTTTATTGCACAGGCTAACCAAAGAAAAAGGAAAAATCAATAGACTAAGTTTTTAAAACTGCGACTTGTAGTAGTTCGAGTTTTAGGTTAAAGTTTGACTCGTAACTCTTTTCTGGTGTCAGTAAAAAATCTAAAACCTAAAGAGGTTACATTAAAAAAAAAAAAAAAAAAAAAAATTTTTTTTTTTTTTTTTTTTTTTTTTTTTTTTTTTTTTTAGGCGTGTTAATAAATATAATTTTCGGCCTATAACTTTTTCCTGGGTTCGGTAAAAATTTAAAATCTAAAGAGGTCGTTAACCTTTAACCTTTGACCTATAACCTTTAACATTTGATCTAACTTTATATATATATATATATATATATATATAAAATTACTGACTACTTCTCCTTTAAGGTAATTACCCTTGAGGTAATCCCTTGATGTTAATTTTTTCTCTTGTTTACTTCTTTATTCTGGCATGTTAGTTAATGTAAATTTCGACTCCACTCTTTTCTGGTGTTAGTAAAAAAAAAAAAAAAAAAAAAAAAAAAAAAAAAATATATATAATTTTTTTTTTTTTTTTTTTTTTTTTTTTTTTTTTTTTTTTTTCAGGCGTGATAATAAATATAATTTTCGGCCTATAACTTTTTCCTGGGGTCGGTAAAAATTTAAAATCTAAAGAGGTCGTTAATCTTTAACCTTTGACCTATAACCTTTAACATTTGATCTAACTTTTTATATATATATATATATATATATATATATATATATATATATATATAATTACTGACTACTTCTCCTTTAAGGTAATTACCCTTGAGGTAATCCCTTGATGTTAATTTTTTCTCTTGTTTACCCCTTTATTCTGACATGTTAGTTAATGTAAATTTCGACTCCACTCTTTTCTGGTGTTAGTAAAAATCTAAAACCTAAAACATTTGATTAAAAAAAAAAAAAAAAAAAAAAAAAAATTTTTTTTTTTTTTTTTTTTTTTTTTTTTTTTTTTTTTTTTTTTTTTTTTTAACTGAAAATATAAACTGATGTAAGATTTAATATGTAATGTAAAAAAAGGTGTGCAAAACATTTCACAAAATGGCAGATGAACTTTTGTTGCGCGAAAATCCAAGACGGTTTGTAATTTTCCCTATTGAATATCCAGATATATGGCTCATGTACAAAAAAGCAGAAGCCTCTTTCTGGACTGTCGAAGAAGTCGACTTGTCACACGATATTGCAGACTGGGAAAAATTAACGACCAGTGAAAGACATTTCATTTCTCATGTTTTGGCCTTTTTTGCTGCAAGCGATGGCATTGTGAATGAAAATTTAGTTAAAAGATTTTCCCATGAAGTTCAAATTACCGAAGCACGATGTTTTTATGGTTTTCAGATAGCTATAGAAAATGTCCATTCCGAAATGTATAGTCTCCTGATCGATACCTACATTAGAGACAAAAGAGAAAAAGAAAATCTCTTTAACGCTATTGAAACTCTACCCTGCGTCAGAAAGAAAGCGGATTGGGCCCTTTCTTGGATTAGTTCTCCGAATGCATCGTTTGGGGAAAGGATCGTAGCTTTTGCTGCCGTTGAAGGGATTTTTTTCTCTGGATCTTTTGCGGCCATATTCTGGTTGAAAAAGAGAGGTTTAATGCCCGGTCTGACGTTCAGTAATGAACTTATTAGCAGAGATGAAGGATTACATTGCGACTTTGCTTGTTTAATGTTTAGCTATTTAACACACAAACCTTCAGAACGAAGAATTGTGCAGATCATATCGGATGCAGTTGCCGTCGAACAAGAGTTTCTCACTGAGGCATTGCCCGTCGCTTTAATTGGAATGAACAATAAACTGATGAAGCAGTACATTGAATTTGTTGCAGATCGGCTTTTGGTTGAGTTAAATTGCGGAAAAGTGTATGGTGTGGAAAATCCTTTCGATTTCATGGAGCATATAAGTTTAGAAGGTAAAACAAACTTTTTTGAGAAAAAAGTAGGAGAGTATCAAAAAGCTGGTGTAATGTCTAAGAAGGAAGATTTTCGATTCACTCTCGAGGCTGATTTCTAAAAAAAGTAAAGAAAAAAAAAACAAATAATCCTTTTTCGGCGATGAATCAAGATGTTTTTCAAAAGCCTAGTGGAGTCCATTCTGAAACAGATGGCGGATCCGGACGACGTCCTGGCCTGCAGCGCCACCGGCGCGCTCACGCGAGACATCCGCGACGACCTGGTCCAGGCGTACGAGCTGAGCGAGCCCCTCGTCCGCCGGCACGCGCAGGCCTTCCTGGGCAGCAGCAGCTTCCTGGATTTCCTGATAAAGCTCTCGAGGCTGCCGCATCACGCGGACCGCTGCCGTCCCGCCGCCGCCGCGTTCCCGGATCGGAATTGCGGAACGGGAGGCGGCGGCGATTCGGAGACGCGCCGGGAAAATGAGGACTTGAAAACCCAATTGAGCGACTGCGAGAGTCGACTGAGAGCGTGCGAGGTGCAAAACGAGTCGTCGCTAGCGGAACTGCAAGAATTGAAAAACATGAAACAATTGTTTCGCGAAAGCGAAATTCAAAAAGAAGCAATTAATCAAGAATTGATCGAATGTAACAGGCAAAAGCAACAATTAATTTTGAATATATCACAATTAAATGGACAAATTGAAGCATATCGAAATACCATGCAATTGTCTGCCGATTTGAATAAAAACTTGAGTGAAAATGCTACACATATGGCTATTGAATGCGCCAAAGTGAAAACGGAGGCAGAGTTTCATAACAAATCATTGCAAATGGAAAATTTGGAGCTAAAAAACTACTTGACTAATACACCTGCATCGGTGGCTCAATATGACGATCAGCTTCCAATGATTACTGAAGTACCTGATACTAACGTACCGAGAATAGAAAACATACCCGGGGGGTTGTTTCATCAGGACGTTATACCGTGTGAATTTAGTCAAGAAACAGATCAAAACAGTACAAAGTTAGAGCGGGAATTATCCGAATGCAGAGAACAGCTGCAAAAGAAGGATAAGGAACTGAACGAATTGACTTGCCGATTCAATACCAAGGAACACAATTTAAACGACATAAAAAATCTTTATGACGAGTGTTTAAAAAAAGTCAAAGTATTGGAAAATGAGTTGAATGAAACAAAAAATAATCGTGCAAACTTTGATGGAAACAATGACTGTGAAATCAACACATTACAATCTCGACTGAGAGAAAAAGATAAAAAATTTGAAAATGCAGAGTATCAATTTAAAAAGGAATTGAACGCACTCAAAGATAAACTGAAAGAAAAAGAATTTGAATTAAACATTTTAACTGACGGTGAAAGTCGCGAGAACAAAGCAAAATTGAAACGGGAGTTAAAAACATGTCAAAAGCAAAACGAAGAATTACTCGGGGAATTGAAACAAAAGAAAATGGAACTCGAGGGTTGCCAAAATCGATTAGCAATGAAAAACTCTATCATAGAGTTTTTAGAAACAGAATTCGATAATTTTGAAAAAAATCGTGATGACTATGAAATGCAAATTGATGATCAATCTGTTTCGAAAAATAAGGATGAGGCTATTCTGTTACAACTGAAAAAGGATTTGGAGTTACTGAAAACTTTTAAACGACAAATGGAGCGAATAAAACCGGTAACATCCAAATTTCAAATATTACCAGAAGAGTTTGCGGATGTTATACTGAACTTACAAACAGGTGCTTCCAAGGACTTGCTTGACATTTCGGCAGCTTCAAATATAAAAATGGATAACAAGTTTGTCGCAGAAGTAACAAAGCGTCTAGAAAGTCATAAAACATGTCAACAAGTGTTAATGGAATTAATAAAAGCAATTACTCCATATAAAGCTATTGATAAGGACGACATAAGGTGGTCTCAAGATATCATACCGTGGATAGGAAGAGAAGCAAATTTCAGTAATGAAATAAAAAATTATTTTCAGGTAGAGGATTCCAATATGATTGACATTGTTGTTCAAAATATTGAACCAATATTAAAACGTTTACATTCGAATAAAAACCCAGAGCCAGGGTGTAACGAATTTTTAAAATATATGCAAACATTCGAAACACATATACTTTTTCATTTTAATGCTGCAAAGGATGCATGTTATAGGAACTTGTTGATAGATTTAAATCTCGATCCAAATACTCCTAAAGAATCCTTTAGATCCACATTGGAAAAAATTGTAAACGATGAATGGATGTCACTTTACACCCAATGGGTTACAGCGTTAGGTTTCGATACAAAAACAGATAAAAAAGAGTTTTTGGCAAAACTGTCTTCGCTCAAGTCTTGTATAAGTAAACGAGATGTCAGAGTCTCGTCAAAAGTTTATGAAGTACCGGATTCCGGGAAGAGATCAAAAGTTTTAGAAAATTTCTCGTATATTGAGATGCAAAATTTGGTATTGGCGTTGTACAGCGAATTATTTAAATTAAAATGGGAATATCTTCAAAATATTATTCCAACGAATGATGAAATAGTGGAGAAATGTAGAAATAAAATTAAAATTCTTGATAGATTAAATAAAGATATTGATAGAAGTAATGTTTTATTAGATATATATACACAGTACGTGAGATTAGATTTGTATTTTTATAGAAAACAATCAAATCATTTTACAGACATTGTAACAAATATGTCGGAATTATTGCGCCAATGTATGAGTGAAACAGAGCAATATCTTAAAAATTTATACATAGCTTAAAAAAAAAAAAAAAAAAAAAAAAAAAAAAATTTTTTTTTTTTTTTTTTTTTACATTATTTCAAGACCGTAAGGTTCACAACACTCCCGTAAAAATTTAAATCTCGGGATAACGAAATTCTGTCGCAATCTATAAATTTCCTTCTTTAATTTTTTTACAGCGAGAACAAGCCAGAATCATTTAGCGAAACGTTTGATTTCTTTTGTTTTTTCCGACTTGTGGGTTGTCCGATTATAGTTTTCATTAAACTCGATTCGGGGGGATCGTTATCAGCACGTTTTCTTTTTCCGACAGATGACGATTTTTCGGGCGCTTCGCCACACGATACATTTTCGGTTGAATTCGTTTCGAGGGGGGGCTCGACATCAGCACGTTTTCTTTTTCCGGCAGATGACGATTTTTCGGGCGCTTCGCCACACGATACATTTTCGGTTGAATTCGTTTCGAGGGGGGGCTCGACATCAGCACGTTTTCTTTTTCCGGCAGTGGATGGTTCGGGCGCTTCGCCGCACGACGAGTTGTCGTTTAAACCCGATTCGGGAGGGCAGATATCAGTACGCCTTCTTTTACCGACAAAAGAGTCGCTGTAACGACGTTTCAAGTTTTTAAAAGAATACGGTTGGGGTGGTTCGATATAACCGCGTCTTAAACACTCCTCTTCATCAGGAAATTCCAATTCCCAAAAATGCTCTGGTGTTTTGGGAGGAGATTTCCCTCGATGTCGCGATACTTTTTTCAATCTCTCTTTCAATGATTCTTCGTCCAAATCGGGTATACATTTATAATAGTCTTCACAACAAGCACATGCATGACCGGGATATTGTCTTCTGTCGGCGTGCTTACGAGACATTTTTTCGAAACATTTTTGTGGCATATTTTTCTTTTCCAAGAGATCAAAATTTTCAAAATGCTTTTCGGAAATTTTTTTTGTGTGGTCCGTGTCAGGGTGCTTTCGATGAGATGCTAAGATGCCAACCAGTTTAACAACAGAAAACAATAAGCTCCAAGCCCAACTCGGCTTTGGTTCTGATTCGGAATTTTCGGGAACAATTGACATACTTTGCATACCCTGCCAACCGTCGTGATCTTCTACCCATGATTCTAATTTTTCTTTTACTAATCTAGAAAAACATTCGTACATTACATCTATGATACTTTTAGGTAACTTTTCTCTGATACATTTTACAGCCAATTCCCCGACGAAAACGAAAAAAGCTATTATTCGACTCCAAGTTATACCTTCGGAAAACAATTCAATAGATACACCTGATAAAATACTACCTATGTTATCTTCATTAATAATTTCTATTTCACTGCAAAATTTTTTTAATACACAATGATACGATTCTTGAAAGACTTTAAGAATTTCGCATGTTTTTTTAACAAGATCTTTTTCTTTTTCATTCATTGCACTGACTGCATCAAAATTTTCATGATGACGCAGTAGAAAAGAAAATACATTTTCAAGGAAAAAATCTGTTCTTATTATATTATTTTTCTTATAACTTTTCCTTTCAAACTCATCAAGTTCTCCGTGCACAAAAGCTTGTTTAAATAGCAAGTTTCTGGACATTTTACAATGAGTTGTACTTTATTTAAAATATGACAACTGATATATGAAAAGTAAAAATCAAACAGTTTTATAGATTAAATCATATTTTTTTTTTTTTTTTTTTTTTTACATAAAAAAAAAAAAAAAAAAAAAAAAGTATTTTTATTTTTATTTTTTTTTTTTTTTTTTTTTTTTTTTTTTTTAAATATGATTTCTATAAGCTATTTGCCATGGATGCTATGGTGCCAACCAGTTTAATTGAAGAGTACAATAACCTCTTTGCCCAACTCGGCTTTGGTTTTGATTCGGAAATTTCGGGAACAATTGATATACTTTTTATACCCTCCCAACCGTCGTTATATTCTACCCAGGATTCTAATTTTTCTTTTACTAATCTAGAAAAACATTCGTACATTACATCTATGATACTTTTAGGTAACTCTTCTCTGATACATTTTACAGCCAATTCCCCGACGAAAGCGAAAAGAGCTATTATACAATGCCAACTTATACCTTCGGAAAACAATTCATTAGCTACACCTATTAAAATACTACCTATGTTATTTTCATTAATAATTTTTATTTCACTGCATAAATTTTTACATGCATTATTATACTTTTCTTGAAAAAACTTAAGAATTTCGTAAGTTTTTTCAATAAGATCTTTTTCTTTTTCATTCATCGCACTTAC